>CM074294.1:14367049-14412049 GCA_037194245.1 Opsariichthys bidens
ATTTGAAGTGCCCTTTGTGTGGAAAGTGAAATTGTGTAGAATATTGTGTATAGAATAATAATATATTATTATTATCTTTTTTTATCTAATATGACAGGTAATGAATTGGGCTCGGGTGACACGAACACTGAAACCAGCAGCAATCGGTCCTCCGCTCGCAATTTCCTCACCCCTCGCTGACAGCAACTCTTCGGTTTAGTTAGTGTACAAGTAGCATAATATATTAAAGGACCAAACGGATATATTTTAATATGTTTAAAATGGTCAAAGAAAATATGTTTTATTCTGTATATTTTACAGATGTGTATGCCAGTATGTATTTATTGCAAAGCATGTCACCATGAATTCACTCGTTCACACACACTTACACAAAATATGCAAATGTCCATCAGAGTTTGATAACACTATAATAATGTTTCCTCAGTGACTCGTTATGCTGAAACACAAATATGATATGTCAAAATTGTGGTTGAACTGAATGAACACATGCAAACGATTTTACATTATGAATGTAATACAGTTAAACGTGCAGCAGTGTTGATATAATCATATTTAATTATATACATTTCTAAGTTCCAAGACTGATCATCAGTTATGACTGTAATATGGCATCACATGTTTGATGGGCTCTGTGATTCTAAACAATTATGTTTTTAATGTGGTATATTAAGGCCAGGGAGATTGTTCTAAATTATGGACTGTATACCCTTCTAATTTGTGTGTAAATTATTCTCAGTGAATTTTTGCTTTAAAACCCTCTTGAAGGAGCTATGATTTCTTACTGCTTTATGTATGAGATTTAAATTAAAACTATGTCATTCTATAAGGAAAACGTCTCTTTGTTTATTTTTCTATCTTTGTCTCTTTTTTTGTCTAATTTTTAAAGTGGAATGTCTTTTTAAAAATATTTTAAGAGTGATAAAATGACACTTTTTTACCTTTATTAATTTTCTCTCTCTCTCTCTCTCTATTATTGTTATCACAACATTAATTAATGTGGTTCAGATGACATAATATTTTGAGTTAACTTTTTTCACACTGTAAAAACTTTAATTTTGAAAAATTATGGAAACATAACTAAATAACTAAAAAATCCCAATCCCAAATAACTAAAAAAATAAAGAAATAATTATTGACTGTTATATATATAAATATATATTTATATATATATATACACATACAGTATACATGCATATGTTGACAACACTAATTTGAGAATTATACCTTTATTTTTAATTTTAAAAAACAATGTCTTCCAAAAAAAAAAAAAAACTGTAAATCTGTATTTAATATTGTAGTAAATTTAATAGCTGTTTAGCAAACTTTAAACAGAAAAAAGTGAAACATGAAATTGGCTTCTAACTTAAAGTCACCCTGTGATGAAAATCAAGTTTATTTGTATATTATGTGGTGTTTTTAATATGCTCCACGAGCAAATTCATAAGTAAACACCACTAATGAGCATTTTTTTTCCCCATAAAACTGCAGTGATCTAAAGACAAAAAATGGGGGTGGAAATGGTTGGTGTTTCTGACATCACAAACTATCATGTAACCAATGAGTGAGTGGAGGCGGGGCTAATTTGCATATTCATAGAACATATACAAAATGAGTCAAGGGTGTAGAGTTACATTCGAGTTATTTTAAGGCATGAAGATTTTTTTTCAAGGAAAAAAACATTTAAATATGTCATTTAGGTGATCAAAGATGACTTTTAAGGGATGAGGGGGACTAAACCAATATCCAAAACCACTGCTAGAGGGGCGAAAGTGTGTTTAGATTGTACTCAGATTAGATTTTATACTGTAATTAAACTTCACCCCAAGAAAAGTTAAGGAAATGCAACTTCTACAACTTCTCCATGTGACAACTAGCCCCGATACAAATAGTAGGTCTTCTGTTTACAATTAGACATTTCAACTGATACAAAACCAAATACAAATATTCTACACCCTTAAAAATAAAATAATAACTTTGAATATGTTTGTAAAGTGATTCAGATGCTCTAACCTCCTTTCCAGAGGTTTCTATATGAAAACTGCCTGTGACACGTCTTCCTCCTGAGCAGTACAGCAGATGCGCTTCAACACGAGTTCTGAAAATACCCACCGCTGACTATTAATAACCGTCAGATCCCTCACCTCGCAGAGTTCTCATATGAGGCTGTTTCCCAGCATCCCACTTGTTTGTTTCCTGTGTTTCCTGACACCTGTGAAAATGGCCTTACTTCCTGTTGTTGTTGTGTCTGCCTCTGGGACAGGATTCAAAAACGGCTGGAATTTGTCAGCTGACACACGTCACCACAGGACAGGACGGGAAAAGAGGAATGTCACGCTTCCGTCACCGCAGCAGGTTAACAAAATATCTTCAGCGCGGCAAACTTCACTGAAACATAAACAGGTTTATTGACGTGTCTCTGAATGAAATCAAATTTGTTTTACTTCAAAAACTACAAACATGACAAAAAAGGGTCTCAGTGTAAATGGAATTCATAAACATGCATTGCATGAACACATCCCATAATTAATCCGGTGTGGTGAGAAATCGAGTCCCCCCAGGAATCGGGTCACCTTTAGGACCCAGAGTGATCCCATTGGTTCAACTCACTTTTGATTGGTAGTAATTTTAGCGCCTGATTACAATTTCTGCAAAAATCACATCATAATTTTGTTTAAAATGTGTTATAATGACCATTAATTAGATGATTCATAAACTAATAAAGCTAGGTTGTGAAATCTTACAGTTTTTTTTAGCTTAGCTTATATTATATTAGGTATGTTTTTTGCTTCCTATATAGTTCCCAAATACAAATGAATGATGTTTGTGTGTACTAGCATTTCAATTAATTTATTATAAATGTATTATACTAATATTATATGCAATACCAGATTGCTATTATTGTGAAAAATTGCCATTAAATTACTTTTACATTTTTACTTTTACGTTCCAACAATCCTTATCCTCATTAAAAAAAAAAAAAAACATTTTTAAGCATGGTTGTGTTTCTATTTTGCTTTATTACGCAATACATAGCCATTCATTTCATATTTCATAGCATGTTGATTGTCCACAATGTAATAAACATCATACAAATATGTTATAATTAGTCAAAACATCATGATAACAACTTTAGATCAGGCATTACCGCCTGGGTCCTAAAAGAGACCTTATTCCTGGAGAAGGACTCAATTTCTCATAACACGGGGCCTGAAATGTGTGCATTTAACTGTCCTTTTGGTCATAAAAGGAAATAGAACATATAAGCTCAAGTCATTTCCATATAGGGCTTTTAATGGTCAAAAAGCTCACCTTCCTGTCGAAGTTTATTTTTAGAGTCCCATCTGGGAGCGTTTCTTGAGGATTTTCCTTCTTTTCATGCATTGTTTCCTCAACAGGCACAACGATTCTTTCCTCTATAAGCCACAATGAGCTTTAGTATGAGACACCTTTGACTTCACAGCACTGCCTGACTCTCAGTAAAACACACACACACACACACACACACACTAAGGTTTGTTTTGCTATCAAAATGAGGACATTCCATAGGCGTAAAGGTTTTTATGCTGTACAAACTGTACTTTTATCCCCCTACACTAACTCTACTCCTAGACCTACCCATCACAGAAAACATTCTGCATTTTTACATTTTTAATAAAACATTGTTTAGTATGTTTTTAAAGCTATGTTAAATATGAGGACTTATAAAATGTCCTCATAAAACATGTTTATGTCATAATACTAGTGTAATGCCCATAATCCATGTCATTATACAAATTTGTGTCCACATAAATCATAGTCATAATGATTTTTATACTGTACAAACTGTATATTCTGTCCTCTAACCCTACCCATCACAGAAAACAAAAACATTCGTTTATAAACTGTTATAACACATTTATAAACCATTTTCTTCTTGGGAACCAAAAAAGTGCATACAAGGTCAAAAATCACTGTTATTGCTATCTTTGTGGGGACCAAATAATGTGTGTTTACCAGGACCACACACTCAATTAAAACACTATTTGCAACTTTAACTGTCAAGATTTAGAGCAGATCTAACAAAGATGAATATGGATGTTCGATAAAATCTACCTCAATCTAAAACTAAATTCTCTGACATGTTAGAAAATGAACATCCTTTAGGACTTTCACACAAAATTGTAATATAAAACACAATTTACTGCAATACATTTCAACATGAATATTATATGAGCTAGAAACAACCCCAGAGTTAAATCAACTCTGCTCAGATAACATTTGGTCCCTCTCTAAATAGTGTTAAAGTAACACTGAACTAGTGTTAAAGCTACACTTTTCAGAGATTGAATGTCTTTTATCGTCAGTTGATTTCATCTGAGACTGTGGCTGAAGTCAGTTGTAGTTCTTGTGTTTCTCTGTACTTCAGAGATTCTGCTTGTTAACAGCAGGTGTTCATCATTAATGTCCAATCATCGCTTAATTAATTGCTTAATTATCTCATTAACTTTAACTCTGCTTCAGTGTGACTTTAACTCTATTTAGAGCGGGACCAAATGTTATCTGAGCAGAATTGATTTAACTCTGGGGTTTTTACTGTGCATGCTCTTTATCTGATTTATTATTTGAATTATCAGGAATAATGATTTGAAATATTTTTTAAAAAACACTGTAAATGTATAATATTTTCCTTTCTTTTTTTGATCGTACTTATCCCAATTTTTTCATTGTCGTGTATCACAATCGCCACAAAATTATTAAGCCCAAAAGATGTTTCTTGAACATCAAATCAGCATATTAAAATGATTTCTGAAGGATCGTGTGACACTGAATGGAGTAATGATGCTGAAACACACAGGAATAAATGACATTTTTATTTTTAAGACACAATTATTTTAAATTGAAATAATACTTCCCCTTTTACCGTATTTTTGATTAAATAAATGCAGCATGGTGAGCATAAGAGACTTCTTTGAAAGACATAATTATTCCAAACTTTGTACAAGTCAGAAGAAAGAGAACTGCGAGATAAACTGACGTCACTGACACTCAGTAATGGTTATTTTTCATTACACTCTTCTGAATATGTGTGACCATGACCCGGTCAAGACACAAAACACGCTGACGGAGAGACAGACAACAAGAGAGAGAGTTGAAGAGGTCTCTGATAACACAGATCTGCTCCGTGCTTCACTCAGGCACGAATGCAGCGGTTCATCATTCCCCTGAGAACTGAGGAGCAGGAGTCCCGCGGCCAAACAAAGGCCTAGTTCAGAAAAACAGGAAGGAGTTGGTGAGAAATACCCTTTATCTGACTCCCCGAACACGTCAACATCGCCCTTCAGAAACAAAGGTGTACAAAGCACCTCGTAAATATGCCTGATTTACGCCAACGGACCGTGTTGATATTTCGACGGCAACAGGTTGTTTATTAGCCTGGGCGAAGTGCATAACGGTAACCCGAATGAGTGTTAGGTCACAACCTTCGCAGAAATGAAACGACGTCTGGGTCGTCCACTTCAACAACAATGAATCGGATGTCTAAATTTAGGAATAAATACGCAGACGAAAAAATGGATTAGATGTTTGGAATTCCACAGGCCTACAGAGTCGCTCCAATAATGTCTCGAAGTGGCTTTGAACAGCCAACATTTCTGCACACAAAACGGTCACGTCTTTTCACTTTACACTGTTGGTGGAGGTGTTTAGGTTGGCAATGTGTGTGAAATACACCATCTCCCACAATTCCTATAATCTGTTAGGACTGATGGGTCAAAGTTTGGCTTTGTCAAACTTTGGAGTTAGCTCAGTGAGTATCCACTCACTTCTAACACATCAGAGACTCGGGTTCAATTCCCACCAAGAGCAACTTCTCATTTGTAAGTCGCTTTGAAAAAAAGCCTCTGCCAAAAGAATAAGTATAAATGTAAATGTGTAAACCCCCTGCTGGTAGTTTCTGTAACCACATGATCTGGACGCAAAAGGTTTTATTTTGACATTGATGCCTAATCAATTGTATCTTGTGTATTTTGATGGTATAACAGTTTTTCATATAAATATTTCATTATATTATAGTAGACTATTTTCTGTAATAGCGTCAAATGGAGTTACACTACTGTTTAGAATTTTTAATGTTTTCGAAAGAAGTCTCTTCTGCTCACCAATGCTGTATGCATTTATTTGATCAAAATACAGTAAATACCGTAATATTGTTAAATATTATTACAAATTAAAATTAGGTTTTGAATTTTCAGCATCATTACTCCAGTCTTCAGTGTCACACGATCCGTCAGAAATCATTCTAATATGCTGATTTACTGCTTAAGAAACATCAATGTTTACTACAGTTGTGCTGCTTAATGATTCTTTGATAAACAGAAAGTTCGAAAGAACAGCATTTTGGGTTTGTGTAATTTTCTTTTTTTTTGCAACAAAAGTCTTTATTCTTACTATTGATCAACTATTTTTTTAAAAACAAACTTTTTGAACGACAGTGTACATTTTTCTTACATTAAATAAAATTATCTTTAATGGTACATTCATTCTTTACCAGTTTATAAATAACTAAATAAGTAAAATGGCAGATTACTTTTAGCTATACTATTTCCCTCTTTAATCTAATATTTATTAGGGGTGTAACGATAGTCAAACCAAACCGAAAAAAACCGCGATACACCACTCACTGTACGTACCGCGATACTCTCATGGCGTCCCGCCCCCTGCTGCCCCGCGCCAGCCCACTGGATCTACATGACAAATACAGCTTAACTGCCATTAACCACCAATAATAGCAATAAGCACCACATTTTGTTACTTTCAATAAGAAGCAAAGTGTCATCTTTCAAATTCAGTCCATTTTATCTTGAAATCCAAACAAGAAAATCGACACAATTTAATGTGGTGTAACTATGGAAGCCTGTTTCCGCCACTGGAAAAAAAAAAGATTTTTTATCTTAGAATTCTGACTTTTTTTCTCAGAATTGTGAGATAAAAAGTCAGAACTGTGAGATAAAAAGTCAGAATTCTGAGTTATAAAGTCAGAATTGTGAGATAAAAAGTCAGAATTGTGAGTTATATAGTCAGAATTGTGAGATAAAATGTCAGAATTCTGAGTTATAAAGTCAGAATTGGGAGAAATAAAGTCAGAATTGAGATAAAACGTCAGAATTGTGAGTTATAAAGTCAGAATTGTGAGTTATAAAGTCAGAATTGAGATAAAAAGTCAGAATTGTGAGTTATAAAGTCAGAATTGTGAGATAAAAAGTCAGAATTGTGAGATAAAAAGTCAGAATTCTGAGTTATAAAGTCAGAATTGTGAGATAAAAAGTCAGAATTGGGAGATATAAAGTCAGAATTGAGATAAAAAGTCAGAATTCTGAGTTATAAAGTCAGAATTGTGAGATATAAAGTCAGAATTGTGAGTTATAAAGTCAGAATTGAGATAAAACATCAGAATTCTGAGTTATAAAGTCAGAATTGTGAGATAAAAAGTCAGAATTGTGAGTTATATAGTCAGAATTGTGAGATAAAATGTCAGAATTCTGAGTTATAAAGTCAGAATTGAGATAAAACATCAGAATTCTGAGTTATAAAGTCAGAATTGTGAGATAAAAAGTCAGAATTGTGAGTTATATAGTCAGAATTGTGAGATAAAATGTCAGAATTCTGAGTTATAAAGTCAGAATTGTGAGATATAAAGTCAGAATTGAGATAAAACGTCAGAATTGTGAGTTATAAAGTCAGAATTGTGAGTTATAAAGTCAGAATTGAGATAAAAAGTCAGAATTCTGAGTTATAAAGTCAGAATTGTGAGATAAAAAGTCAGAATTGTGAGATAAAACGTCAGAATTGTGAGTTATAAAGTCAGAATTGGGAGATATAAAGTCAGAATTTAGATAAAAAGTCAGAATTCTGACTTATAAAGTCATAATTGTGAGATATAAAGTCAGAATTGTGTGATATATAGTCAGAATTGTGAGATATAAAGTCATAATTGTGAGTTATAAAGTCAGAATTGAGATAAAACATCAGAATTCTGAGTTATAAAGTCAGAATTGTGAGATAAAAAGTCAGAATTGTGTGATATATAGTCAGAATTGTGAGATATAAAGTCAGAATTGTGAGATAAAAAGTCAGAATTGTGAGATAAAAAGTCAGAATTCTGAGTTATAAAGTCAGAATTGTGAGATAAAAAGTCAGAATTGGGAGATATAAAGTCAGAATTGAGATAAAAAGTCAGAATTCTGAGTTATAAAGTCAGAATTGTGAGATATAAAGTCAGAATTGTGAGTTATAAAGTCAGAATTGAGATAAAACATCAGAATTCTGAGTTATAAAGTCAGAATTGTGAGATAAAAAGTCAGAATTGTGAGTTATATAGTCAGAATTGTGAGATAAAATGTCAGAATTCTGAGTTATAAAGTCAGAATTGAGATAAAACATCAGAATTCTGAGTTATAAAGTCAGAATTGTGAGATAAAAAGTCAGAATTGTGAGTTATATAGTCAGAATTGTGAGATAAAATGTCAGAATTCTGAGTTATAAAGTCAGAATTGTGAGATATAAAGTCAGAATTGAGATAAAACGTCAGAATTGTGAGTTATAAAGTCAGAATTGTGAGTTATAAAGTCAGAATTGAGATAAAAAGTCAGAATTCTGAGTTATAAAGTCAGAATTGTGAGATAAAAAGTCAGAATTGTGAGATAAAACGTCAGAATTGTGAGTTATAAAGTCAGAATTGGGAGATATAAAGTCAGAATTTAGATAAAAAGTCAGAATTCTGACTTATAAAGTCAGAATTGTGAGATATAAAGTCAGAATTGTGTGATATATAGTCAGAATTGTGAGATATAAAGTCATAATTGTGAGTTATAAAGTCAGAATTGAGATAAAACATCAGAATTCTGAGTTATAAAGTCAGAATTGTGAGATAAAAAGTCAGAATTGTGTGATATATAGTCAGAATTGTGAGATATAAAGTCATAATTGTGAGTTATAAAGTCAGAATTGAGATAAAACATCAGAATTCTGAGTTATAAAGTCAGAATTGAGATAAAAAGTCAGAATTCTGAGTTATAAAGTCAGAATTGTGAGATAAAAAGTCAGAATTGTGAGATAAAACGTCAGAATTGTGAGTTATAAAGTCAGAATTGGGAGATATAAAGTCAGAATTGAGATAAAAAGTCAGAATTCTGAGTTATAAAGTCAGAATTGTGAGATATAAAGTCAGAATTGTGAGTTATAAAGTCAGAATTGAGATAAAACATCAGAATTCTGAGTTATAAAGTCAGAATTGTGAGATAAAAAGTCAGAATTGTGTGATATATAGTCAGAATTGTGAGATATAAAGTCATAATTGTGAGTTATAAAGTCAGAATTGAGATAAAACATCAGAATTCTGAGTTATAAAGTCAGAATTGTGAGATAAAAAGTCAGAATTGTGAGTTATATAGTCAGAATTGTGAGATAAAATGTCAGAATTCTGAGTTATAAAGTCAGAATTGTGAGATATAAAGTCAGAATTGAGATAAAACGTCAGAATTGTGAGTTATAAAGTCAGAATTGTGAGTTATAAAGTCAGAATTGAGATAAAAAGTCAGAATTCTGAGTTATAAAGTCAGAATTGTGAGATAAAAAGTCAGAATTGTGAGATAAAACGTCAGAATTGTGAGTTATAAAGTCAGAATTGGGAGATATAAAGTCAGAATTTAGATAAAAAGTCAGAATTCTGACTTATAAAGTCAGAATTGTGAGATATAAAGTCAGAATTGTGTGATATATAGTCAGAATTGTGAGATATAAAGTCATAATTGTGAGTTATAAAGTCAGAATTGTGAGTTATAAAGTCAGAATTGAGATAAAACATCAGAATTCTGAGTTATAAAGTCAGAATTGTGAGATATAAAGTCAGAATTGTGAGTTATATAGTCAGAATTGTGAGATATAAAGTCAGAATTGAGATAAAACGTCAGAATTGTGAGTTATAAAGTCAGAATTGTGAGTTATATAGTCAGAATTGTGAGATAAAATGTCAGAATTGTGAGTTATAAAGTCAGAATTGTGAGATATAAAGTCAGAATTGAGATAAAACGTCAGAATTGTGAGTTATAAAGTCAGAATTGTGAGTTATATAGTCAGAATTGTGAGATAAAATGTCAGAATTGTGAGTTATAAAGTCAGAATTCTGAGTTATAAAGTCAGAATTGTGAGATAAAAAGTCAGAATTGTGAGATAAAACGTCAGAATTGTGAGTTATAAAGTCAGAATTGGGAGATATAAAGTCAGAATTTAGATAAAAAGTCAGAATTCTGACTTATAAAGTCAGAATTGTGAGATATAAAGTCAGAATTGTGTGATATATAGTCAGAATTGTGAGATATAAAGTCATAATTGTGAGTTATAAAGTCAGAATTGTGAGTTATAAAGTCAGAATTGAGATAAAACATCAGAATTCTGAGTTATAAAGTCAGAATTGTGAGATATAAAGTCAGAATTGTGAGTTATATAGTCAGAATTGTGAGATATAAAGTCAGAATTGAGATAAAACGTCAGAATTGTGAGTTATAAAGTCAGAATTGTGAGTTATATAGTCAGAATTGTGAGATAAAATGTCAGAATTGTGAGTTATAAAGTCAGAATTGTGAGATATAAAGTCAGAATTGAGATAAAACGTCAGAATTGTGAGTTATAAAGTCAGAATTGTGAGTTATAAAGTCAGAATTGAGATAAAAAGTCAGAATTCTGAGTTATAAAGTCAGAATTGTGAGATAAAAAGTCAGAATTGTGAGATAAAACGTCAGAATTGTGAGTTATAAAGTCAGAATTGTGAGATATAAAGTCAGAATTGTGTGATATATAGTCAGAATTGTGAGATATAAAGTCATAATTGTGAGTTATAAAGTCAGAATTGTGAGATAAAAAGTCAGAATTCTGAGTTATAAAGTCAGAATTGTGAGATAAAAAGTCAGAATTGTGAGTTATATAGTCAGAATTGTGAGATAAAATGTCAGAATTCTGAGTTATAAAGTCAGAATTGTGAGATATAAAGTCTGAATTCTGAATTAAAAATTCACAATAATCTTTTTTTTCATGAGCTTCCATACGTAACAGATGCACAGGCGTGTCAGTTCAAGTTATTCTAGTTACAGAATAAACATGAATGAACATCTAAAGTTATATTAAAAGATGCAGTACAACTTACTAAAACGTCATGTTTTCGCTCAATCAGTGTTTTAACGGCGGAAAGACATCAAAAACACAGCTTGTAAACACTGTAATGTAGCATTTACCTCAGGCGAGTCCACAGCTTGTTAGTTCACCAGAGAAATGAACTCTTTCACTAAATATATGCGCTATATTAGCCTATATTCATTATATTTTACTTGTTAGTGATGTCTTTATTAATTAAAGTAGGCTATGTTTAAATATGTCATGAAAATGTATAATGTAAATGCATTAAAACAACGAATTGGAGTAAAAACATACATTTATTATTAGATTTATAAGTTAATGCAAAAACTGCCACATGAATAAAACGAGGTACATTATTTATTTCAAAAACTGTTATTTGTTTCGGTCAAACGGGATTGTTTTTCTTTCAGATCTCAACCTTGACTGCCTGAATATAATGTTATTCAATTATAAAAAATTTAACACATCTGTTTTTCAGTGATAAATATTCTGGGTTATTTTAACCTGTAGAGCTCATGTATTTGGTAAACAGATGTAATCAAGTCTATATAATGGTTGAACACTTTTCCTTTATATTTTCTGACATTCCATCACATAAAAGATACAAATATTGATGTTTTCAGTGCATGGCTGTTCATCACGTATTTCTTTGTTTTTATAAAAGACACAGGCTTCTTATCACTGTTTGGCCAGATCAACACATCACATCACAGAATAATGTAGATGATTTTTTTTTTTCTTGTCTTATCATGGTGTGTGCGAGTGAGGGAGGGATGAGCGTGCGAGCGGTGCGATACCTCCTGTTGTTCTCACTACTGACTGTTATCTTACGGAAAGAAAACATTTCACAAACAAGATGAAAGACACAAACAGCTCATTATCTCTGAGGAAATGATCTACAATTATTTGCGATAAATGCGCTTTGTATTTTCAAGAAAATCATTGGTCATTGCAAGATTATAAAAAGACCTAATGAAAGCAAAATGGTGAAAAACAGCTTAAAAAATCCATTTGCATGACTTAAAGTACAGTATCTCATAAACATTAAGTGTTAACCATAAAAGTTAATATAAGTGAGGTAGTTCAAAGACAAAAACAACAATTAAACTCTTAGCTAGCCATGTCACAAACAAGCAACGAGTGAACTGACGTAATAAACACTGAGAAAATTACAGTAACTCAAGAATAAACTATAATCTATTTAAAAAGACGTTTTATCTTCACTCTCACCCAACCATGTAATGAAGTGTACATGCACGAATAACAAATGTTCTTAAATTTGTTTCTCATACTCGTATGTAAGCTGCATTTATTTGATCAAAAATATAGTAAAAACAGTAATATTGTAAAATATTATGACAATTTAAATGAGCTGTTTTGGTAACACTTTATTTTACAATGCCGCAGTTACACATTACTACATGTACTTACTGTTGTAATAACAGTAAATTATGCATAATTGCAAGTAACTAACCCTAAACCAAACCTTAACCCTAACTGTAACTTTATATTAAGTACATATAGTTAATTAATACTACTTATTTTAGTAATTACAATGTAATGACAGCACTGTAAAATAAAGCATAACCACTGTTTTCTATTTTCATATATTCATCTAGCATCATTACTCCAGTCTTCAGTGTCACATGATCCTCCTAATGTGCTGATTTGCTGTTCAAGTAACATTTATTGTGCTGCTTAATATTCTTGTGGAACCCTTGATACAATTTTAATGGTTCTTTGATGAATTAGAAATGTTTAAAAAAAGCATTTATTTGAAAATAAATGTTTTGTAACATTTTTAATGTCTGTATATGTCTTTACTCAACATATTATTGATTAATTTACAGTTTCCATGCTGAATTTAAAAAAAAAAAAAAAAATACACACACTCCTGAACCAGATTATCAAGATAGACATACTAGATACTTCCAGGTGTGTTGAGGCAACTTAGAGCTACATTTTGCTGGACAGTAGTCCTCCAGGAGCAAGTTTGGACAGCCCTGATTTAGACATTGAGACATTCTGGCCACTGGGTGGCACTAACGTCTAAGAAATCTCATTCTTCACTATAAACTTTTCCCTCTGGAGTTCTGACTAATAGCAGGCCAACCAACATGACCTTGAATCATATATTTTTTACATTGATTAATAATTATTTGTTTAGTGTGCTGGAGAGAGAGAAGTAAAGAAATGTAATAAATGACATATTTTTGGTTAGGTATAAGTTTATTTTGCAGCCCTGCTTTTGTTTGTTGCATAAATGTAAAGTCATTACACAATTTAGGATGTTATGTATTTGTTTGTCTTACTTTTATTTTGAAATTGCCTTGTCACCTGTCCCTTTTTACGATTCCCAGATGGAAGAGGCAGACTCTTGTAAAATTCAGCTATTACATTTTTTTAAAAAAACCTAAAAATAAAGTAGTCATAAAACCAACAGAGTGTTGTGACCCCTGACAACACCTGTCAGCTTGAGCAAACCCCTCAGCTTTGTTACTCAAGTCACATGCTTGTCCCAGCATGTCTGATCTGTCAGTGGAACGCTCCAACCTGACTCCAGATACTTTAAGACACCTCAAAATCCCAGTAAATCCTGATTAGGTGAATTATTCATTGGAAAATAACTCTAAACTTTGATGTTAGAGCCCTTTATTCCATCTCAGGCACAATTTTCACACTTGTAGTCTGGAAATAAGAGTCAGGAACAGGCTGAACTCACCTCAGCTCAATAAATGCGTAAAAATCCAAAATCTTTTCTTCTCTTTCTGACGTTTTAGTGAAAAATATTGGACATTCTCTTTGTTCTTGACTCATCTCATAATTTTGATTAAATTATTCCTAACTGGCAGTTGCATATAGTCTTAGCTGCAAAAGTTCAAATATTTCAATGCATCTGCATTTAAAGCAGATTCGTAAATTCTCCATCAATCTCCCATACTACTCCTTATTGGAACTGAATGACTTCCAGTTTGTCAGAGATAGTAAAAAGGTGGCTGTATTTTAAAGGATATAATATACTCAGCGTGGGTCTATTTTGACTTGGACTAGAAATCAAAACATCAATAATGCCTTAGCAACTGCATAGAAATATACCAAAAGTCCCTCCAAACAACAACCGCATAGCAACTTCCTGGCAACCACCCACATCACCCCCTAGCTTCATAGCAATGTCTTTTGCCCATTTTTCAAAATGTTCTTCTGCTGGATTTAAATCAGATCCAGAACCAAAACTAGATCTAAATCAGAACCAGATTCATATCCAAGTCCATAGATATCCTTTGCTGTTTTTCTAGGGCAGGGGTAATCAATTAAAGTTCCAAGAGGGTCTCCATATTTCCTTCCCAGTGGAGGTCTGGACAATACTTTTTTGGAACAGTTAGGCTATACATTTCCATCGGGGCAGCCGTAGTACTTTGTCAAGGAAAAAATCTTACCCAATGAAAATAGTCAACGAAGATCATCATACTATACGTTTTAAAATTAATTGCATGCCATTTATCAACACAAGCCATCCATCATCTAATATGATATTCTAATATCGATCTATCTTACTGCAGTGTGCAACAAGTGTCTATCAGCAGTCGCCGAGTGGAGCTCAAATCTATCAAATATAATAAACAGCTGCATTTGTTTTGAATAGGCGACCTCTTGCAGATGAAAAACTACATATTGCACCTCCAATATGCTGAAATGTACACTCAAAAAAATATTTCTGTCTAAACATAAGTTTTATTTAATTTAATTACATAGTAATTTTCCATCAATTTGGATTACATAGTTTTAACATAAACAAACTTATCAACTTAATGTGTTTCATATTTCTCAGTCATATGTAGATGAAATAGATAAGATTTATGTAATAGTTCACAGAAAAATGCCCAGGTTAAAGTACTGTTGAAGCAGTGTCAGAGCTAATGAGATCATTAAGTTATGATTGAGCATTAATGATGAACACCTGCTGTTAACAAGCAGAATCACTGAAGGACAGAGAAACACAAGAACTACAACTGACTTCAGTCACACACAACCTTCGATGAAATCAACTGAGATAAAAGACATTTACTCTCTCACTATTCATATATTCAACTATTACATAAATCTTACCTATTTAATTTACATATGACTGACAAATATGAATTACATTAAGTTTATTAGTTTGTTTATGTTAAAACTATGTAATCCAAATGGATGGAAAATTGCTATGTAATTAAATGACATAAAACTTATGTTTAGACTGAAATATTTTTTTGAGTGTATGGGAAAAAAACTTGTCAAAAACCTGGTTTAGTTAAACGCTTGGTGTTATCTGCACGACGGATAAAAATAACCGTGTTTGCCGCATTCTCATTTTCGGCAGCGTTAAGCATCGTTTTAGCATCTATTTGCTGCTCACTCTTTTAGAGTGTGAGACACTGGTGTCCCTCAAAGTTCTATATTTGGACCCTTTTTTTTTTACTTTGAAATGCTCTCTCACTACATATTAAATAAATAAAACATTTCTTTTATGAAACTCTACCATTCAAAACCCCAGCAAAGAGGGTGTCCATCTATTTTATGTGTCAGCTCATAAGAGAGCTTAGGAACTGTGGAATGTGTCAACACAGAAACTATCACCACACAAGCAGATTCCTCTCTACTCCCAGCTTGGGTAAACATGGAGGTTCATCTCACAGGGACAAACATCTCTCACGAGTTCCGTTCTCAGCAGTCTTTGCTCTACTGTTCCCCGGAACAATTTATAAGGGTCTGTTGTGACCTCTGACCTGACCTGGCTTCAACATTGTGAACGTGGGTGACCGTCCATTCGCAAAGACAGTAAGGTTACTGCCCTGGGGCTCAGAGTCTGTGAGAAATGGAGAACGAATCTTTGGACAGACACGCACACGCAGGAAAAACATTTGCACTTGGGAACAGAGACACGATTTGGGATGCAACAGATGCTTATGGTTGTACATCAAAAGGTCAACAAAGTTCATGTTTATCATTCGAAAAGAAAATAACTTGTTTCAAGATACGTCCAGGGAAACATCACACACGCAGAGTTGGACAGTTGAATGCTACCACAATATATTTACATTTATAATATATATTAAAAAACATATTAATTTTACAAATCAAAGTATATTTTGCTACCATCACAAAGATGTCAACCATCTTGTCAATGTAAAAAAAAAAAAATTAATAATAAATATGAAAAAATAAATATCTGAGTATTCATACTACTAATAAAAGTATAATAAAAACTGTCCACCTCTCGCTATATATCATAAAATAATAGAAGATGTGTGTTGTGTAATTCATGCATAATTCATACTGATAAATATTATGTATTACTAAAAACTTAAAATATGAATTTCTTGCTTAAATTCACATTCTGCAACAAATTCAGCAACTAAACCGGAAATTAAAAGACATTCTTAATTTATTTCCGAATGGCGCACAACCCTGCTATAGGCCTTACGCCAGCCCAGCTGTTGGTCTTTTATGCCTGACTGGTAGCAGGAAAGCTTCTATTATTTTAGCATCCAATTACAAAGACACATGCCCTGAACAAACATGCCATGTGTTTGTCTGCCCTCTCCCATCCGTCCACAAACACCGGGAGGAGACTGAACCTGACCAACTGTTCTAAACACAACACCCACCTCAATGATATGAGCCTGGAGAAGCCTCTCTCTGTAGGTCTGAACCATGCAGCTCCATTTACAGGGCCGATTTGTTGGATAAAGCAGCTCAGTGGGCAGAATTGGGAAGGAAGAACAAACTTGTTAATGGCTTGAAAAGAAAAAAAGAAAAGAAAGTTATTTTAGACCACTGATTTGCTGTTAAGAAGCAATTTTATGGCTATTTTTTAGATTCCATAACATGGAAATAAGACTATTGGAAAGAAAGCATCCAAAAATACACATTCATTTGTTTAATTGCACTTTATTTATTTGGGATTCAGAAATACTCTCTTCAGTGTCACTTACAACTTTCCAGTTTTATTCCTTTCTATCTATATTCTGAAGGTATTTACAGAAGGGTTTGTTCTTGTATAATTTTCATGGTTTATACAACATTTTATATATAAAAACGTGGTGAAAATGGATTTTTTTGTATTGTGTTTTCTATTGACAGTATTTTTCTGATTTATGGAGTGATAAAAGGAGCTATCCAAACTCATGTAATCAAAACTGAACCAGAATTTTGATTCTGGCTTCATCCAATGTTCAATTTCTGTTTGGGGAATTAGTGAACTATTAATTAGATAATGCCCCATTTGCATATTTAAACATAACATTTCATAAATACAAAATTAAATGTCTTAATGTGCTGTGAATCAATTAACTGGGGAAGTACAGGGATATCTATTAGTTAAAATATTTTACCCCATATTCACCTGTGTCTTTCTTTGGTTTCTAGAAGGTTGCTGCTCTCTATATATGTAAATCTATGGGTTTCATCATAACACTAGAGGGCATCCCAAAGGCTCCGTGTGAAAGCTGAGTGGGTCTTTAGCCATGGGTCTAATGAGAACAAATGGTGTTCAATAAATAATGAATCTTTGTGCCTCAAAAATTCAAACCTTCCATCATGAGTCAGACTTTCCAGTGGTCATCACCACGGCAACAGTTGATGATCCCAGTAAGCGTGGTGACCCCTGTCTCTCCTTGTGCATTGTGGGAAATGGAATATCAGCAGCTGTTGCACAGTGGGTCATGGCTGCCCAATGTAACCACAGTGATTAATTATGACACAGAGATCTGGAACCTCTTAGGCAGATGACACACTGCGCCAATGAATTACATCTGAATACAGAAAAAGGTTAATATTTTTAATTGTTCCAATCATTATAAAATTATTTTTGCTTTTTTACTTACACAGTTAAGCATGTGCAGCTTAAATTGACCTTTTATATTGCATTAAAACTTGAGGCATCTGCCGAATAAACAGCTTAATTTTTAAGTTAGATTTTAAAGGGTTAGATGTTCATACCCAATGGGATATAAAAGCAGGTCAGAGTGATAATTGCAACCAAATGTTTGTGAGTAGTCACAAAAGGTTATTTTTACTTGCTACTTTTTACTGACTGAATAAATAAGGTTTTCCAGTTACCTAAATCAGATTTAAATCCATATTTAAATCTAGACCCGGATCCAAAACTATATTCAGATTTAGATCCCAAAAGAGATCCTATTAGATCCAGATTCAGATTCATGTTCAGATTCGGATGCGAATTCAGATTCAAATCCACATATAAATGTAGACCTGGATCCAAAGCTATGTTCAGATCCAGATACCGAATTCAGATTTAAATCCATATTTAAATCTAGACCCGGATCCAAAACTATGTTCAGATCCAGATACCGAATTCAGATTCAAATCCACATTAAATCTAGACAGATCCAAATCTATTCAGATTCAGAACCCAAATGAGATTAATTTATTAGAATTCAGATTCAATTAAATGACATTCAAATGCCTACTATGAGTCGTATTTAATCCAGTTTCAAATCCACATCAAATCTAGACCCAGATCAGATCCAGATTAAATTCAGATCCCAAATCACATCCCATCAGATCTAGATTCAGTTATTAGAATTCAGATTCAATTAAAGGCCAGCTGTGAGTCAGATTCTGATTTTTCTATGTTTGTTCATTTTCATGGACATGGTACATACAATATGCAACTGCTGCTCTGTAAAGATGATGGGCTGAAAGACTTATACACTTTAACGGTGCCAGGTATAAAATTGTAAAAGAAAACTTCATAACTCTCGGCAACAGTAATAAAGTCTGCAATAGCTGTCAATCCTCCCTCCATACCTCATACATACGTCTCTCTTCTCCTGCCTGATTCTATCCACTTGAAATTCTGCAGCAATCTTGTCAAAAGGAGCCCAGAGAAAACACTATGATTTAAGCAACCATCTCAAACCAGAGAAACAGAAGCAGCTTTTAGGTATCTAGAATCAAAGGATTTTCACTTTTATCTGCCTGTTTTGTACATAAAATTGATAAAAAAGAGTCAAGACAAGAGCATCAACCAACATTCAATTTCCAGTTGACCACATCATATAATTTCAGTCTCATGGTACATGCACACAGTCTGTCCACACAATATCTTTCCAGCACATTTAATTTATAGATAATCCTATTTCTCACACAGCACTTGATTTAACCTTGCTTTGACATTTTCTCATTTACAGCACCAACATTGTTTTCCCACCTTGGATTACAGCGGCACTTCCTCTTGCACAAATTTTCTTATGCCAAAGTCATTTTTTTTAGTTTAAATGGTTGTGGAGCCCCACCCCGTTGCCACACTGTGTTTGATGGTTTGATAAGACAGTCATGAAAAGGGACGCTCAGGAATGCAGGGTGTCTGATGTTAGATGACTGTTTGAAATGTCACTATATGACACAAAGATCAAGCCACAGTTCAGCTGGAATACTAAAGAGGTTCATTTAGTCATTTAGCAAATTTCTATAGTTTAACTAAAACAAATCAATTTAGAGTCAGGTTTGATCAGTCAAAATAAAAGTCTGATTGGGCCAAAATACCACAGAGTTTTAATCAAAGAATTGCTTGTTTAAAGGGTGAAAAAACATGCCTAGGTCAAATGTAAGATTTCTTTAACTGATATTATTTTCAAGATAATTTTAAAGGCAAAGGTTCATTATCATAATGGTGGTTTTCATTAGATTCCAGAAATTATAGACATTACTATAATATAGAATGTTTTATGTATAAAATAAAATACTATGTAAATAAAATGTTTTTAATCAAGCAAAACCTCCCCTCATACTCTTATATACAGTGCATTCGGAAAATATTCCTACCACTTCGCTTTTTCCACATTTTGTTATTTTACAGCCTAAATCCAAAATGGATTAAATTAATTATTTTCCTCAAAATTCTACAAACAATACCCCATTACGACAATGTGAAAGAAGTTTGTTTGAAATCTTTGCCAAGTTATTAAAAATCACACATACATAAGTATTCACAGCCTTTGCCATGACATTTAAAATTGAGCTCAGGTGCATCCTGTTTCCACTAATCATACTTGAGATGTTTATACAACTTGATTGGTAAATTGATTGAACATGATTTGGAGAGGCACTCACCTGTCTATATAAGATCCCACAGTTAACAGTGCATGTCAGAGCACAAACCAAGCCATGAAGTCCAAGGAATTGTCTGTAGACCTCCAAGACAGGATTGTATCAAGGCATAGATCTGGGGAAGGGTACATAACAATTTCTGCAGCATTGAAGGTCCCAATGAGCACAGTGACCTCCATCATCCGTAAATGGAAGAAGTTTGGAACCACCAGGACTCTTCATAGATCGGGGGGAGAAGTGCCTTAGTCAGGGAGGTGACCAAGAACCCGATGGTCATTCTGACAGAGATCCAGTGTTTCTCTGTGGAGAGAGAACCTTCCAAGAAGAACAACCATTTCTGCAGCACTCCACCAATTAGGCCTGTATGGTAGAGTGGCCAGACAGAAACAACTCCTTAATAAAAGGTACGTGACAGTCCTGGAGGACTCTCAGACAATGAGAAAAAAAAAAATTCTCTGGTCTGATGAAACAAAGATTGAAATCTTTGGCCTGAATAGCAAGCGTTATGTATGGAGGAAACCAGGCACCGCTCATCACCTGGACAATACTATCCCAACAGTGAAGCATGGTGGTGGCAGCATCATACAGTGGGGATATTGTTCAGCGGCAGGAACCGCGAGACTAGTCAAGATTGAGGAAAAGATGAATGCAGAAATATACAAAGACATCCTTGATGAAAACCTGCTCCAGAGCCCTCTGGACCTCAGACTGGGGCGAAGGTTCATCTTCCAACAGGACAATGACCCTAACACACAGCCAAGATAACAAAGGAGTGGCTACGGGACAACTCTGTGAATGTCCTTGAGTAGCTCATCCAGACCCCAGACTTGAACCTGATTGAAGATCTCTGGAGAGATCTGAAAATGGCTGTGCACCGACATCCAACCTGATGTAGCTTGAGAAGTCCTGCAAAGAAGAATGGGAGAAACTGCCCAAAAATAGGTGTAGCATCATACTCAAAAAGAGTTGAGACATGGTGCCAAAGGTGCTTCAACAAAGTATTGAGCAAAGGCTGCAAATACTTATGTAGGCTACATATAATTTTTTTTTCCGAATGTTAAGAAAACTTTCCTGTCTAACCAAAACTAAACATTAATAAAATTCTGTGAAGGTTATAGTAAAGTTATGGGAGCGTTAGATTAGCGTTTGTTTATTGAATAAGGTTCTATAAACCAAACCTAATGTTCTCGGAAGGTTCTGGGGAACCAAATATTATTATCTGGGAGAAACCTCTCATATTTGTGATCTGAATATGAACATTATTGTATAGTAACATTATAGTAAAATGCTGGAAATGTTAGATTAATGTTAGAATACCATTCTACAAACCAAAAACTAATGTTAGATTAATAGTGTATAGTGTAATAGTGTATAATCCAAAACCTAACCTCTGGGGATGTTAGAATAACGTTCTACAAACCAAAATCTAACGTTATAATAACATTAAGGGAACTTTAGATTAATATTAGAATAATGTTCTATAAACCAAACCAAACTAACATTCTGGGAACGTTAAGAAAATCTTCCTGGCTAACCAAAAACAAACCATAAAAAAATAAACATTCTGGGAACCTAAAATTGATATCTGGGAGAAAGCTTTCATATTTCATTAAAAAGATCTTCATTTGTGTTCCGAAGACGAATAAATGTCTTATGGATTTGGAACGACATGAGGGTGAGTAATTAATGACAGAATTTTCATTTTTAGGTGAACTAAAACTTTAAGAGTGAGATCAGACATTGTATGAGGTGACTGACCGCTGTGTGTGACTATTATGACACTCATTCAGCCGCTATTTTCCTGAAACAAACTTTTTTTTTTTTTTTTGGACTTTTTTGAACCCCAGTAAGAAAATTCATTGTGGAATAAGGTATATACTCATGTGAGAAACCTGTTTCCTGATGATATTTCATAAATCATGTCGTGTATTTGAGAAACTTTGTGAATGAATCGCTCTTTTGAGTTGGTTCTTCTCAATGAATCGGCCAAACGGTCTTTGAAACAGTTGACCGTTCACCTTTAGTTACTGTTGCTTCGTCCATGCGCTCTCACGCCACACATCATGTTCTCATGCAGTGAAAAATACATCCCGGAGCAAAGAGGACACTGACAACATGTCAACAATAAATAACGTATAGTGTCTCTTTAATGTGTGATAGATCGCTGTAGCTCCTTCAAATGCCTTGTGAACCGATCATCTCATTTATAGCATCAAATAAACATGAATGAACATCAGAAGCAATGTTGTTTCAAGCACGGAAAGACGTGAGTACACACACTTTTTGAAGTTTAAGTTCACCAACGTTAATCTACTAACTTCCCTGTTTGCTTTGTCAGTCAAAATGGCGGATTCGGGGTTAGGATTAGTCAGATCGCCTGTCAATCAAACTGCTTGCAAAGGTTCAATCAAGTGTGAATCATTCGGAAACTCACGCGCGAGATAATTAGAGTTAAAGGCTGTAAAAAAAGGTTAATTCAGATCGCAAAGAACAAACAGATCACTCGATTAAGTGGATATTCACATATTTCAATTACAACTACAACCTGCATGTCAATACCAGCCGCTTGTGAACGAACCAAAAGCGTTGGAAAGCACTAACAATACTAGTACAAAAAAGACATTAACATCTCGCATTTATGGTGCCAAACGGGGCAGTGAGGAGGAGGAGGAGGACTGCCACTGCGAGTCTGTGTGCAATCTGAACCTATCAGGGAGTTTGTGTGTGAGGTGTTCGGATCTTTCCTCCTCACACTTCCTCAAACAAGCTCACGCTCTCTCGCTCTCCCTCCCGCTGAGGTCGCAGTCCTGTCTGTGTGTATCGGCAAGGCTCATGTAGTGTATGTGACTGCATGTTGAGGGGCTGAACTCGTAGACCCCCGTGGCCGTCCTGACTGAGAGCAAAGGGAGGCTGTCGATTTTCCCCAGAGACCCCAATGCAGATGGTGTGAGCAGTGAGGGGAAAAGTTTATGACAGCTCTGCTGTTTTCGGTTCACGGTTGCCCCATGGAGCTTTTTCATTTTACCGATGCAGCTAACGACTTTTGAAACAGGCTGTTTGACTCAGTAATACACTTGTACTGGACCGAGTCACGTTCGGGATTGAGTCTTGGAATACAGTGAATCCACGTACCGGATTTGTTTTGCTTTTATTGGATTTTTTTCACTTCATCTCTGTGGACGTTTTCTGGATAGCAGGTTAGACTAAGGTAATAATAGTCTGTTTACAGTCATTTGGATGCTGCTAATGACAAGTTGGCTGTGTGAATGTGCTTATTTTCTGTCGTGAACATATGTTTTGCTAACATGTAGAGGTCATCAGCACCAGAGTATGGTGTGTATATCTTTATTTCTGTCTTAGCCACAAAAACACAGAATGACCTATAATCAGTGGGTATTGTTGCTTTTTTTTTTAGTTATATCTATATGGGTTGGCATGAAATATCAAGCAGTGACAGTAACATCGTCTTGCTGGGTGACATCCTGAAACTAAACAAGTTTCAAACATGTTTTAAATATTATTATTATTATTATTTTATTTTTTTAACCGTTTTGTGTGTGTGTGTGTGTGTGTGTGTATGTACATATGTAAATATATGTGTGTGTGTGTGTGTGTGTGTATGTGTATATATATATTTGTGTGTGTGTGTGTATAGTGTGTATATATATAATATATATATATATATATATATGTGTGTGTATATATATACAGACACACACACAAATAAATATATATACTGCATTTTGTTGCCCTGAATGGCATATATAGGCTATATATAAATCTTAAATCTTGAAAAGTAAAAAGTTCATTGACATGCTAGTTATTTGTCTAATGTCCATGTATTATATATTCAAACATGCCTTAGTAAGTTGCATATCTCATTGTTTTGACAAAGCTATTTCAAATTTCTACAGTTGTTGTCTATATGATTTGACAATTTGAGGAAGGAGTAGTGTTAAAATAGCTCAGATGTTCTCCTTTTCCAGCATTTACATTTTGGCTTTGTCTAAAGCACTTTGGCATTCAGGGGTTGAAGTTCTCAGCTTTACATACTTTGTCTCAGATCTTCTTTCTTTTAAAATTATTTAGGAGAAATAAAAACAGACTCAAATGAATGTTGACATACAGTAACAGTAGAGGTAAGTTAATGTGGAAAGCATTATCGTGGGTAGTTTCGGCTGGGAAGATTTGAATGCAGACTTTGGCTTTGTATTGTAAAGATCACTTTCTAAAACTCTAGAGGAGATTACTTTGGTGTTTTTATCAAACTCTAAGAAAAAAAACTCTCACTGGAATGGGGACCCTTTAAAAGGTACTAATATGTACACTTTTCATGCCAATATGTACCTTTTGCACACTTTAGGCACAAAGGTGACAGCTTTTTTTTCAGAGCTATTTAGTCTTCATTTATTCTCATTGCTATTTCAAAACAGTTGAGATATTAATGACCTCTCATTTGTGGTATTTATATTTTCAATGGACAGAGAAGCATCTCTCATTTTGTGTATTAATAAACTCTGCTCACACTGAATTAAGTCAGTATCAGTCAGTTTGAGGTTCATGACATGTTGAGTTAGAGGAGGTGTGGAGGAGAGCGGCAGAGGGGGAGAGGTAGATGGAGATGCAGATAGAAACCAATGAAAGGAAGAGGCAGGAATGAACAACAGTCTGTCAGCTCACTGACACTGTAGGAGATGATGATATCGGGAAGAGAGGGGAACATACAGTTCTGCGATAGTTCAGAAACAGAATGCTGATCGTATCTGAGTGTTTAATTATTTAATTTCGTTATCGAGGTGAAACTGTTGAGATTTTATAGACATCTCCTTTGTGATTTTTCTTTTCTAGGGGTAACATCACATTCAAAACATACTGTACTGGAGGTCCAAACCCTCTCCCAATCTCCTAACCTTATTACGACACATTATGGTGATTTAATGTTGATGGAAGTATGTTATTTGCCAGTAAGGAGATGGCAGAGGAGAGAGCGACATAACTGTGGCTATTTAGAGGACTGATCTCCTTTCATTTTCTCCATCAAACCCTGCATGACCCAACGCCGTGATTGTGTTTGTGATGCGAGGACGTCTGTCTCTGTCTCGTTCAGGCATTCATTGCAAACTCATCTGGTGTTTGGGAGCAACCAGACACAGTTTGGCCAGACATTTTCCAGTCTGCTCACTAACAATATTTATTTATTGCTAGCAATCATGGCTGCAGTAATTCATCAATAAATGATGAAGTGATGGAGAAGAGTGTTGTAGCCAAGTGCTCATTTGTCATTTTTAAAAGGTTAGTTCACCTAAAAATGGAAATTCTGTCATCATTTACTAACTCTCATGTCGTTGCAAATCCACAAGGCTTTCGTTCATCTTTGGAAAACAAATGAAAACATTTTTAATGAACTCTGAGTGATTTCTGTCTTTCCATTGACAGTCAACTCTGATGGTTCAAAATGTTTATAAAGAGATCGTAAAATATATGAATAGAGCAGTTTTCTGAAGAGACATGATCATTTATATGATTAACAGATTTAATTTGGGCTCGTATTCACATATAAACCTTGAAAAGTGATCATACATTGATTGAGCGTTCAAATTTGGTAAACGATTGAGAACCAATGAGGTTGACGCATCTGCACGTTTGTGTTCCCGCAAGAACCAGTGCAAGTAGAGTTGACCTGCCATTCGAGGGCTCTAAACTATGTTTGCTGACCAATATTTATTTGTGAATAAAAGCCTGTTCATCTTAAAGCAATCATATATCTTCAGAAGACTAAACCCAATTCATATGGATTTATTTTACAATCTCTTTATGAACATTTTGGGTGAACAGACTTCCAATGGAGGGACAGAAATCTCTCAGATTTCTTTAAGAATATCTTCATTTGTGTGGTGAAGATAAACAAAGTCCTATAGGTTTGAAACAACATAATCAATGACAGAAATGTCATTTTTTGGTGATATCTTTTGGAGACACTACAGAAGGAAACTGTCTAGAAATATGGTCTACAAAGTTCTATTTTTGACAAAAGTTTCTCACCTAGATGTGAATGCAGTAAAGGTCTAGAGATTAAGAATATGGTCTAACTCGTCTAAACAGTCTGAACCTCAAACAATGATGCAGTCAGGCGGCCCATTGAACTTCCAAATCAGAGCCAAATCCATCCCAATCTGATGATCGCTGCAGTATCTTCATCACAATTCTTAAATTAACAATTGGTTTCCAGAATTTCTGTTTTTAGAAACTCTTTTTTTCCCCTTATTCTTAAGAAAAAAGTCAGAGAGGTGCCTCCGAGGCCAACACCCATTGACTTAAAAACCACTTCTGCTAAAATTTCCCCAAATGACTCACACAGTCATATGTCTAGATGTGTTTTTTTTGCACAGATGTAAGAAGGATTCCTCAATGGGAGTTTATTTTAAAAACCATGTGGCATTATGTTAGTTAGAACCAGACTTGCGGCAATGAGACAGATATTTATATATGACCTTTTTAAAGTTCAACGACCTTGAAAATTCTATCATCGTGTATTCAATCTAATGTTAAAAAAAAAATTGTGTGGAACAAAAGTTATGCTGAATGAAATGACTCTTTCTGTACAATGGAAATGGATGGATACAGGGGCCATCAAGTTCCTAAAACACTTGGCAAATAAAAAAGCTGCCTCACTTTTATGGTACTTTCATGGTATGGTAGGTTTTTGTCCTCTTGACGGCTCCAGTCCCCATCCACTTTCATTGTACGTAAAACAGCAGCCCAGAGTGAAGTGTGAGTAAATGATGATAAAATCTTAAATGTTGGGGTGAAATTTTGATAGTAAAAAAAAAACTATACCAAGATCTTTTTAAAATACATTTATTTCATACTACGTATACTTTAAATCCATTAACATTAATTGACATATCACTTAAGGCCAACGACTTTATATATAGAAAGAGTGTGAACTCGTATTATTATGAATGGGAGAAAGTGTAACGCGCAATATGGCGGAATGAGTCCCACCTTCTAAATAAAAGCAAATCGCTGATTAGTAAAGTCACTGCAGCTGTCATTAGAAGGTCTGGTTCCTATAGAAACAGACAGACGCGCACTTAAGATCGAACATGCGCATTAGCTTGATCCAGCCTGAAAAATGCTGGGGGTTTTTTGGTCGTGATACGAGCGTTTAGAAACAAAATTTATGAAGCAGTTGTTGTCAAATGTCATTGGTGATTTCAAATATGAATTTAATCAAAAGCTTGGCGAACATCTTTGAACAGTTTGATGTTTCCCCTTTCAAAGAGCTAGGAGCTGCACTTGCATGCATTATTTTGAATATTACTATGCTTAATATTATTGTGGAAACAGGTTTTTCAATTTATGTTTAATTGAAATCTTTTGTAATCTCATCAAATTTGATCATTGCTGTATAAAAGACCAATTTTCTTAAAACTGATCCTAAACATTTAAATGGTGGTGTAACTTCTGACACAGATTTTAAGTTCAAAAACATCAAAAATCTCCTGAAATTACTGTATTGAAACACTGTAGATGTCTGAGATAGAATAGAAACAGGAAGTGGAACTATTTCTGCTTTTGCTAAATCTTGTAAAACAGGTGAAAGGAAACGGCATGCCTTATGACATCATACCCTCTTGATTCATATGTCACACGTCAGTCAGACAGCAGTGACAGTCGAACCGTGGTCGTATCTCACACCCCTCTGTGATTTTGGCAGGTTCTCTCCATATCTACACAATTTTCCTTCAGCGCTGCAAACCCTCTAAATATGAGGATTCTGCAGCAGACACATATTTTTATAATCTCATATTCATATGTAAGTTAATATTGAAAGAAATTCAGTTTTAATAAACGGAATTGTTATTTCAATGTCTTTTAGTGCTGAATTGTTATGCTTTTTTCCACTGAGCTCATTGCAATGCATTCTGGGATTGCTTAATCCATAAAGGATGCATGCAATGAATTTCTTTCCTTTTATTTTCTGTGCTAAAATCTTGTTATGCAACCTTACACGCAAGGTCATTACGTGGATAGAATGCGTAATTCTTTCTCCTCTCTACTTTCTGTATATCTTTTCAGACATCAATATCTCTAATGCTCTCTGGTCTGGTACCAGCGCTTTGTGTTTCACGGTCAGCTGGGTTGAATGTGGCCGTCAGCATTAGCTGACAGCATTAGCTGTCAGGAGCTATAGACAGAAGTGACCAGCAGCTGTCAGACTGAAGCACAGACAGGCAGACAGACAGACAGACAGATGGCTGGGATAAAGCCTACGACGTGCCTGTTTTAGACCACTCACTTAGACACACAAAGAACTGGCTGATATAAAGAATGCATGACCACGGGGATTTTATGCCCTTTGGGGCAACTGAAAATGCCAGATTAATGGCATCTTTTCCATCTTTACGCTCTTTTAATAAGCAATTGTTTGTGGGTTTTGTAGGTGGTCCTGGTTTAGCACAAGCAATGGCTGTTAGTTGAAGTTCTCTTCACCGGGGATCAAAGCGCTAGTTGACGAATCTAGCACAGGTGCACGGAACTTTTAGCTACGACCAGTGGGTGCAAGGGGGTTGCTAGTGTTGTTTTTTTGTTTTTTGTTGATATTCTATCAACAATTATCTATAATCTATAATTATCAGGGGTTGCTTACATTATATTTTTAATTTTATTTTAAGATTTATATTTTTTTTGAAAGAAGTATCTTATGCTCAGGGCATTTATTTGATCGAAAATAGAGTAAAGTAATATTGTGGTATATATTATTATTATCATACATTTTTTATTTGAATAATTTTAAAATGTTTTTTTTTTTTTTTTTGTTCCTGCGATGTCAAAGTTGAATTTTCAGCTGCCATTACTCCAGTCTTCAATGTGACATGAGCCATTAGAAAACATTTTAATATGCAAAAGCCAATATAACAGCCAAAATTGGCCATTTTTAAATTATCGTCATCGGCTGATAAGTTTCATTGTTTGGCTGATGAAAAGGAAGCGGACTTTTATTTTGACATCTAAAGTTTATATTACAGATTTATTTTTTAATTCGTTTTCAAATCATTTACAGCATTTATATGAAATTGTAATTCAGTGTATTTCTATATATATATATATATATATATAAACTTTTCAAGGTATTTGGTCCAGGCAGAATAGATCTGCTATGCTTATTGCGGTTGATAATTGCGGTTGTTGTAGGTTATTTCTGCTGCTGCAGAACAAGTACAGGAACTTGCTACTGCCAATACATACACAAATATCATATATATATAATTACCCTTATTAGATCTATACAGATGGAGCTGGAGGGCTTCGGAGGAACTCTAAAAGCACGCTGCAAACTACTACAGTGAATGCTAACCAGCCGTTAAATTGTTGTGAGCAGCAAGCTCATTGGCTGCAAATGCGATATGAACCAATCAGCTTGTGCCAAGTAGTAAACAGTATCATCAGTTTGTGTTAAGGACCCATCAGCCTGCGTCATCTAGAGTTTCATGACAGAACTAGGCATACATACATTGATTTAGATTTGAACTACATTTGATCTTTTACTTTTTAGTACTTAGCATTTTCATATTGCATCCATTTACCATCTTTCTTAAAGATTCAGAAAATCATTCGGAAATCTGCATAAAATACATGAGATGCTGCCTTAAAATTTAGCCAAATTCAGACATCTCTTTTGGAACAGCGATTCAGCGTAATGCTTATAATACCTAAAACGATTGTCTCTGTGGCCAGATCTCTCTTACTCTCTCTCTCTTTTTCTTCGAACAGAGCTCATGATGAGCTGGAGTAAGTGGTTCCCAGTAATAAAAGGGCCAAACAATGCCGTGTTAAACACTGAGGCCTGCTCTGTGTGCTCAGCCCTGTCACATTCCCATGTGCAGAGTAAACATGCTTAGTAAGCAAAGAGTTCTACGTGTGAGCAGATGCTACACTCCGCTAACAGATACAGAAGAGAGATCCCAAATTAGTCCAAAATGTGTCGGTTCACAACACATAAGCATGCGTCGCATAGTATACATTAGGATAAACTTTTCTTGGTAGTAGTGTTGTCAAAAGTACCAAGTCGATACTGAAATTTTTAGAATGTGACACCTTGAGCGCTGTCGAGAGGATTCGTAAACACCTCTGATTGGCCGATGTGTTCACGCGTTCAATGGATACACTGTGATTGGATACGAGAGTGTTTGAAAGCACACGAAACTGTTTGAATTTGAAATCGGGATCGGGAGCGTTTCAAAGCAGCCGTCTATGGATAACTCCCATGTGTATCTGTGCAAGCCCTCGGTGAAGAACATCATAGATATCTATTTACATCATGTTTTTGTAGCGTTGATCATCGTAGCCAGTCACAGACATATGTTGAGCACGTGAACACAATGGCCAATCAGAGATGTTTACGAATCTGCTTAACAATGCTCAAAGGATCACATCGTTTAAAATTTCAATATCGACTTGGTACTGAAGTCTTGGTACTGAAGAAGGTACTTTTGACAACACTAACAAGTAGTTTTCACTGTCATTGTCATGTCTTTAAGAGGATCGTGCTGAGCAAGTTAATTAAAGTTGAAATATCTATAGCTAGACAAATAAATAAAGACACAACATGTTAGCAAAGATATCAATGAACATGTACCATAGTTTCAAAAGAGGTCAAAGTAAATGAAGGGAATTAAAGAGATTGTTGTCCAGGCAGGATTAGATTTGTCACAGGATGCCAAAGTTAGCCTCAAAACAACAGGTAATTTTTCTTGTGTGCTCAATTTCGGATGAAATTAAAAACTATTTACGTAATCTGGGGAAACTAGTCCTGTCTGCTTCACTTTCCAAGTCCTTGCAGGAAAAGTCTTGTCGAGTAATCCATTAAATCTTATTGAGATGTCAATTACAGTAAAACTGCACATGATGTTTTCTTCATCCTTGTGCCAGGGAACACTAGCCAAGAATTGACATAAATGTCAAAGCCTCTATTAGACATAATGCCACAGATCGGAATATAATGCTGCGATCTTTGTGTTCTTCATTGATTGATGTTGGCAGACATATACACGTGAACTTGCAATGAAAGCCCGTGGTCTTTGCTGGGAGTAAGCGTCCATTGTTTACTTGTTCTAAACGGATGGCTTAAAATGTTTATTTGTTCTCTGAGATTGATCATTAATAAAGTGTATGTGTGCAGTCACTGCTGAAGATTCACCGCAGTGAATGACTGGATCTGCATGTTAATGTTACACTTTCACAGTCACGCTGCAGTTTCTGCAGAGAGCAGCGAGGAGCTTTTACTTATTAGCAAAAACACAGTTGTTCTGGTCATACAATGTCATTGTGAATCTAAGTCTTCTATCTAATCTAAGTGTTTTAGCAGGTGCTATTATTTGAAGCTACTTGCAGTACTGTAGACCTGTTATACTTCATTTTCTTCATTGGTTGTTCAACAAAAGAAAAAAAGCATCAATGTCTTTTTGAAAAAATAAGCTCTATCTGATTATATTTGTAAGTGAACTCATGAAATTGGTGAAAATGTTGTAGATATAACTATAATCATTTAGGAAAGTGAGGGACTTTGGGGATTTTTTTGTATTTATGCTACTGTTTTCATAAAAAATTACCATAGTTTGTTGTTAATTAACCATATCGATCAATGTAATCTTGTTCATTTGGATCCATTGGTTAATAACACTGTTAAACGAACTATGACTTTTCATTAGGTTGGAGATCAGTGTGTTCTAGTCAGAGCTTCAGAGCTTCAGAGCCAGAGTTGTGAGAGAGATTGTCTAACCATCTTCACCTTTCCATAAACATGGGATTTGGTTCCCTCTGGAAATTTTCTTCTATGCATTTTCCTGTTAGACTGTTCTCATATTCACACAGCAGACACAGACAGACATGTACACAGTCCCGAGGTCAAAGAGTGTGAGAAATTAAGTGTAGGATTCCAGAATTGTGAATTAAAGAAATAAATAAACAAACAAAATAGACTGCTGTAACAGAGCCATTATAAGAGAGAAAATTATACATTTATATATATATATATATATATATATATATATATATATATATATATATATATATAAACGTATAATTTTCTCTCTTATAATGACGCTGTTACAGCAGTATATATATATATATATATATATATATATATATATATATATAATATATATATATATATATATACATATAATTATTATTATTTTATTATTATTTATTTTTTTATTTTTTAAATGAGGAAACAGCCCAAGAAAATGCAGTTAACAGGGCCAATTTTTTGGAAGTTTATTTACTGAACCTGCATGCTCTTTATATTGAGCTAAAGAAGCAAAAAAAGATATCATTGTTGTCAAATTTTATTGCTGATTTGAAATATATTGCTATTGAAATGTAGGTATACACGACACGTGCATTTTGGCAATATGACACGGCGATAATTAACCGATGTACAAAAAAACAAAAAAAAACACATAAAAACTAAAATCATCAGTTGTTTTAAATTCTACAAGTTAATTTTAAACATTGCACATTAATTCTAATGCTAGAGAATGGCAGTGGTCATTTAATTTAAAATAATCATGCACAAATAAATGTCCAATTTGGTACCGTCACCGAAAATGATTAGAGTATTAGTCAATATTGTGTATATATTGGCCGATAATGATCAAATAAATGCAGCGTATGGTAGTTACACGCACACACACAACCACATATATTTTATATTTCTTATCAATTAATGTATTCATCATTGTTTTGCTTATTTTTGAATTTTTGAACTAGAAAAAGCTGGAGTTCTGATAAAAGTTAGTATTAATAATGCACTTCTATTCAGCAGACTGCAGGGGATATTTAATTCATGAAGCTCATCAATAAACTTCTTTATGCCAGACAGAGAGACTGTGCGGGAGGACACGTCTGTCTCCGTCATCAGAAGACCAGTCATACACACCCACATAAGTACACACACACACACACACTCATTCACACGCGGCCCTTGATGCCCATCTTGTCACCTCCTCTGTTATCTTGTTATCCTATTACCCTCATCAGTTGTTTGACATGATAATTGAGGAAAAGAGAACGGCTTTTCTAATTTGTACTAAAGGAAATTATGCAAACGGCAAAATTGAGTGCCGCTCGACTAGCAGAGCCATTAGACTTCATTCACCTCTCTAATGTGTGTTTCCATGATTATACACATGAGGATGTGTTATGCAGGCTTTTCATCATGTTGCTTTTATACAAAGCAAACTATATTTGACATTTTCTGTGGAAAATGTGAGTGGTGCTTACACAGGCTAAACTCACTGCAAACTGGCTAGTGTGTTGTGAGTGGTTGCCGGGATGTTGTTATACGGTTGTTAGGGTGTTCTGGATGGGTGATGGGTGGTTATTCACCAAGCACCACTAATAAGTACAAGAATCAAATATTTTTTTATTATATTTGGCATCTCCAATGCATCCAGGCTATTATTTTTGATTGAGGGATAGTTGTTTCTGTAATATGTAACAGATTTTCTGTCTCTGATTATTGTGGTAAGAGTCTGTGTTTGATGTTTTGAGTGTTCCCTGCGTCCCTGTCGCAGCTGTTGGGTCTTCAGAGAGGAGTTTATAGATGGGGAACTTCAGTGACGCCCCACACAGACAGCAGACAGCTCTAATATATCACAGAGCCTTAGACTTGGCATAGTGACAGAGTTTTACTCTTCTGAGCTGCATGCTGTGCTGTATTCATAGTCTCATTCAAACCAGGTGCAAAGTCAAATCCCAAAAACAATATTGTCTTCAGACCTACCAATAAATGGCATCTATATAGACTAGCCCTATATATTGGAGGCAGGTAACAAAAAAAGTTGGTTATGTATGTACTTGTGCAAGGATATGTTATGAATGAAATTCTGACTGCATTTAAAAAAATAGTATATAACACTGGAACACAGTTCGTAAATATGGGAAGAAGGAGGCAAGAACCGGCGAACGTTCAACATAATTTAATAATAAAATAAACAAACAATAAAACGAAAGTAGAAGTTCCTCACGGCGACTGCCGCCCACACAAACAAAATAAAACACAACATAAAATCCAGGCCTGGTCCTCTCTCGTCCTTCACTGTCGTCGCTCCTCTTTTATGCTTCCGGAGCTCCTCCGTCACCGGCTTCGCGGCGTTCCCTCACGGCTCTCGCCCGCCCTGCTCGTCACAAACACATTGTACAATCATAAGACTTTTCAAATTATAGTATGCTACATTGTTGTCACATTACTTCATTACATTGCGTGTTTCATATGATAGACATCATAAATAAACGCATCTTTTTTTAGCGCAATTTAGAGTAAAATTGTTATCAAATCAGTATGAATTCCTATTTGCAATGTGTTGTTTTTTTTCCATCGGAAATTGATTGGATAATGAAGTGAGAGTTTGCTAAATCAATGCATCAATAGCTATTTGGCTGTTGATATTTGGTAGTCAGTTATATCATTTTGATTAAATTTCACAAAAACACTTTTGTTGGACAACCTAGGCAACCTAGGAAAAAAAAAAGATCTTTCTTCAACACACTTTTTTTTGGTAAAACTCCAAAAGCGTACCTATAGTACATAAAATTCCCTGCAGCACTCTAATACATTTTGACCACCTCCATATGTATGTTTTTTTTCTGATGTAGTAAACTTGCTCGGTAGCTCACCTGGTACAACATTGCACTTGCAATACGAAATGCCCGGGCAAGAGTCCTACGAAACATGAGTCGCGATAAAACGGATCAAAGACTTGTATAAGCAAACTAAAATGGGATGATTGATTCAACAAATATGTTATCTCACATTTGCATTGGGGGTAATGGATTACAAGTAACTTGAGTTATGTAATCAGATTACTTTTTTCAAGTAGCTAACTAGTAAAGTAACGCATTACCTTTTGAATTTACAACAAAATATCTAAGTTAGTTTTGCAAATAAGTAATGTTTTGTTGTAAGGTTTGTTATGCAAGTAATGTTATCCATTAATTTTCATAAAAAGTAACTAGCGCAATTTGTTTCTTTTTTAGGCAGTAGCGCAATATTGGGTAGCACTTTATTTTACAGTCCTGTCTCCCATGTACATACTATATACTTATTAATAGTAATTGTAATTACTGTGTAATAATTAGGTAATAACCCTGAACCTACCCCAACACCTAACCTTAACTCATGTAGTTCAGTACTCATGTTATCATGTTATCCAGTACTTTCTTAAATTGCACTCAACATTGTAATGGATTACTTTTAAAAGTAACGTTCCCCAACCGTGGTTGTACGTTAAATTTCAAATGCGATAGAGCTCAAACCTTTTTGCACCCGTCTCTAGATATGTCAATCCGAAATGCCTCAATGCATATAACAATCAACATAATAACACGTTGATAGATTCGTGTTAATTATTATTTTTTGGATAAAACTGAACACACTTTTAGCGCCATTCACTGGACCAGTGTCACGAAATGTGCAAGTAAGCAGTGTAATGTCATTTAATGTCACCACAGGCACGTTTTCCCAATGTGGTTTCATGTGTTGTTTTTGGAATAATGCACACAAATGTAAAAAGATGCATAATGGAAATAAATAGGGTCAATTCTGAATTCATGTTGACCTAAACTCTTGGCTGTCAGATTAGATAATAATTCATTTGTGACTGATATTACTTTGGGTTCACTTTTGGAAATGTAAAGTCAATTTTCAGTTGTACATTACAGTATTCCATGCAATGTGTGCTCAAGTTGTGTGCTGTGCACTTTGGCAAATATAGTGTCACCAGGATATTCTATGCATATAGAAAATTTGCATACTGCTCACAGTTTACATACTGAGTGCTGCAAAAAAAAAAAAAGAGAGTAGTTTGACTATATTCGATTCCAACTGAGCTTTAGTGTGTTTGTGTGTATGTGTGTGTGTGACGGCAGTATATCAGACCATCAGCTGGGTCGCTCTCCGCTCTGCAGCCATGCACTTGCTAAGCAGATGACGGTAGCCGAGCAGACTGCTAAGGCAGCACATCTGGAGTTCATCGTAACCCACACACTTGCACACACCGCCACCTCTGTGCATATGATAACGTGGCAGTGCTGCTTTTCTCACTGTGAATTTACTTTTAACTGCTGGAGACAACACTATACTGCATTGTAACTTTTTAGCTCAGCTACTTTCTCACAACAAATATGTACACAAAATACAACAACAACTATAAAAACAACAAAAAATAGAATCCATGCAAACTAAATATTCCTAAAATTCTGTGGAGTGACTTGAATCGTTCTGGATCAGTTCATGTACATGAAGCATCTCAACGAACCAATTCGCCCGAATGAATCAGACTTTTCCATGCTACATCTGAAAGAAAGCGAAAAAGTTGCTATTGGTATTACCACCCCAAATTTGTGTCATTTTTGCTCTAACACTCTTAAAGTGCCCATATTATCCAATTCTATTTTTGTTTTGGAAGTGTCCTACAATAGCATCCAAGGTCAAAATACATGTGAATTTTCTCATAATATACATTTCACATCACCTCATTTCTCAAAGAGTCTGAAAACGGTTCATTCGAAGATTTATTCTCTCTAAAGCCCTCCTTTCCACGAGCCTACTCTTCTCTGATTGGTCAGTTTGGCCCAGTCTGTTGTGATAGGTTTACCGCTTACAGCGTGTCAGAAATGAAATTACCATTACCATATCTGAATATCAGCTCTGGAGGCTTCCTCAGCTTTTGAATCACAGTGATAGGAACAATGGTGTCGGCTTTTCCGTATCAATTCTAGTGCGAGTCCTCATCCTTTTGAAATGCATGCGAAGTGGATTCGCAGCACTAAAAAACGATATTCTCGACACGTCGACAACACAAACCGAACTCTTCCAGGCCAGTGTTTGAAGGTGGGTCGAAGTAGACGTTGCTCACAAGCAGCCAATGAAGGCCATCGGTTGGTATTATGCAAATGTGTTACATTGTTACATAGGCTTGTAACAGGAAGTGAGACTGGAATTGCTGATGACTTTTTTTGTCTTTGATCTTTAAAACCTTGCAGACCTTTCACATTAACAAACGGCTATATTACACACTGCATGAAAGCTAATATTCGAAAAAGCATAATAGGGGCACTTTAAAATTCTCTTTTATGCTCATTTTCGCAAGATGTAATATATAGTCTGTGAAGTTTCAGCTCAAAATACCCCACATAGCTTTTATTATAGTTTGTCAAATTTATGTGTTAGCAAAAACATGCCATTTTTTGTGTCCTTTTAAGTGCAAATGAGCTGATGCTCCCTGCCCACTTTCTAAAAGAGGGCGGAGCTTTGACAGCTTACGCTTTGGATACTCAACAACAACAAAACTGCACAATCTCATGCAGAAAAAATGTCAGAAATTGTCAGCAATGGTGGACTTTGATGACTCAGAAATTAGTTAAGACTTTTACAATGCATCTGGACGTTTTTGAATGGTTAGTGGATGAATTGATGTAGATGTTGTGGAGTTAAGCTGATTCAACTTATCGAGTAGCATGTACCGTCATATTAATCTTTTGTGCACAGCCAGCGGTGAATTCACCCGCACAGCAGTCTGATGTTCTGATGAATAATGCCACCTATCAGATTTTGCTATATTTTCGCTGTTTTAATGGGAGGTAGCAAAATCTGAGTGGGTAGTAGCACAAATCACCATACCAGTGTAAAAAGATTTGAGCAAATATATAACACTTTACAGACTTTCTTTGGCACATTTGATTTATTAATGAAATTCAACCACAGTGTCCTCAGTGACTTGAATGCAGAGAGTCACTCTCCGGAGACAGGGCAGATCTTCAGCAGTCATAGGTGGAGTTTCACCTTACTTTTACGTAAGAGTAGGAACCGTGCATTTGGAGAGACTGTTTATGGTTTATGGAGATTTTAAAAAAAGGAGTGGGTGGATTTTGTCATTTTGAACACATCGGTGTTCAAACACCTTATAACAGTGAATTTTGCATAATAGGTTCCTTTTAAAAGTTTTATTGGCATCTTTGGATCTTTAAGATTGGTCTTTTGGTTACTTAGGCTATTATGGGGAGTTAGCTCACCCACTTCTAGCACATCAGAGACCTGGGTTCAATCCCCACCAAGGGCAACCCCTCACTTGTCTGCCAAATGGATCAAAAATGTAAAAAAAAATATTAATAAGTTCAGCTCACTAAGAGTAAAATGTTTTTTATCTGTTTAGTGAACAGTTCTTTGGCCAACCCAAAATGGTTCCTCTATGGCAGTAGGGGGGATGGGACACTTCGGGGGGGCACGGACACTCTCCCGGGGGGGGGGGCGCGAGCAGGCTACAGGATGGGTGGAAAAAAAATGATTTTTTTTTTTTTTTTTTTTAATCACTAAACTACTGTCATAAAAAGTTATAGTTTTGTATAAACATTGCTCCTGAATAAAAAATGTAATGTGTTTGGACTGATTTAAAAAAAAAGTTTTGAACAAATTAGATTGGTTTTGTCGATAGCGAGCGCAAATGCAGGTGATAAGCGGTTTTTATTAAGCGAGTCATTGATTCGTTTATTCAAACGATTCGTTCAAATGGCCGATTCATCAAGAATGAGACAGATGTTTGTGCATGGGTCATTGAATCTTTGACTCAACCGATTCGTTCAAAACACTGAATCATTCAAAACACGATTGAGTGTTGCTGTGAGATGCGCTATGCTGTGATCTTTGTTTGGATTCATTGCATCTATTTTCGCTGCTAAAATAAACCATTATTTCGTCTAAAATGTAAGTGACTTAATATTATTAACTTGTTTGTTGAACTGTCATGAAATCAGTGTCACATTTTCAATCGTGAGCTGATGGTAAATTAAGTGAATGTCAATTGTCAGCTCTCTTGGTCGTCAGGTCGTGTGATGTATGTTGCTGAACTGCATTCAAATGTTATAAATATTATAAAAACACCACATTTTGAAATTTAACTGCACTAATTTAACTTCAATTTAGTTTATTTGTGTGTGCTGCGCTCATAGACTTTAGAAAACGGCGCTCATTTGTTTAATTTCTCCTGGAGAAGCTGCGCAAGCCTCAAAAGTTTAAGGTCCTTGCACCCTGACTGAGTCGTATTAGTCGTATAACTGTCGTATTAGTTTTTCCATATTCGTCATTTTTTGGCTCTCAATTGTCAAAAACACTCCTCAAATATTTGCTACGGATGCGAAAAATGCAGAAAATCGAACCATCCGAATTAATTTTTATGACGGACGGAAGTTTCAGAGGCTGCAAACGTATAAAACGTGAGGTCGTATTAAGTTTATATATATATATATATATATATATATATATATATATATATATATATATACATATATACAAATAAACTAGTCAGAATATACGCTACAGTTAAAGCTTTTGAACAATATTAAACTATTTTAAAGCAGATGATGCCTACTATTAGGCCTAGTAATAATAACAATAATAAAGCATAAATTAATATCAGAGGTCTGGTGCCAATTCCCAATTATAGCAATAGCCTAGTAATGATAATATGCCTACTGATGATAATAATAATAATAATAATAATAATGATAATAATAACAACAACAATAAAGTGGGCCTAATAATAATAGCCTAGGGCTATCTATCTAAGGAGGCGGGGTGTGGCCGCGTGGGGGGGGGGGGGGGGGGGGGCTCTGGGTGGGTACTGGGGCCCCAACTGCAATGAACCAGCTTTGGGGGGGCCCAGCTTGCAAAAGGTTGAGAACCCCTGCTCTATGGCTTTGCTTTGAAACCCCCTTTTTGTAGTTTTGAGAATGAACAAACAATGATTTCTGGGATACAAACTTATGAGTTGCTTACTTACAGTTATTGAGTTAGAAAGTATTGAAACTTACACCATTTAATGAAAAACGGTGTGTGCTTGTCCTTGTTTGAACTATTTTGGGGTCTCCTGTGCCATCAGCATTGTGAAACACCATCATCTGAGTTCATTTCCGAAGCTGTTTGAGGAAATTAGATGCAGGGGCGGTATTTCAAAATCCTGTCTGGGGCTCAACATGTTCTGGCTCTGCCACTGTCTGAATCATTAATGAGACTGAGAGCAAGAGAAAATAAGCCTTGACCTCTAAATATGACACGAACAAGAGGATTACTTCTGTTACTGTTTTTTTCCCCTCTGCATGTATTATCTATTTTTCTCTGCATGAAGCATAGCGCTTCTTCAGCAGATACATGCTGTTCACCTCAAAATCAGATAATAAATTCTGAAGTAATCTTCTCAGGGTTATGAAAGATAAAGGCAAGCTTAGAAAGTTGAGGGTTGATAGTGAAGATTATGATTTAAATTACATCTTGAGACAGCATGTTGCTAAGCTTAGCTGCTGGTCAAATGTTGAGTTTGTAAGTTTTTTTTTTAAAGAAATAAATAAATTAATGCTTTCATTATACAGGGATAAATCAAATTGATCAAAAGTAAGAGTAAAGACATTAATAATGTTACAAATGATTTATAAATAATACTCTTTTGAACTTTCTTCAAAGTCCACATATATATTAAGCTGCACAACTGTTTTCTACTAATAATAAATGCTAGTAGCAGTAAATCAGCCTATTAGAATGATTTCTGAAGGATCATGTGACATTGAAGACTGCAAAAATGATGCTGAAAATTCAGCTTTGCGTCACAGGAATTACATTTTCAACAAACAATGTTTCTGCTTATTTTTTCTGTTTATTTTTGATCAAATAAATGCAGCCTTGGTGAGACTTAAAAAAATCTCCAAAGCGTACATGCACATCTATACCGTAGTTTCTTATGTAACGCCCACACACTTGATTGTAATGTTTTGGTACTCGAAAAAACACAACTTGCGTACATGTAAACAATTTCTGAGTGAAAATTGATTCTACACCCATTTTTTTTCAGCACTCATTTTATCACGTTTACTGCCAACCAATTCTAGACAATCCTGCAGATTGTTTTGCATATTTTTGTCTTGCTCAGCGTTACTTTGCGTAATGTTTTGAATAGTCAAAAGTGCACATGTAATGCTTAAAATGCTTTCTAGGTAGATAGGAACATTTGTGTTCGGTACAACAGCGCCACATAAGCGATTTGGAAGCTGCAGACGGACTCTGGTTTGCTCCACAAGAATGAGGTCGTCTTGAGGAAAAGTCCAAATGTGATGAATGTTTCCTCAGTTTGAAGTCCAGTGCCACTCTTTGATTTGAATGGGAGAAAAAACCCCAAATGTACTCGACACACACTAGCACACCCACAAACAGCAAGTAGCAGATATCAATATCTCGATGGGCACAAACATGAAGATTCTTGCTTGGCAGCAACTTCCGCCCCTCCTTCTCTGAAAGATTTCATTCAAAATCATAAACACTCACATAAAACACCCTTTTATGATTTCATGCCTTCATGTCTACTGTCAGACAGTCACTTAAATGAACGTCAGGTGTTTGGCCGACTGCCCCGTTTTGCAGATATCCGATTCCCAGACTTGTCTCTCTTTGCTGAAGCACTTGTGGTGGACAGATACACACTTATAATTCCAGCTCCCAGCAAAAGTAGCAACTGTTTAGATGTTGAATTTTTAATGCTTTGTTCCTGGAAGGCGTCCCCTGGCTCTGTTCGAGGCACTGATTTTAATCTCTTGAGCAGAATGTTGTTGTGGGAAAGTCTGGTGATCTCGTAGACGCATGAGAAGGTCTTATTCCAACTTCTAACAGCATGTGGGTTTTCTTTTGGGAAGGTGAGAGAGGAAAAGGAAGAGCTAGGGGAGTGAGTGGTGAAGGAGATCAGCACTGGAGGTCACTTTCTTCCTGGTGACTGCAGATTTGCTGAGCTTTTGATTATTTCCATCGCTACATGAACTCATAAAGCAAAGACTTGCAAAAATCTTTTGGTCATCGTGAAAGTTGTTGGTAGGTCATAACATAAAGCCAGTGGGGTGAGAAGTCAGACTGTGACATAAATGATTGGCTAAAAAGGTTAAACAGAGGGGTGAGTATAGATATGGAATATCTAGATTCTGCATTAAGCCTATTTGAATGTCAACATACCTTTTCTGAAAAGAAAAAAAAAATGATGGAAAGTCCTTCAAAATCCCTCACACAGTGTTTATTTTTTAACATTACTATTTATTTAAAACATTTATATATACAAATATTATTTTACTAACTTTTTTTGTTATTTATTTATGTATTTTTGCACATACACTACCATTCAAAAGTTTGGAGTCAGTAAATTATTTTACTTTTATTCAACAAGAATGCATTGGTCATGTGACGATAAAGACGCTTTGGCTCTATAATAACCTTTTCCTAGAATTGCTGTAAAGACAAAACAATCTCTGTCCATTCATTTAATTTTCCTATTATCACTGTGAAGCTGCTTTGAAACGATCTGTATTGTAAACAGCGCTATATAAATGAAGATCACTTGAGTTATTATATTACAAAAGATTTCTGTTTCAAATGAATGCTGTTCTTTTGACCCTTCTATTCATCAAAGAATCCTGAAAACAATCTATCACAGTAATGGCTGCTGAAGATTCAGCTTTACCATCACACACTATAAAAACAATATTTTTATGATTAGTCATCATAATATTTTTTTAGTCCGTCAAATCAACTTAGATTATTAATGTAGTTTATTAATGTAGTTCTGTTTTGATTTCCTGTTGATTAAATTAATCGCCTTCATTGTATTAACAAAAATTTGTAATTTCAATGAACTCAAAATTTTGAGTTGCCAACTTACTTTTCTAAGTTAAACCAACAATTATTTTTTACAGTGCCGCAATAGGTTACATTTTAATATGCATTCAAATAGAAAGCAGTTAATTTGTGAAATATTATTACAATTTAAAATAACCGTTTTACTGTATTTTCATCAAATAAATGTTGTGTTGAGTGTAATATTCATTGTAATTTTCAAATAATATTTACTATTTATAAAGTTGCTATGGAGAAAAGCATCTGCCGAATGCGTAAATGCTAAGTAAATATTATATTCATTATTATTAGTATATTTTTTTATACTAGTAATTTTTTTTTTTTTTTTTATAATTATAATATTTATACTTAAAGATCTAATCTCTGAATTTCCCTGAAGTTAATAGTCTTGCTATTGAATTTTTATATCTGAAATTTTTATATCCGAACAAACATATTTTGGCCACCATAAATGAGCACTTCCTTTGAAGACAAACTAAAGTTTTGTGAGTATTTGCTTATCTTGACAAATGCAAATGCATAGCAGGGCAACGACACTGTCCTTCCTTTGTATTAATACCAGAACACCAACCTGAGAAGTTAGTCATGTGACTTTCGTCACGCTTTCATTTGGATCATATGTTAAAATGAATTCGTCTCGCCTTCTGTCTCGGGTACAGGGAAGGTCTGTCGGTTTGGTCATGGAAGAGCAGGCTGGCAGCGCGGGCAACAGCCCCCAGCACGGCCGCGGATCGGCCAGGCAGGACGTTCTCCGATGCGGCTGGCTCCGGAAGCAAGGAGGTTTCGTGAAGACTTGGCACACTCGTTGGTTCGTCCTCCGAGGAGACCAGCTGCACTACTACAAGGATGAGGACGAAACCAAGGCTTTGGTGAGAAATTTCTTTCTCTTTAGCTCACAGTTGACAGGTCATGTCTTTACTTACAACACACGCAGATGTGCACGTTTCATTGTTTACACTCTACACAGTTCATTCACACGCAAATATCACGACATTCTCCAAGTGCAAATCTCATGCCAAGACCCAAACAAGAGAGGTGAGGAAAGACTGACCTGCTTTTTACCTCGCATCAACCTCTGCCGAATGATCACTTGTCACGGTTCCTCGTCAAACAATGGAGATTTTTATCCTCAAGGTCATGCAGCTGGTTTGAGTAGGTGGACAAAAGTGTTTACTGTGGAATCGGGCGGGAATTTGAGAAGGTTCCATAAATCTCGTTTAAAACCGTCCCGTCTTGTGCCTCGCCAGAGAGAAAGACGGGCATTTTGCCCACAGGAATATTAAAGATTTATACCTTCATGTCTGCGTTTTAAGGTTCGTCTCCTCTGTATCTTTGAAGTTCCATGTTCAGCTTTAATTTTCATGTTTAATGCTCTGGTAGAGCTTGTTGCAGGTTTCCTCAGCAGTCAGGTATTGGATTGCAAGGGTAGGCAGCATCTTCATTCAGGGTTTCGTTGACAAAGCTTTCAAAGGACACTGAATACGCCTTTTAAAGGAAAGGAGAGTCTTTGAAGTTCTTCAGACGAGCATATTTGAGGTTGTTAAAATACTTAGGAAAGGATAGATGCTGTGAAGCTCTTCTAGAAGCCCACTGGAAAATATTGACACAAATATGAGAAAGTCTTTTATCAAAATACTAATGTGTGTTCTACTTTGAGTAGTTCTGTTGAAAATAAACCTTGCAATGACCTTTTTTGCCTTCTTTTTATACAAATAGTTCAATTATTATTATAAGTAAATGTTCTAAAAAATAATACAATATATCAATGTGATTTATCATAATATTTTTATATTTATTATTAAATTATTCACAATTCACAATATTATTATGTATAATCTTATAATATTATGAAGCAAATATAATAACTCTTTAACATGGTAAACATATACTGTATGCTTTATAATTGTAATATATTCATTATAATATTTACTTTAATAAACCTTTGTCAAATTCTTTATACCACAATAAAATATAAAAAATACAATGGATTCATC
>CM074294.1:14417049-14512868 GCA_037194245.1 Opsariichthys bidens
CATCTGCCCCCTAATGTTGCCCAAGGAGATGTGGCCTCATGACACACATACACTGTGACAGGATCATATTCTTGGAGTACGTGCCTGTTTCTGGCCATATATAGTTATTTAAGTTGAAATAGAGAGGGTCTTTGTGCACTTGCGTCAACAGCGTGAAGTTAGGCACGTGGGGTTCTTCGCAACAGTCTGGAGTCGTGTGCGTCTGTCACGGTCGGAATGCAGAGAGCAGCTACTGGAAGGGTCAGAGGTCATCTGCTGGCATGCAGAGTGGGGGACTAGTGGGCAGGGAACCAACGCATGTGGATTCAATTTACGTACTCAAGTACAGATAGATGTTCATAAAGGATTTTGTCCAGTTGTATGGTTTGCATAATCGTTGCAATTCAGCTGGAAGTAGAATAATCAGACGTGTTGTGATGACACTGGGGTCGGAATGCTGTTTTAGGATCATATATAAATTGCAATCTTGTTGTTTGTTTTATTTTTAAATCTATTTTTTATTTTACTTTATTTTGGGCACTTTTATCTGATGTAAAACACAGACCATTAAATTAGTAGGAATCCATGAAAAGAAAATATTTTTTCATTACTTAATTTTTGTGGTAATTTTTTTACTCATAAAAATTTTGTGGCAAATGTGACAAAAAGTAATAGTATATTTGGTTCATTTTAATATATATATATATATATAAAATACCAAAAAATATTCATACAATTATTGGCAAACATGGCATTCCCATCAAAGTCGTCATAATAACTACGAGATGGCAACCCGTGACGTTCTTCTCGGAATTGTTCTCGTTCTTGGACTCAGAATGTTTTTCTGTCGCAGCACTGTCAACGCCGAAATGAATCTGCAGCAGTCAGGTGGTACAAGTCAGTGCTCTTTAGTTGTTTGCGTTAATTATTACCAGGATGTTATGTGCTTTGAGACGAGGTAATGCAACTCCATATTTTCACTTTGCAGACTCTGCTCTGGCTGTTCGTCCATGTGATTTGAAGGAGGCGTGGCTTTGGAGAGCGGCCTGAAGGGAGGGTTGGATCATATGCGTTATTGCTAGCCTCTCCAAAATTACCTACCCTACCTTTAACTATACCCGACAGTGCTAAAGTATTCAATGTGCAATCAAATCCCTGATTATATGCACAACAGCGTCTGTCTTCATGAGCTTATTCGCTGATGTGTCCTAAATGACCTGCTGAGCCACCGTTTCCTCTCGTACTTCCTGTACTAAGAGACATCAGAAGGCGTTTGGGGAGCAGTGCATCTTTCAGTGTTCACTTAATGAAGTCAGGGGAGTTAGTTACAAAGCAGGATGAAAAACAATGGAGACAATAATATGTTCACAAGAGAGAACAGGCAGTGTCAGCTAATATTAATCTTTGGTATAAAAGGAGGGTGTATAGACACCTGAAATATTAGTTTATATAGGGCATAATCGGAAAGGAATTTGCTTACCTAGAAAAATAGTGCTGATCTACATACTTGTAGCAGTTTTTTTTACACCAATATGGCTAAGGTCATGGATCATTATTTTGGCTAATTGATATTGCGAACCATAATGCTTCACCTTTAAATATAAGAGCTGATCAGCACTTTTACTCTTAGTGTTCTCACTGTCATTTTTAACACTATAAGTTAAAGCTACAAAAACAAAAGCCATAAGGATCAGGTCACAACCTGATTAAAGAGCTTTTGTTACGTACATTTTGCGACAGAACTTTCCCAACATCAATAAACAATGTTGTGTGCCATATGCGCTCATTTTATGCGTACACATGGTGGTATTTTTATTACGAGTTCAGACGCCTTTACCGAACTATAATGGGCAATATATCGTTCATGATGAGAAAAACAAGGTGAGCATTTTGCCCTTTTAGGGTTGCATCTTGTGACATCACATCCTGTTTGTTTCAGTCGAACTGAATTTCAATTGGAAGCATGTTTGGTGCACACCACTTACTCAAATGAAGCGCACTAACAAAGCAAACGCACCAGAATTTATTTTAATTGAACTGAACACACCCTGAAACACTTTAATCTTGTTCTGTGTCCTTGAATGCGTGTCAGCCCAGGCCAAATCTTGGAGACATGCAGACAGATTGAAGATTTATGCAGATTTCTCTCTCAATCTTTCCTATTATTATCGTCTTTAATGTGCCATGGATTTCCAACAGGTGATCTGTCATTATCCGGTGTATTAGTTGTAGTTAAGTACAGAATCCTGCGATTGAGTCCAGTCTGAAAATCTTCTCTCTCACTCAAGCATCAGATATAAGAGTAATTAGTATTCTGAGCAGACTGACGCTCTGGCTGTAACTTTTATGTCTTATTTCTGTAATCTTCTTTATGTCCTCTGTGCTCACTCTCCCTAAATCTTTTGTTGCCATCCATCCTCCATTGAACAAAATGTGCGGCACTATAACTTTACAGCACGCTGTATAATCACCATAAAAATATACTTTCATCTGATTAAGCCGTAAAAACCGCAGTAAACACAAAAGTTTGTTAAAAAGCAATATTTCAGCTGCATAAATGCACCCATATTGCTGTTTTTAGAAGATAATTTGTGCAAACATTTCACACAATATCAGAATCGTAGCCGTGCGATATAGAGCCATATCGCCAGCGGCTGAACGGCTGCTGACGGCTCAAATCTCCGAAAACGTCTAAACAAATTTCTAAATAGGTGCTATGTCTACATATAAATTGTGTATTTGAGGTCTAAATAACTATGTTCTCTCCTAAAAACAGACTTGGAAAGACCTCTCAGCCTATCAGATTCGAGAACCAGAACAAACTCTTGTATAAACTTGCAATATTCCACGAAAAATAAAAAATAACCACCATCCAATCAATTCTATCACATACACAATCAAGTCCCGCCCTACATTTTTCTTGTTTGAGAAGCTGTTTTACTCAGATATACGTCACAATAGTGAGTAAAAGACTATCACAACTTCGGTTTCATGCTGACCTTAAGAGACTACATGTGACTTTGCAGTTCACTTTACTTATCTAGCTTTGAAAAACTTTAAGAGAGTTTACTTTCCTTTCTTATTTAAGGTTCTTATGTCCTATTAGTGGTAGCAAACAATAGTGGAGCACCAGCATTAGAAGCAATTAGCTTCTGGTGCTCAGGCATAAAGCCGGACAAAGGAATTATCTCCATTGCATTTGTTGTTCTACTTGGATCATTTGCATTTTATCTGTGTGCTAAGCCGGCTAATTGGCCTTCGAAAGCACTTAGTGACTGATGTGATTAGAAACTACTCTACATCACAATCTAATGATCTCCAATGAGTTTGCTTTCCCTGGACAAATCATATCAGAATGTCAAGCAAGAGTGCAAACACAGCTTCCTATAGCAGCTCAGAGCTGCTCTGTGGTCAGTAATCGCAGGAAATGGTATTATGACTCTTTTCCTCTTTTTCAGGAAGCTGACAAACATGTATAGGGTTATTAGAGTCAACTAGAACTAAAAGTAAAACCTTAAACAAAACATTTTATTACTTTAAATAAAATGAGCGTTAAAAGGGCTATATGTAGAATTCAGAAACCCTTGTTATCAGCGACACCAGTGGCCGTTAAGTGAACTGCAGCCTGCAACTCACTGCTCGTTCTCGAACTCGTGCACACGCAAGAGACTGAGCGTGATTCAGTGCTCTGATATACTCATGGTGAAGTTCTTTCCCATTTTTTGCTTAGAAGTAGGGCTGGGCGATTTTTCCGATGTTTTTCTCGATTAATTCGAATTTAATGTCTTGCCTCGATTTTATTATTTTTAATTCGAGAAATCGCTTTTTGGAAAAAATGCTTGCAAATGTTACGATTAGACGTTGACAATACAGCAATGATAACAGTTAAGAGATGACCACATGATGGCGCACCTCATTAACCTTTCTCGTGTGACGTACACTCTCTGAACACACAACACATCGCTAGTCAATCGCATTTTCCAGGCACATTAAGATGAAAAATTCTCAATTTTTCAGAATGCCGCAAATGCAATGCAGGTCATGTGACTAGAGCCAACCAATCAGCTTCGGCCTTTCTGTAAAAAAACATCGAAAGCTAATCATAGTTGTACAGGGTCGTTTTTATATTTCATCTCCATAAATATATATAATATATCTAGTAATAAAGCTAATGCAATGGCTAGAAATCAATTTATCCTTTGCCGAATCTTTCTCGTTGTCGTGTAGAGCGCAGTTTCTGGTAGCGTTGCAACGACAGATGCAGCCGCGCTTTCCATAATATTTGAACGGCCCCTTAAACGGCTGTTCACTCAAAAATGTGTTATTGTGTTGGGAAAAAATGAGACGTGGGCTGTGAAATAGGGAAACAAGCAAAGTTATTAAACGCGAATTGAACCTTTTGTTAAACCGTTTTTGTGCATCGGCCAACTTCGTTTTCTCTGTGTTCCGCACTGTTCTGAAGTTGGTCCTCGTCTGCTTTTCGATATGTTGAATCGGTGACAGGCAGTCGATGTGAGAGAGAGAACTCTGATTTGCTACACAGACAGAAGGTTGTTTTAATTTTACGTCATCTTACCTGAGCACTCAATGCACGAATATTTTCATAATAACACGAGAGGAGTGAAATTAAAGAACGCGATCATCATGATTGATATTCAAAGCGGTTTATGGTGCTTTGTTTATGGTTTGTACACATGCAGTCTTAGTTTCGCTTTCCCTTTTTGAATGACGAATATAGACGAATGTATCTTCTTAAATAGACAGTTGTCTCTCTTATGCGCAGGCGCAGAACGCACGTGCTAGTTGACACTCGGCTGAAGTTCTTTCGGTGTGTTCAAGCACAATTTTTTTTTCCCCCGACGCATCGGGTTGGTGTGTCCCGGCCTTAACTTAGCCGCTGTGTTTTCAAAATGCTGTTTCATGGGTAAAACACTGCAAAACACATGAGACATGAGTGTAACAGCCAAACACATCCACCAAAACAATAGGAACTATAGGCCGATGGAATTCGAAAGCTGTGAAGAACTAATGCAAAATAATACATGAAAATTCTTACATATAGTCCCTTTAACAGGAATAAAATGCAGAAATCTCTCTTCATTTTGTTTTGAAGATGAACGAATCTCTTATGGGTTTGGCTGACAGAATGTCACTGTGAGTCTTAGTCGAGTTTCTTGTGAGGACCTCTGTTTGGTTTGTTGTTTTGACATGAGGCAGCACACTATGTTTGGATGGAACAGAGATCTTTTTTAGAGGAAAGGAAAAGGTTGAATAGAAGGTAGCCAATCTATTCAACCCCGAGGGGTACTGTTGTACAAACTGCAGCTTTTGACTCTGAGCTATGAAAAGATCAGATTAAAGTGGAGATGTGCTCAGAGTGAATTTGTACCTCCTCACTGAACACAACAAAACAATGAAGATGAAAGAGCTCTGAGATGGTGTGTAGCATGATTACCTCAGACTTATACAAGGTCCAGGTTGTGAACGCAGGCTTTTCTTACCAAATCTCAAACCTGCAGCAACAAGGGAATTTAAAGTGATTCATCTGGCCCCTTACCTCTCTCGTATTATTCATGATTGGTCATTGGTATGCTTGGTTAGCTGGCAATTTGACATTTTGCCTCAGTGCCATTACCGTTTGAAATTAGAGTTCTGAAATATATAAAAAAAAAAAAAATGAGGCGGATGAGTCATATTGCTTCCGCAGCCTAATGAACATTGATTTTTGGATGCAATTAATAACAAGTCTCTTTTGTTTTTGTTTAAAATAATAGGCAGTACGTGTTTATTAAACTAGGATAGTGTTAGAATCCGATTAACAAAGAAATCACACGCTTCAGCTGTTTCACTGTAAGCGTTGTAAAACATAAAACCATCAGAGGTTTTAGCAAACTAAAGGAAAATTATTATGGTTTATACTGTAGATAGTTTATAGAGCGCACATTTAGCGTAATACACTAATAAAACTAGGTTCTTTGCTACATTTACGTTTATTTCCTGGCATTTGCTAAGTGAATAAAATGTAGATGTAGCAAGTAAGGTTATATTATTGGACTAGACTAATGCCCTATAAACTGACTGCTGGAAATGATAAATGCATTTGAGGTTTAACTAAAAAAACAGCCAATAATTCTACCAATTAAAGGCAGATTTTAGATTATGGTACATTCATTTACATTTATTCATTTGGCAGACGTGAGAAGTTGCCCTAGGTGGGGATTGAACCTGGGTTTCTGGTGTGTTAGAAGTGAGTGGAAACTCGCTGAGCTGACTCCTCGCACAAACATAGACCATGTGGCCTATATATCTCCAGGGGCCGGTTGCACCAGCTGGACGTAAAAAAAGTTGGGTGTAAGCTCTACCCTGGATTTAGTCACGTCCAGCTTACCGATGAATATTTACACCTGTTGGACCATTGAAAACTATGACTAGGCGCAGCTTAGACGATGTTCTACCGCACTGTTAGTTGAAGCGCCTTACAAATGAGAATTTATTGGCTCCCACGAATAGATGAAAAATTACTGTTGAGCTGAAAAAAGAAGATTAAATTACTCCGATTGTAAAACAAGAAAAATGATTGAGCAGTTCGGTAAGTATATGCATATTTTGGTATGCAAGCAAAACAATTCAGTAGCGAATAAAAAACAAGATATCTGACAAAAGATAAGCTGTTTACACGGTTATCGCAAGTTATAGGCTAGACCTGTTTACACGGTGTACAGAGTAGCCTACACAAATTTTAGGACAAAGTTATGTTTGAATAACTTTTTCAACTTTTGCAGATAATCCCGACTCGCCTTTAGTACAGAGGGACAGCTCTGAAAAACACGACGACAGCCCATTGACCGTGAAGCCCGTTTACCATCATCTCAACGTTTTTATTTGCCTTTATTTTCAACATGGAAACAAGTCAAGATTTCTCACTTTACACCTACCTTTGACTAGGCGTAAGATTTAGTCTCGGACGTGCGCTACGCCTAGATGGTGCAACGGGTATTAATTCTACGCAGGACTTAAAACGCATTTTACGTTAAGCTTACTCTTACGACCGGGTGTACGTCCAGCTGGTGCAACCGGCCCCAGATGCTGAATATGGAGCATCTCACAAGGGAAAACTGTACATTGGTCAGGATGTAGGTAATGGAAAGTTGAGGTTAATCACATTTCTGAATTGCTGCAGTCTGGTTGTGGGCAGACCCCCCTATCTACAGGTACACCAGACGCCAAAGCTGATTTTATCAGGTCTGCCATTGTGGGCATTTATAATATTACTGCCAGTAATAGGTTTACTTTCTTAAGCTGTCCTCAGTGGCACAGAACACATTTCAGAAAACAGAGAAACACATTTGGCATGCAACTCAGTTGTGACCAATCAAAATGGCTAGATGGATGCTGTCCATTTCAGAATTAGTTTTTGATTTAAACTCTTGGCAAACTAGCTAATTTCCCACCTGTTTTCTGTTAGACAACCACAAACTGCGGCGAGGGTAATGATGTTTACCTGCGGCTACTCTGTGGAAGATTTTATTTTTAATAGTTCATTAAGTGGTGTATATTTGAGTTGAAAGTTGTCAGGATGGTAATGGCTCTGCAAATTGACTTTGTGAGGCTGCTCGTTCTGAATGTTTTTGATTCATTTAAAAGAACTAGATTCAACCAGAGTCATCTATTCAGAATCGTACTACACCGTTGTGCTGTGTGTTTTGTAATTTTTTCGAGAATCATAGGCTACTACTCTGGTCACACTTTGTTTTTTATTCACTACAAAGAAGCAGCTCATAAGAGTCATTTGTTGAGAATCGTATTACCCTGGTTGGACTTTATGTTTTTGATTCACTAACAAGAGTCGAATCTAAAGAGAAATTCATTCAGAATCATACTGCACTGTTGCGCTGTATGTTTTTGATTCATTAAAAAGAGCCAGTTCATAAGAGTCACTTGTTCAGAATCATACTGCACAGTTGTGCTGTATGTTTCTGATTCACTAAAAAGAGCCAGTTCATAAGAGTCACTTGTTCAGAATCATACTGCACTGTTGTGCTGTATGTTTTTGATTCATTAAAAAGAGCCAGTTCATAAGAGTCACTTGTTCAGAATCATACTGCACAGTTGTGCTGTATGTTTCTGATTCACTAAAAAGAGCCAGTTCATAAGAGTCACTTGTTCAGAATCATACTGCACTGTTGTGCTGTATGTTTTTGATTCACTAAAAAGAGCCAGTTCATAAGAGTCACTTGTTCAGAATCATACTGCACTGTTGTGCTGTATGTTTTGATTCATTAAAAAGAGCCAGTTCATAAGAGTCACTTGTTCAGAATCATACTGCACTGTTGCACTGTATGTTTTTGATTCACTAAAAAGAGCCGGTTCATAAGAGTCACTTGTTCAGAGTCATACTGCACTGTTGCGCTGTATGTTTTGATTCACTAAAAAGAGCCGGTTCATAAGAGTCACTTGTTCAGAATTATACTGCACTGCACACTGTATGTTTTTGATTCACTAAAAAGAGTCGGTTCAGAAGAGTGATTTGTTCAGAATTATACTGCACTGCACACTGTATGTTTTTGATTCACTAAAAAGAACAGTGTGGTTTGGGATTGTACTACCCTGTGCTCTATGTTTCTGATTCACTAAATAGTACGTGCTCACTAAGTCAGTCATTCTGTAATTGACTGTACAGATAGTGCTGTAGATTCTGTAGCAGTGCGGTGGCACTTTTAGTATAGCGTTTGGTCCAAATCGACAAAAAAAAATGGATGAACACTACTCATGTAGTATAAAGTTACTTCAATTGTTTTAAATATTATTGTTATTATAAACAAATAAATTATGTTATTAGAAACATTAAATCTGTCTATATTACATGCAAACTATATTAGAGGCAACAAGCATCTGTATTAAAAGAAAAAGAAAAAAGTCAAGCGTAACCTCAGGCTAAATCATTCTCAGTTCACGGATGTCGTGACATTTTCTGCGATCAAAAGAGAAAAGTACCTGCTTTGTAAACAGCTGATGTCACCTGTATACAGACACATTTCTTGCACTCGTACTCGCTGCAGGCAAAAGACTGCATATTAAAGCAGAAAGAAAGAAAGGAGGCTTCTAAGTGTGAAAAAGTGCTGCAGGACAAATAGGGGTCACTAATGAACAGGACGTGAGGGCAACCCTCTGAGGAAAAGTCAAGGTTAAATGTTCAAATGTGCACCTAATGGGACCATTCCACAGCAAATGGCTTTCGCTTAATTAATTCCATGGGACCATTTAGGACTTCGGGCCTAAGTACTGGATTGTAGCTTGTTTTATTTCCTCCTGTTCCCTTTGGTCCTCCACCATCAATCTCCGTTGGTTGATAAACAAATGGAGCAGCTCTTCTGATCCGATCTGGAACTAGATTTTTGTCTCTCTATGGGGGATTCCCACTACATTAAGTTTCTGAGAAGCTAACTTCGTTTTGGCACCATGGGGACTGAAATCTAATTAAAGATAAACACTGGTGACATAACAAATCATTTTTTGCTTTGTTCTGCCTCTTTATTTATTTACATTTTACTCAAGTAGGAAGGGAAATTCCTGAGATGATATTAAGCTAACCTCTGCCCCAGCTCAGCGTAGCACAGCTTTCTGGGGCGATGGACCCGATGTCTCATTTCCTCTTCCCACAGTTTCCATTCGTGTGCTGTCCAGATCATCCAGAAGGCCTGTGGTAGTCTCTTTGATCCTTCTTTGCAGTATACTTCTGTTGGTTGTTTTAAAGTATGAACCATGCGGTCTGGCTTGAGGTGTTAATGAGGACGTAATAAAACAACCAGGACTCCAGAGGTCAGCGAGGTTGCTGGGAGATGAACTGCTGTCCCACAGCAATGACCCATGGGAATCCAAGGGGTCAAGGTTTGAGTTTCCATTGAAAAAGAAGCTTTTCTATTGAAAAAGTATTTCCATTGATTGCCATTCAAAAGTAGCGGTGTATTTGGATTAATTTAATATATTTATTCATTTATTTATTATTTAAAAAAAAAAATTCAAAATTCAGTATATTTTTTTTTTAAATATACAAATATGAAATCATTTCACTTAAATAGGTATTGGTCACAGGGATAAGAAAGATATCACAACTATATGTATTGGTTGGTATTGGACAGTGTTGGGGAAAGTTACTTTTAAAAGTAATGCAATACAATATTACGTAACTCCCTAGAAAGTAACTAATTGCTTTACTTGGTTACTTTTTATGGAAAGTAATGCATTACTTTACTTTTGCGTTACTTTTAATCATCTGGGCTGGGCTGTTTGTTTTTATAACAACAAAAAAAGTTAGATATTTGGCAAATGTAAAGGCTCTTTCACACCAAAAGTGAAATGAATGCAAAAAAAAAAAAAAAAGTAATCTATAATACAAGTTACTTGAAAAGTAATCTGATTACGTTACTTGTAATGCGTTACCCCAACACTGTGTATTGGATATTTAATTGTGAATGGTCATTTCCTCTGTTTTTACATTTTGATTATTTTTGGCATTATCTGATCTAAAGTTCATTTTTAATAATGTAAAAACACTGTTAAATATAATCTCTTTTTTGCAGTTCTACAAAAATGTCATTTTTTTTTTAAAGTTATTTTTTTTAACTATATGTTATCGAATTTAAACATCATCTATTTAATAGCAATTTGAAGAGCCAACAATATTTAACAAACAGTGTCAGGTTTAATAGACAACTGCATTAGGAAGCTTTTTCGTCCCTAGTTTCAGTGGCCATTCACATGCGTTTTTTTCGGTTAAACTTTCGTTTTTTATTTGAACTTGAACGCCCCATTTTTAAAATAACGCTGCGTCATGCGCTAAACGCTGTAAGGTGGTCAAACACATCCGTCTAGTGTGGGAAAAGTAACAGTGCAACAGAATGCGTTCTTACCGTGGTAAACAAAAATATACTATAAACTGCTATGGATCTAAAAATAAACTGCTTGTTTAAACAATTTTTGTTCAAATGTAGAAATGTAGGATTTATATGAAAGATGGCATGCATGAGTAATCCCAGCATGCTTTGGGCTGTACTCCATTGTATATTTACATCATGAAAATTGTTGTTGTTCACCAAAGCAAATACTAATTCTTTCACGTCTCTTAGTGTAGAGTAAGCAAGGAAGTGTGACAAGGAGATGCATGGTTCCACTGCTCTGGAATGGGCTGGGGTTTTGTTCCCGGCCTTTTGATGATCTGTCTTTCTGTGTTTTCCACATGGAAGGCCTCTGGGCGCAACAAAAATGCCTCATAATTGAAAGGCCCATGTCTTCAGCAACCCACCCTCAAGCCTCCGGTTTTAAAATAGGAACCGCTGCCCACATCAAACTGGTGACCTGACTCATTGTGGGTTGAAATTTGTGCTATCTTCATGAGCCCCACCTATGTTTCTCGTTGGGGCGGCAGGTAGAGTTTCCGCCGCTTAAGAAGTTCGTGTTCAACTTCATCCGGAATGTACTATCAGCAGGATCTGAAAGCGTTCAGATCTTGTAAAGGTTTATGATGTTTTAACAGAAGCAAGTCCCTGCACCACATGCAGAAAGACTTTAAAACCCAGGGGGAAAGAGGTCATTGTTTAATGATCGTCATATGTGGCTGCTTTTTACTTATTTTACTCGTATTACCATGACAGGCAGCACTTACATCCAGGAACCCTACAATCTAGACCAAGTATTTTTATAAGGTCTTGTTTACTCAGTCTCATATCATAGTAAACCGATCCTAATGGTTTAAAGACTCTGTGAAGTCTAGAAAAAGACAACTGGCTTGTGACATTTATGGACACTGCTGCATGCTTATGAATTCTTTATGAAAACCCAAAGACTTGCTGACTCATTATTAATACAGACCTCATTATATCGCTCATATTTACAGTCAGGAATCTAAATATATAAATATTATACTGTTTAGACATACACTACCATTCAAAATTTGTGTTTTTTGAAAGAGGATACTATGATTAGCAAGGCTGCATGTGTTTAATCAAAAACACAGTCATATTTTTATACAATTTAGTTCAGTTTTTGAACATATTTTAACCATATTGTAACCAAAGCTCTATAGTGCAGAGATTTGAATAATGTATCAGCCGCTATGTTAAGTATCCCTCTTGAATCTCTGCATCCTAAATGTTCTCAGTGTTTCCAGGCATGTCGAGATACTGGATACTGAACATTTGTACTGATATTTGATAAGGATGTAACTGAGCTATGTTTTCTCTCTCCCAATGAAAACGTGCCTTTTTAAGCCCCCTGTAGCACAGATATGAAATACTCTCTGTCAAAGGTGACTACTCTAGACCTCTGCAGTTGTTACCGTGCATACTGTAAATAACCCCTGTGTGCTAGTGGATACTGTAATGCTTCTATAAAGATCCATATGAAAACATCGCTCAACAAGTGTGTTAATGGCGTTCATTGTGCCGTCTGACCACGTGTGACTGTCAATCATTCGTGTCTTGATTCTGTAATTTAAATAGCAGGATGAAGTAACACCTGGCGATAAAATGGTGGGAAATTCCCTTTAGGCATTTAGATGGTTATTTAGGGAACAAAGGTATATTTTTTTGATATACCGTAGATCCCCATATGCTAATTTATTATCTATAAAGACTGCACTAATATATATATATATATATATATATATATATATATATATATATATATATTATCTGGGAAATATTTACCTAAAAATGTTATTCATTATATATATAATTTATGTTAATCATGATTTTTTATCAATTTCTGGGGATGAAATGAAAAATTATAGCCATTCAACAACAGTGTAATAGCCATACTTTTAGTGCTGTCAATCGATTAATCGCGATTAATCGCATCCAAAATAAAAGTTTGTGTTTACATAAAATATGTGTGTGAACTGTGTATATTTATTATGTGCACACATGTATATGTTTAACAAAAATATATTAGATTTATATGTAATATAAATTATATAAATATAAATATATAAATATACATGCAAATATTTCCTAAATAAATACATGTATGTGTGTATACATTAATAAATATACAGAGTACTCATATATTATGTAAACAAACTTTTATTTAGGATATGATTAATCGTTTGACAGCACCATTTTTAACATTTAATAGGCTTTAAGAGTATAACAACTTTAATATAAGTGAACTTAAAACAATCTTCAGTTGAGGTGCACAATTAATCATTAAAAGATTGCAATCTCGGTTCAAACACCCATTCGATCTTACTCCTATACAATGAGGCTATGCCTTTGACTACAAGTACAATCACATTATACTACTCCACATGTGGATATATAGTACTATGGATTCAATGCATACAGAAAATTTTCATTCTTTGCACATTAGAAAGAAAATGACAAACAGTAAACCAATAGAGAAGAAAACATTGCCAGAGGAGGGCGAGATGACAGGAGGATAAAGAGACGGAGAGAGAGCAATGGGGAGAATCAGGATGCTTTACTAGTCCTCTGGTGGTGGTAACATGGCCCATGTAGTGCGCTGATGTTGGGTCTATTTAAAGCACCAGTTCATCTAGTATGTCAAACAGTGATCTATAATGCCACAGCAGTCGCAGTACTGCTCAGTATCCGATTTCTACTTAATAACAAGAGCTTTGTCGACTCTCCTGCCGCCTGCGCTCTGTCATACAGACCCTCAAGGGATCCATCTGTAACCTCTGAACTGGCAGTATTGCTGATTTCTGGCTTCTGGCTCCAACTAATGCCCAGATGATGAGATGGTTTGTGCACGGAAACATCTCATCCTTTTGCCTTTCACTCTGGGCGCATGTGCATTAATGTTAGCTTTTGACAAAATGTATTTATATGTATGTGTGCGCATATATATATATATATATATATATATATATATATATATATAATTATTATATATTAAAATAAAAATATTAATTACATTTTTTTGTAATGTTTCACAGTGAAACACTATATATATGTCTGTGTTTTATATTTTTAATTTAATATATATATATATATATATATATATGTTTTTGAAAGAACTCTCAAAAATAGAGTAAAAACTGTTTTTTACTAGCATTTTTTTGCTTATAGCATTTAATATGAATATGTTTTAAAATGTAATTTATTAATGTAATGGCAAAGCTGAATTTTCAGTAGTGAGTACATATATATTTATTTCATGTATTTTATATAAAATATATTACGTTTTTTTAAAAATGTGTTTTTTTTTGTATTATTAATTCGGTATATTAAATCAAACTGAATAAAACTCTAAATGAAAACGTATAATTGAAAAGTCTCAAGAATTTTTTTTTTTTTCTTCAGTCCAACAATTCTATTCTCCAATGCATCTGAGCCTATTCCTCTCTGTGATTTATTTTTCTTGTATGTCTTGCTTTCCTCAGCAGTTTGTGTCTGACTATTTTTTTTTTTTGGCTTTTTTGGTTCCTCTAGGGCACCATTTTCCTACCTGGCAACAGAGTCACCGAACATCCCAGCAATGGGGAGGAAAGCGGAAAGTTTCTATTTGAAGTCATCCCAGGTAAGGAGAAACTTTTTTTTTTTTTTTTGCAATGCAGTCTTCCTTTAGCTTTCACGATGGGACCCCAATGACCTCATTCACTGAGAAGAGGTCTTAAAAGACATTCATCAGAGATAATGAGAACAGATCAACACTGGGCACCACGCTGACAAACACAGCTGAATCCTGCTCCAGACACATGCAACAAATCACAGGAAGTCTGTGTCATTGAACAGTCTCTTGCATTTGCTAACAATATTATTTTAAATATCTTCTAAGCATCTTGTTATATAAACCGACCGATGTGTTCTCAAATAGATCGGTCTTTAAAAATGTTTGGGGGTCATTAGTTATTTTTTTCCCCAAATGCAGTTTAGTGATGAATGATGCTGGATCTGCCACCTGCTGTAATTAGTTTACAGATCACACTCGTCTTTCTCTCTTCGGGCTCTCGTTGTGTTTGGAAAGGGTTCAGATAAAACACAGATGTCCCTCTCGTGTGGTAGATGATGACTCACTGAGGACAGATGAGTGCTTGAGGAGCAACAGAACTGCAGCGATACTTCCTGTTGAGTTCTGAGGAACACTCTGAAAACATACACACCTTAGTTTGAATGCAAATTAAAATTTCCCTAAATAGATATCTGCTTGCTAATAGCTGGACATGTGATAACACACACTTTCATCAGCATTTACGAACTCAGAAGATACTAGTTTGAATCAGTCTGTTGAAGCATGCCTATATACAGTATACTATTAAATGTAATGACATTGTTTCTGGTATTACGGGATTGCATATGTGGCCTGTATATTTTACAACTTATGTTTATTTCATTAAGTGATAATATACCAAGCTACTAGCACTACCAAAATGTACTTTTTCATCTTTTTTCATCTTAAGTGGCTTGTCTATAAAACGTGGCCAAAAACTTGCATATATGTAGATTGTGCACAGTTTCACTGTAAACCCTAATAAGTTGGGCTAACTCAAATTTGAGGTAATCAGTTAATTTTTTGAGTTATGATGTTCCCAATTTTAAGTAAGCAGAACTATCAAGTTTGTAGTTTGTAGTACTCATGCATGTTAATTGCTCCCAACTTGAAGTACTGAGTTAGCTAACTCAAATGAGTTATTTACTTTACTGTAATAAGTTGTCCGAACTCAAAGTTTTAAGTTAAGAAACTTAAGGTTTTTATTGTTCTTAACTTGAAATATTTGAGTACACTAATTTACACATTTTACACGTTAAAATATTTAAAGTTTTTCTCCAAATATAGTTAATTTAACCAAGTAACAGGTTTTTACATTATAATATTTACAGATTAATAGGATTTGGCAGACTGATTATAATAAATTAAATTAAATTAAAATAAAACATATACATAATTATATATTTGTACATTTGAAATAATTATGCTTTTTATGTTTTAGAAAGAAGTCCCAAAAAGACAGTTATTTATGTTATTTAGTGGCATTTTTTTCTTTTTCTTTTTGAATATATTTTAAAATGTAATTTATTAATGTAATGGCAAAGCTGAATTTTTCAGCAGCGATTACATATTTATTTGATGTATTTTATATCAAATATATTAAGTTTTTTCTTTACATTTTTGATATTATTACTTTTTAATTCTGTATATTAAATCAAACTTAATAAGAATCTAAATCAAAATGTATCAAGTCTCAAGAATGGAATTTTTCACATTTTCACTTTTTTTTTCTTTAGTCCAACAATTCTATTCTCCAATGCATCTTTTTTTTTTTACTATGATTTATTTTTCACTGTAAACCCTAATAAGTTGGGCTAACTCAAATTTGAGGTAACCAGTTATGACGTTCCCAATTTTAAGTGAAAACCGAAGTTGACTTTTGTAACATTGTCTAGTCTTGTTCCACGTGTTCTTTGTTTTTGTTTGCTCCCGCCACTCGTTTCCACTAATCATGTTCAGCCGTGTTTTGTATTCCCTTCACCTGTGTTCCTGTCATCACTTCCTGTATTTAAGTTCCTGTGTCTACCCTGTTCAGTTGTCGGTTATCGTCTATATTGGTTGTTGTGTATGCCTTCTCATCGAGTATTAAAACCTGTATGTTTATCGTTCATCTGTGTTGCCTGTCATCTATACACGGCGCGTGACAACTTTAAGTCTAAGTGATGAAATAGAGGACCATTTAGCATGCTTTTACATTCCAATTAGACGTGGTGTGCATCTGATTTATACCGTGACGTTCGCATTACCTTTTGCACTGGAATGGCACGTGTCCATTGTCATCTTTGTTTGATGAAGCACGTGAGCACACTGTGCCTTTGTTTCGCAGACTTGTGACCTTGTCGAAGGCCAAAAGTTAGTTTTAGGTCTTTGTAATTTTACTTTGAGAAGCGTTGCAGAGGCTTGGACTTTAATCTACGGTGACACTGTGGCATTTACATGAATAAGGGGCTTTTTACAGAGTAGATTAATATGGCACATCACTTGCTACTGACCCTGTCATCACATTCTTCTTATTAGCGAAGGAGGTAAATGCCAGGTTGTATCTTTCTCCGATATCATCACAATCCCACGTGCCAGCCGGGCTACTGCAGTGGAGATAAATGGGAATGCTAACGGATAGCTCCAGGTATTACTGGCTTCTTTGGCCTGAGAGTAGAAATCCATCCTGCCCTGTGTATCCCCAGCAGAGAGCCGTGAGAGTGTGTGCACTGTGCCAGAAAACAGCAGAAACAGAGATTTATAGCATGTTTTCAGCTCTTTGGAAACGCAGCACGGTTCCAACTGTCCTGCCAGCGGACCGTGAAAAACCCGAGCCATTGTACGGCGTGTCAGTCTTAGATGAAGGCGTTTAGGAGTGATTCCATGCTTACGTGCACTTTTCCATACAGTAGTGTTTTATCATCTTTATCAGATTTTTGGCATTGTTCATCTCAGCAGTATTTTGCATAGGCCATGAAATCACTTGTCCTTGAAAAAGGCTTTTTGGAAGTAATTTTGTAAAGCTCAGTTCATAAAAGAGGGTTGTTAAAAGTGCATTTAATTTCCTCTCGTCTTTCATAAATACAGATGGGAGTGTTTTGTGTGGGGATAACATGGACTGAATTTCAATTCGGTTCTCTTGCTGTCGATTCATTTTTTTTATTATTGTGTAATTTGGACTTAAAACCTTTTTAACAGCTGGATAATTGTGCATGTTTTTTTGTTTGGGATGCAGTTATATGGGCAATTGCAAGAATACATACCATTTTGTCTATAAAAATAAGACACTAAAAACTAAAGCCAATAGTTTTTGTCAAAGTCCAATCAGTGTTGTTATGCTTAAAGTGGTGGTTGATTATGATTTCACTTTTTTAACTTTAGTTGGTGTGTAATGTTGCTGTTTGAGCATAAACAACATCAGAAAAGTTACGACGCTCAAAGTTCAATGCAAAGGGAGATATTCTCTTTTACGGAAATCACTTTTTAAGGACTACAACAAATGGCTGGTAGGGACTACAATGAGATTCTTCCCAGGTTGGTGACATCACAAACCCTGAAATTTACATAAACCCTGCCCTCGGGAATATGCAAAAAAGTGGGTGAGGCCATGTTGGGCTGCTTTAGAGAAAAGCAAGAGTTTTTCTAGTAGAGTGTTGTTGATGCCGTCATTTTACGCCGGACTGCTTCACAAACGAGGGTCAATTCAATGCTGGATTTGCACAAAAGATTAACATGACGGCGATGAGTTGAATCAAATCCACAGCAACTGCATAAATTTATCCACTAAATATCCAGAAACACCCTGTTGCTTTCTAACTTCTTCCTGTTACTGACGAGCGTCATTTTGGCTGCGTGAGATTCTCCTGTTTTGTTGTTGTTGAACGACCGAAGCTCGAGCTGTTAAAGCTCCGCCCTCTTCTGGAATCATTTGCATTTAAAGGGGCACGCACAAAAACTGTTTGTTTTTGCTCGCACCCAAAAAATTTGACACGCTATAATAAATAATCTGTGGGGTATTTTAAGCAGAAACTTAACAGACACATTCTGTGGACACCAGAGACTTACATCTTGTGAAAGGGGTATTATAGGTCCCCTTTAAATATTTGTCATAATTTTTAGCGCGATTCCTAGCAGTAGACAACAGCAAGAGTAATCTAAAATCTAAAAATAGACATAAACGAGCATCTATAATAAATATCTGCCAGTAAATATTTATGCATTATCACAGCAAGAGTGTTTTTCTGAATGTTTTATATCTTAAACAATTTAATATTGCGAAACATCCATTTTACACACAATATCGTAATACTTTGACTCTTTTTGTGCTGCGCTAACAGAAATGGCTCACATCTCCAAGCAACCGTTCCTGAATAAATAACCAATTTTGAATGAATCATTGCAGTGAACGATTTAATGACTCTCTTAAAGACTGTCACTTATTTTATTCTTGACTGAATCACTGTTTTGTACAAATAGGCTCACTTATGACTCACTCATGAAAATAGTCACTTCTTTTGTCCCTGAAAGAATTATGCTGCGTCCGACATCGAATGCTTTCCTACAATTTAGTATGTGAAAAACAGCATGTCAACATGTAGTACAGTAGTATGTCCAAGAACTTAGTATTTGAAAAACAGTAGACGAAATGTTTTAGAGATTCTAAGGTGTGCATTCGATGCACTCTTTACTATCCCACGAGGCCACGGGAAAGAATCTGTGAATGGTGGTGAAGCGACACGACTGGTCACATGACAATGACAACATGGTGGATGTAGTATTATTCATACTACACACATTCATACCATATAGAACATACTTTCTTTCAAACTTAAGCTTAAAACCAAATGTAGTACCTAGTGTACAGTGTGTGATTTCAGACGCAGCATTAGTGTTTTTGAATGAATCAGTTCAGAAAATGATTCAAATTAGCACTTTTGAACAAATCTGTTGAATGAACGGATGACTGACTCTCTCTTGTTGCCACCTGGTAATTATGTCGAAGAGATGGAGATGTTTTTGTATCATTGTGTATGTTTTGGGAAATGCAAAGTAATAGCACATGACCTTGTGACTCACTGATTCACATACAGTTTCAGCATACAGTCTTGGGTTCGTTTTTGAGCGATACAGCAGCGCTTATCAACGTAAATGACATTATCTTTCAGTCAGGTTGAAATGTTCATTTGGAAGGTTCCACCGTGTAGTATTGGGATTCCTTTCCAATTTCACAGGCCTGTTGCTTTGCATTTCAGACCAAGGAGAGAAAATAAAGTACCTTATGAAGGCAAAATTGGATTTTAATTAAAACCTGTTTTCTTGAAAGTTTTAATATGTGGGGTTCAAATTTGCTCCATCTGTTGCTGCAGTCCAACAACTCATAATACGTTTCTCTATCATTCTGACAAATCTACTGTCATAATAATGTGAATAATTACTTCACCAGCCCACTGAACACCAGAATGAAATATCAGACCTGGTTTCGCAATACATGATGATCATACTACGGCATGACAAATTTCACACAGATTTTTTCTGGAAAAGCAAATGAAAACAAACACTAAACTGACTGTGTCGTTTCGTAACCTCAAACCAGAAAGAAAATGGCTCCTGCCTCATAATCTTTAATCATTTCCCCATCTGGACCACTGTTTACTCACTGATCCTTTATTTATCAACTTCTAATTTATTTATAACTCACATCCAATGAATCAGTATAATAATGAGGAACTGAGAAAAAGGCAAACTAATGCAATAAAACCAGAAACCTGAAAACTGAAGTACGTTGAAGGGCGTTTCTGCTTCTCTTTCTGCAAGAATAGCTCTGGACTAGTTTGTATCTAGTGGCTTGTGTTCTATCAGGAAGGTCATGAAAGAGAGTTTTGTTTCGCAGATATGAGTGGGAGTCTGTCGGAGTTCAAGGGGCAGAAACCTGCAGATGAGGAACTGAGTCTGTGTGGTTTCAGAGAACACCTGCAGAATCATCCACTGAGACTGAGAAACATTTCTTTCTTTTGCTGCTGCTTTCATCATATTTTAGTGCATTTTTTACCTTTGTTTGTTTGTTTGTTTCTTTCTTTCTTTCTTTCTTTCTTTCTATTGTTTTCTTGTTTATTTATTGGTTTGGTTTGTTCAGTCCTCCTTTTTTGTCAGTTCTTTCTTTCTTTCTTTTTTCAATTTGTTCGCTTGTTTATTTGTTGGTTGGTTTGTTCAGTCTTCCATTTTTTTCAATTCTTTCTTTCTTTTTTCAGTTTGTTCGCTTGTTTGTTTGTTGGTTTCTTCAGTCCTCCATTTTTGTCGGTCCGTTCTTTTTTTCTTTCTTTCTTTCTTTCTTTTTTTCTTTCTTTCTTTCTTTTTTCAATTTGTTTGCTTGTTTGTTGGTTTCTTGAGTCCTCCATTTTTTCAATTCTTTCTTTCTTTCTTTCAATTATTTGTTTGCTTGTTTATTTGTTGCTTGGTTTGTTCAGTCTTCCATTTTTTGTCAGAATTCTTTCTTTATTTCTTTCTTTCTTTCTTTTTTCAATTTGTTTGCTTGTTGGTTTGTTGGTTTGTTCAGTGCTCCATTTTTTGTCAATTCTTTCTTTTCTATCTTTCTTTCTTTCAATTATTTGTTCGCTTGTTTCTTTGTTGGTTGGTTTGTTCAGTCTTCCATTTTTTCAATTCTTTCTTTCTTTTTTCAATTTGTTCCCTCTTTTGTTTGTTGGTTTCTTCAGTCCTCCATTTTTTTAAATTCTTTCTTTCTTTCTTTCTTTCTTTCTTTCTTTCTTTCTTTCTTTCTTTCTTTCAATTATTTGTTCGCTTGTTTATTTGTTGGTTGGTTTGTTCAGTCTTCCATTTTTTTCAATTCTTTCTTTCTTTCTTTCTTTCTTTTTTCAATTTGTTCGCTTGTTTGTTTGTTGGTTTCTTCAGTCCTCCATTTTTGTCAGTCCTTTCTTTCTTTCTTTCTTTCTTTCTTTCTTTCTTTCTTTCTTTCTTTCTTTCTTTCTTTCTTTCTTTCTTTTTTCAATTTGTTCGCTTGTTTGTTTGTTGGTTTCTTGAGTCCTCCATTTTTTTCAATTCTTTCTTTCTTTCTTTCAATTATTTGTTTGCTTGTTTATTTGTTGGTTGGTTTGTTCAGTCTTCCATTTTTTGTCAGTTCTTTCTTTCTTTCTTTCTTTCTTTCTTTCTTTCTTTCTTTCTTTCTTTCTTTCTTTCTTTCTTTCTTTCTTTCTTTTTTCAATTTGTTTGCTTGTTTGTTGGTTGGTTTGTTCAGTCTTCCATTTTTTGTCAGTTCTTTCTTTCTTTCTTTCTTTCTTTCTTTCTTTCTTTCTTTCTTTCTTTTTTCAATTTGTTCGCTTGTTTGTTTGTTGGTTTCTTCAGTCCTCCATTTTTGTCAGTCCTTTCTTTCTTTCTTTCTTTCTTTCTTTTTTCAATTTGTTCGCTTGTTTGTTTGTTGGTTTCTTGAGTCCTCCATTTTTTTTCAATTCTTTCTTTCTTTCTTTCAATTATTTGTTTGCTTGTTTATTTGTTGGTTGGTTTGTTCAGTCTTCCATTTTTTGTCAGTTCTTTCTTTCTTTCTTTCTTTCTTTCTTTCTTTTTTCAATTTGTTTGCTTGTTTGTTTGTTGGTTTGTTCAGTCCTCCATTTTTGGTCAATTCTTTCTTTCTTTCAATTGTTTGTTCGCTTGTTTATTTGTGGGTTTGTTCAGTCCTCCATATTTTGTCAATTCTTTTATTCTTTCTATCTTTCCTTCCTTCCGTCTGTCCTTCCTTCCTTTCTTTCTTTTTATTTCTTTCAATTGTTTGTTCACTTATTCGTTCATTCAGTCCTCCATATCTTGTCAATTCTTTCTTTCTTTCTTTCGTACTCTTTAAAACAGATCCGATTGATTCTTTTGTATCTGCTTCATGAAGACATTTGCTGTTTTATTTAAGATAACTTAAAAGGAGCGAGCAAAGATGAGCATAACTGAGTTTATTTGTTAGCTCGTTCAGTTCTCCATATTTTGTCAATTCTTTCTATCTTTTCTTTCTTTCTTTCAATTGTTTTTTCGCTTGTTCACTTGTTTTTTTTCGTTCAGTCGTCCATTTTTTGTCAGTTCTTTCTTTCTTTCTCTCTTTCTCATTTGTTCTTTTCATTTACGTGTTCATTGTTCAGTTAGTTCATTCATTTGTTACTTTGTTCATTTACTCCGTTGCTTAGTTGTGTCTTTCCTTTCCTTTGACCTACATAAACGAGAGCGTAACGGAGTGATCGTTGAATCTCCTGCGGCGAACTATTATTCTCACATTTAGAATGACTTAATTACAGCCCATAACAACTTCATCACATGCACTGGCAAGACCAGGTGACTTCTAGAAAACAGTTTGCAGTATAAAACATGGAGGTTGTGAACCCTTGAGATTTACGAGGGCTGTAATCTCATTCTGAAGATGAATGTCAAAGTCAGGGTCAGAAAGCTACTGCAACCACAGGACTCTGGGTCTACTGTACAGCCGTAGTGGCTCCGGCAACCAAATTGATTTAGGAAATCTGATCTGTATCGTGTAAAAATATTTAATGAGAATTTTTGCTCAACTAATTTAGCCTTATTTACTGAGATGATATTATGTATTATGATTAATCAATGTTATTATAAGATATTACAAAACATTATTTGTCTTTTGAAATTTGCAGTTTTTCCACAAGGGATCTGATTCTCTGTTGCTCTCTGATGAGATGAACCTGTATAGAATCCCAGCAGCAGTTAATCAGTGTTTTAACTGGACGGCCCTCATCAGGGGGTCCGACGGTGACTGGGAGGAATCCAGAGGTTCCTATCTGAGGTCGTGGTTGCTCTGCTCTGCTGTTTATTTATGCTCTTGCTGCTGTCTGTGTGTCTTCGCAGTGGAGAGTTGTGTCCTCTCGTTTACCGCCAACTGTTCAGACGTTATTCTTTCACTTGATCGCTGGTAATTTGCATGGCAATTTATTTCACATTTAGCTTCGACTCCCTGCCAGGATGGTCCTAATGTAGCGAAAATCACAAACAGGCCGAGTTAGACTAATGCTTGCTTGTGTCAGACTCAGATTTCAGTATGTAACACTGGTTTAAATCCAGCTACATTGATTAATTTTAACCGCTTTAACTTCTACTAGTTGTTAATCTGAAGATTAATTTGATTAATTTGCAGCTGGTTGATACCATGCATTCAAAAAAATAAAAAATAAAAGGCCGGAGCTCATTTGCTAGTCTGGTTTTAGAGGGTTTTTGAGCACTTTTCAGCTGGCCAGGCAGGGAAACCACGTTAAACCAGCTTAAACCATCCTGTTTAAGATGTGTTTCTAAAATTAAATTTAAAATCTCTCGTTGATTGACATAGATAGAACATTCAAATTCTGCCAATGATGATGTCATAGTCATTTTTGTATACTGAACATGTTGTCAAAGTGTTGAAGCTGAACAATAGAGTGCAACAATGGGGTTCCCGGAAGTAAAAACTCCATTCATTTTCTCCATAGGGAAACTGACTTTTAAGAATAACTTATAAACCTTTAAAGACAGCCTTTCTATGAGCTACGAGGTTGTTAATCGATGGTATTTGCTTCTGTTGAAGCCAGTATCCCACATATTTCAAATTCATTTTAAATTAGTCCTGTTTAACAGCAAAATCTGTGGTGGAAAAACTACATTACCCATGGTGTGTACAGAAAATTCAACCAATCAGAAAATTGGAACAAGCAAAACGCCCCAAAAGATCTCATTAGCTCCGCCCACTCAGATAAAGGTTTCAAAATTCTTAAAATGTATATATATATATATATATATATATATATATATATATATATTTTTTTTTTTTTTTTTAAATGTGTAGTTTTACGATAATGCTGTTCCCACTGCTTGATGGCATTGTAGTTCTTCCCATCACTGTTAACTACACACTCTTTGTAGTACCTTTGTATTTTTTCAGATTACAGTTTTTGCTTCAAATCAAAGATTGTAATGTTATGGTTTGTTTGACTCATGGCTAAAAAAGACTTTTTTTAAAATCCCTATGGGAGAACTGAATAGAAAAAATACTTCCTGACCCAACACCGCTGAAGTGTGCGGGCTCTGTTGCAATTAATCTGGTGGTTGTTCTGCTTATTTAATACAAAAGTAATACAAATCTATTAACTTTATCTAAATTTTGACACATTAGCATCAAATATAAGTTAATATAATGAATCATACAGAGACACGTGAGATTTGTCTCAGTGTATCATGGACTAATTTTATATTATGTTATTATTATATACGTGGGTTTTTCCCCACTCACAACGTTCATCCTTAACCCGTCATCCATCAAATCCTCTTAGCGGTAACTTAATTCTTTGGCGTGGGCAGGTGAGAAAGAAAGTGCTATTGATGTACGTCTACTGTGTTATCATCCAATGTCTCTCGGACCCCTCCTTGCATATCTTGCATGCTTGAAGAAATGTGATAGTCATAGGCATGTCGCCTCAAGCTGTACATATATTATCATAGACAAGGTGAAAGGTCACCCAGGAGACAGAGGGAGCGGGACATTGCTAACATTTCACTGTTATTTTTGAGATAGTGGAGAATTTTAGGTATATACAGAAAGATTGGAAGTACATTATAAATATATACACACTCAAAATAAAAAAAAAACCTATAATAGCGCCCAATGCACTTTTCCATATTGATTTACCAGTGGTGTTTTACTCCATTGTTATGTGGATTTTTTCTTACAGTGTAATTCTTGGACCAATAATATATTTAAGTGTGATATTGAATATATATATATATATATATATATATATATATATATATATATATATACCAACATAATACATGTATGTGCTTATAAGTCTTTGAGTAGATAATGGTTTTATTTTGAACAACTGTTAAAGATAAAAAAACTTGGTTACACTTTATTTTACAGTGCTGTAGTTACATTGTAATTACACAAATAAGTACTGAGTACTATTATTAAGTACATGTACTTACTATAGAGTTACAGTTAGGGTTTGGTTTAGGGTTAGTTACTTGTAATTATGCTTAATTTACTGTTGTTACTATAGTAAGTACATGTAGTAATGTGTAACTACGGCACTGTAAAATAAATTGTTACCAAAAACATGATTTAATCTAAAGAAAATCTTCCCGATTTTGTCCATTTCCTGTTTTCTATCTGTTCATTCTCTCTAGCATATAAACATATGAAATGTGCTTAGAAAGCAGTTATAAACCATTACAATCAGCTTTAAAAAGACACACGTTTAATCAGAGACTTTTTAATAATGCAAGGTTTTTCCAAAATAGATTTAACATTTAGTTTGAAACATCCTTCAACTTTTGCATTGGATCATATATATATATGTATATATATGTGTGTGTGTATATGTATATGTATATATAAAGAATCATTAAAAAAAGAAGAGATTGAAGTTAGGCTATAAATGCATATGTACTATATTTTCAGAAAATGTTTCTTTGTGCACCTGTCACACTGCACACAGGCCTCACACAGTGAGGTTTTCACTTTCCTGTCACAGGGGCAGGAAGAGCATGTTGTCAGCTTAGGGCCACTGCCTTTGACCTCCAGTTGTACCATCTCCACAGCAACAGCTGATGACACACAGCTCAATTAGCAGAAAGACCTTCAGCTGTTGCTGTTTACACAGTGTGGGACATGATAGTTTAATACAGCCTGAGTTAATAAAATTTTATTTTAGTTCTCATCTAATATTAACATCATTCTAGATGTTTTTTGGGGTTTTTTTTTGAAGAAAACTTTAGTTGTACCCTCTAACCTGGCACAACCAAGACAGTGGGTTAATTTTCCATCTGTTCTGCCACTATAAATCCTGAAATTTGTATTTCACAGATGGCATGAGGAAAAACAATCAGAGCCACATCTAGAGGATTCTGTAGGCAAGCATTTCTCTCTATTGTCACATATTTTCAGCAGTGAGCTTGAAATATACAGACAGGATAGAAAAATTAACTTTATTAATAAAGTCACCCTTTAATGCCAATGGTGGATGTCATTGCCATTTTGAATTTTGTCTAAAACTCTTTCAAACTACTAAAACATTGATCTTTCTCTCTCAAAAGCTATTTTATGGCTTCCAAACATTTGGAATATAGATGTCAGTTAGGTTAGATGCTGTTTTGAATTTAAAGGATTTGTTCATTTCAGAATTAAAATTTCCTGGTAATTTACTCACCCCCATGTCATCAAAGATGTTTATGCCTTTCCTTATTCAGTCGAAAAGAAATTAAGGTCTTTGAGGAAAATATTCCAGGATTTTTCTCCATATAGTGGACTTCAACAATTACCAACATGCTGAAGGACCAAATTGCAGTTCCAATGCAGCTTCAAAGGGCTCTACACGATCCTAGACGAGGAATAAGGGTCTTGTTTAGCTAAACAAAGACATTTTCTAAAATATATATATACATTTTGCAAGATAAGACCCTTATTCCTTGTCTTAGAGCGCTTTGATGCTGCATTGAAACTGCAATTTGGTCCTTCAACTGTTGAAGTCCACTATATGGAGAAAAATCCTGGAATGTTTTCCTCAGAGACCTTTATTTCTTTTCGACTGAAGAAAGGAAGCCATCTTGGATGACATGGGGGTAAATTATGAGGTAATTTTAGTTCTGAAGTGAACTCAACACCAATAAAAATATGGCCGTGAGGGATAGAGTTACAGTCTTCAGTGGTGCGCACTGAATAAAAGGCCTAGATCACCTAATTTTCACAATTCACAATGTTTAAAACTGATTCATGCATTTTCTTCGAAAAAAACGTTTTGTGAGCTGAACAGTTGGTATGTTGATAAACAATAAAGTGAATGCACGGTAATTCTATCTCTCACAGCCTCGTTTTCATTCCTGTCGAAAATTAAATATGTTGCTGCCATCCTGAAGGTCTATAGCACATATTGTGCTGTTTCTCAATTCAGTTTTCAAAGCTTAATTCGCGTTTTGTGTTCCAAAAAAGTCATACAGGTTTGCAATGACATTAAGTTGAATATATATAATATAATACCAGAATTTTCATTTTTGGGTGAACTTTTCCTTTTATTTTGAACCTTGTGTAGAGATGTAACAACTCCGAATTATACAAATCCCATTGTTCTTTTCAGTATGCAAAGAAGTTACATCTTGCATGACACATGCTAGAAGAAATGGTTTAAAGATTAGGAAGACAAATGAAAAGATGTGTCTCAAATGTGTTTATGTAGCAAATTGTGCCTTCATAAGAAATAAAAGCAATCCCTCATGGATCCCTCTGAACGATTTCCGCATACAGGCGACCAAATTGTTTTGCTCGTTTGCATTAAACACACACGCAAATTCATCTTCAGGCTACACAGAACTCAGACGTCCATGTAGAAATTTCATGCACTTTTAAAAAATAAAGGTTCCAAAATGTTTTTTGCAGTGATGCGATAGAACCGTTTTGATTCCCCAAAGAACCTTTAAATTCTTAGTGTGAAGAACATTTAAAAAAATCTAAAGAATCCTTTTAAAGTATAAAGAACCTTTTGTGCATTGAAAAGGCTCCATGATGTTAAAGGTTTTTGATGGAACCATATGCCAATAAAGAAGCTTTAAAATAAAAGCATTATTTTTTGACAACATATCAGTCTTTTTGTTGCTGTACATAAAATAGTTTTAATCCACAAATAGCATTTGCTTTTCCCTATATGGAAGGCCAGTTCCTAAATGAGATTGACTGAACTCAAATTAATAAGTTGGCAGAATGTTTTTTTGAATGAACTTGCAAAGCGCTGTTCACTGAACGATTATTTATTATTATTATTTTTTTAAATAAATCTTGACTACATGAATTAAACATAATTGTGCTGACTTTTTCATGGGATTTTTGCTGAACCAACACAGCAAAACCAGTCAATTTGTTTTCTAGTTGGGTTTTTTACAGTGTGGTTAATCAGGTACTTTCAGACGCATTTCATTCTCTAATGTTCAAAACATGTTTTCAGCTTTGGGAACAATTGAACAATCCATTTTAATGATTCAACTATGCAGAAACTATGAGGAATATATTTCATCGTTGATATTTTCAAAAGCTTTATTTGATGAGAAAAAGATGACCTTCTGGATGTTTCACAGCTGTCCCAGAGAATGTTTTTGGTCTTTTGTGACAGTCCCGTCCATTCCAAACGGATGGAAAATAGAAGCAATGCCCAAAACTATGAAGGACCCCAAAGAGAACCGGCATGAACATCGGACAAACGAATTCCCGAAAGCTAAATCTGTCCTACAAGAAGAGAGAAAGGGCGAGGGAACTTTCGATATGGAAGAAGACGGAACAAAGATGTCTATTGTCCTGACTGTGCAGACTGGCCTGAGTCCAGGTGTTTGTGGCCCGCTAAAGATTGCGTGAAGGAGCTCATTCTGGGCGTGAAACAAGCTGACCTTTTCTCCTGTCTGCTTTGTATAGAGATATATGCAACTGGGCTTCACACTAAAAATGACTTGGGAACCATTGTTTAAATAATACAATTAGGAGCAAGTGACTTTAAATGACAAATTAAAGAATATTTTGAAGCATTTTAGTTCCCATTTTGTCATACATATACATATAACCACATACATACATTATATATGTATACATATATATATGTATGTATGTATGGATGTATATATGTAAGTATGTGTGTGTATATATATATATATATATATATATATATATACATATATACATATATAAAGATATATATGTATACATATATAAAGGTATATATATGTATGTATAGGTATGACAAAATGGGAACTAAAATATATGTATATATGGGTCAATAACGAATGATGTGACAGGTCATTTTTTTGTCCAAAGGCCTTAATAATAATAAAAATATGTGACATCCAAAGTATGAAAGGAAGTACAAATAGATCTTTTATTGAATCCAAAAAGTTTTATTTTTTTAAAGTTAAAACTACATATAAAGGTATTTTAAACAGTCTGAAGTGTCAAATGTCATTTGGTTTAACCGTCCAAAGGCCAACACTGCCAGTTCATTTGTGATATAAATATCTTAAAATGTAATAAATATATATATTTTTTATTCTGGCATGATTTTATAACATTATACATCAACATAGTGCAAAATGCTATTAAAATAATGGGTAGTATGCGTGCTTTGTTATGAGAAAGAATGTCCGGAAAAATGAATATCATTGATGTCATTCAGAGTAGCCGATATAAAGGGACCATATTGGATCAAGTCATGCGGTCAATATCATGTGACAGGATGCAACATTATTCAGACACCTGCAAAGGACCACATGGTTGTGAAGCAAAGTAACTAACTCTCTTTAAACTATTTGAAAAATTAATGTTTTCATTTGCTCATACGCATGTCCCAAAACATCAGGTCATTCGGTACAACCGCTTTAAAAAATGGAAATTGTTGTAATGCTTAAAAACTTGAACTGAATATAAAATGTTTGATTGTCCTTTTGTTGGCTAGATAACTACCTTGAAGGATATCAGCCTGTTAGCATTGTTTTAAAATATCATCATTCGGTATAACTAAAAGTCATTAAGTAAAACCAAAATTTTGATTAAACCGAATTAGTTTTTTGATGACAATTTTTGTCCATCTTGTAAAAAATGACAAAAGGTGTGTTATGAAATCATAAAAAAAAAAAAATGATACTCTAAATAAGAAAATAAAACTCCCAGTGTCTAAATGATACAGGGTCATGATTGTTTTGTAGGACTCTTACATGAGAGCCAGACTGACTCTATGTGGGTTGAACTTGTGTAGGTTTGAAATGTGGCGTTTTTCCGGTGAGACATACTGTAGCAGAGGTTTCTGGGAAATGCATCACATGATCTGTCTGTTTTGTAAATATAGCAGATGACATGGTGGTTAAAGATCTGCGCTGATACCTGAAAGGGGGCAGATTGAAACCAAACAGTTCATGAAATGAAAATTCTGTCATTACTTTCTCAAGTTTTTACTTGTTCAAGAATAAAAAGCATCCTTGCAAAATCAGAAATCGGCTTTTGAAAGCCTAAGAATAATACCGCACTAAATGCATGAAATTAAGCTGCTCCATCCAACACAAAAGCATGGAGCTGTTATTGGATCCGACAGAGGAACGTATAAATGAGATCCCCTCCAGCGTGTTCTGAAAGGATTGTTGTTTTCTGCGAGGCTGTTTGAGTAGTTGTTCAGTCGGAGAGTGTCCTATTCATATGGATGGCATCATTATCTGCCTCTCCAGATGGAGCGAGTGCACCATGACGTAGATGTTTGGTTTTCTGTGATGGTTTTGCATGTGGGCCTTATGCTGAAACATGTGCAGAGGATGTGGAATCAGAGTTGTGCACGTGGTTTCCCCTCTAGGCAAACATTCTTTTTTCTTTCGGGATATTTGGAGGGTGTATAAACACACGCAAAAGGGCGTTAAATCATTTAGAAGCTTTTAAATCAACTCTGGATTAGATTTTAATTACAGGTTGCTTTTAACACTGATTGGATGGAATGCATTTCATTTAAAAAATGTACGGATAAGTTAAATCCACCTTTTTCTTGCGAATTGATAGCAAATTTGTTTGAATTTGTACATGCGCCATTGAGAGTTATGTTTAGAGGTGAAACTTCTTGCTTTGTTTTGTTTTTTCGAAAAAACATACATTTTCGTGTGAATCAAATCATAAAAATTCAGACGTTTGTGCGTGGGTTGGACCGGGTCAGTTAAATCAGCTTTTGAGGCCCTATACTATAGACTTTTGTACTGTTTAACATTGCTACAATATTCCTGGTTCAATAAAACTTGAGCTCTATGCAACATTATGAAAGTTTTTTGTTGTTGTTGTTGTTGTTGACCTTTTACAGCCTTCACAAGCAATTTTCTAAGGGAATATATATATATAGTTTTTAAAGATGTTTAGCAAACAATTCGATTGATAGCTGGATCCTAGAGGTAAAGCTGTTTAGAATAGGGAGACCTTTTTTAACCTAGTCTAAAAGGTTCTCAAAATTCATTCAATTTTTCAAGATAGGTGAATGTCCTCATAGACTATCGCGGGACCTTGGACAAAGACATTGCATGCCAGTTTTCAAGTCAATTGGACAGACTATTGCATAACTATAGCTTTTTTATAGCGCCACCAAGTGGCCAGTCACCACATTTCTTTTCACGTGACCACAGACCGTTTTAGTAAAAGTGACCACACCCACTTTGAATGTTGTGTTTGTGTCCTGTCGCAAACGTGAATAGAAATTTTGACGTTTCTTTTGTTTTGATAATTATTGACAGTCAGCTTCCAGAGAATCTTTTTGCACTGGTTTGGTTCCAATGGGGAGAATAAAACCTAAGACTAGCTCGCAAAAGTAGGTTTTCATCTTGAGTCAATAATTCCTTTTATGAGTGATTTTGTACTTTTTATCGCTCTAGCGCCACCATCAGGCCGATCGGGGCGACCCTTGGTGACATTGTAGACTGGGTACTACCATCTCTCGAAGTCTCTACGTTTGGTCTGCCTGATCACTTTTAGGGCAGAATGTTGATCTTTTAAAAACCTAACAATTACAACATAATGCACTGTTGAAGGTGATAGCCTCGTAGCAGTGCTCCGATATATATAGCGCAGCATCTCCAGCAACCCGAGTTCGAATCCCGGCATCGGGTTCCTTCGCCGATCCCTTTCCCTTTATATATTTATATATAATGCACTTACAGTAGACATGTATGGGGCAAGACATTGCATTCATTTTTTCATTTTCATTTTTCATCATTTGGCAGACGCTTTTATCCAAAGCGACTTACAAGGGGAGCAATTAGGGGTTAGGTGTCTTGCTCAAGGGCACTTTAGTCATGGTATCAAAGGTGGAGAGAGTGTTGTTTATTCACAATCCCCACTTTCAATTCCTGCCGGTTTGGGAATCGAACCGGCAACCTTCAGATTACAAGCCCGACTCCCTCACCACTAGGCCACGACTACCCCGCATTGAAAAAATGGGTGCACAATATTTCAGCCCCATACCAGTTATGACTCATTATCTGTAATTTTTTTTAAAAAATGTATTGCTGTAATCCAGTGCAGAATATTTTTCGTTCAACGTTGGATGTTCAATTGTTTCTGCTTAGTTGAGTGTTACTTGAAAACACATGGTTTTGTTCTCCTAAATTCATTAGCAAACAGACTTGTGTTCTCTACTGCACGACTGAAGGCCAAAACGACAGGTTTGATCTTTTGGAGAGATCAAATTCCTTTCGGAGGAAATTTCATATTTGATACTGGAGATTGATCGATTTGTTTGCATCAGAACCCATCACACATTCATTATGTAATATTTATTTATTATTATGATTTTTATTATTATGAAGTTCTAAGAAATCACAGCATTTTACTATTACGTAATCATGGTTAACAATATAATTGATAGCCAAATTTGTATCTTATATTGTGAAGTCATAAGGCTCAGAACATGAAAGAACTACACAAGAAAGGTCAAGAAAGTTTAATAAGTCAATGCTGTAGAAAAAAAAAAACTTTAGCAGTGAAAACATCCCACTGAACGAAGACTGTGTGTGTGTTCTTTCTCTTATGTCTAATAAGCCCTTGCGGATCTTTTGAACAGTGTGAGTCTGTGAATAATGAAGAGTTTGCAGTTTATTTTAAAGCCTGCTGCTGTTCGAACTTCGAAGCATTCCAGGGTTTTTCTACCACAAAACTTCTTTTCTCACGACTTTCTTGCAGGCTGTAAAACTACATCTGACAGCTGCATTATCATTTAGTCTGTCCTAAAATATTTTTAGACCTCTTATTTTCTGATTTGAAGGCTGTCGTCTTCATAAGAATGACGCTGATGCCCCCAAGTGGTTGCTCAGCCATTAACAGCAATAATGTCACAGACGATTCATCACTGCAGACATTACGTTGGCTTTCAAATAATCATTGAGGCATTATTGTGCTTGTCACACCCATTCAATTCCATCTAGTTATCTTGTCAAATCCATAATTAGGCATATTTATAATGAACTGGGGGGAATTAGTTTTAGCGGCCAGTACGACTGTGATCTTCATGACCTGCCGCATCTCATAGATTCTGCAAGAATCTGAATTGTGGTTTTGTTTTACTCTATATCTTCTACGGTTGTTCCTTTGTTCATCCTAACAGGAGTTTTTTTTATGTCATATCGTTTGAAAACTTGTCAAGTCTTTACAGCAGGCTGTCTCTTGGGTCCTAGGAATGATTACAGTGTAACTGACAGCGACTGTTGTTGGACAGATTTTATAGTTATTATTTTTCTGAGAACCGAGGCGATAAAGCCTCCAAATATGATTAGAAATTTGACAGGGTGCCCAAGGTGCCTGATGAATGAACAGCAGTTTAATAGCACCACAATGCTATTATTTTCTTCAGTTACATTCGTGCTATTTGGCGTTCGGGATTAGAAAACCTTGTTGGACAACACTTGTTAATGCTTGGATGAAAAATTATGACAAAATAGTCATTTTCTGATGATTTGCTTGGTTGGATTATACAGTACAGTCAGTTTCACATTGGTTTATTAAATCCCACACTCTTCCACTTCCCAGTTGGACTGAATGCAAATGTTATCGAATTGTAGATATCTCTTTGGTTTCTGGTACGGGGTTAATTATCTCCATACTATAACTATATGTTGTTTTGATTACATTTAATCATTAATAAGCATGTTTGCCTGAGCAGTACAAAACAAAGGGCATTAGAGCATCTGGTAGGCTGTGTTTTAACAGCCACTGCGTGAGACTTTCTTGCCTGAATTTGGAATAACATTCCTGATTCACTCCCTTTCAACATTCCTTCCTATATTTGTGTTTTTGGGTGTGTATGTTTATGTGATATACATTTAAATGGTTTGTCAGGCTTAATTTAGACTGTCCTGTGACATCCATCATCATTATCTGTACATTTTAACAAGCATGGAATACTGCACTGTGTGTTAATTAACCTAGCCGAACAGGAAACCATGGCAACAACATAAGTCCGAAGCCCAGACAGTGGAGCGACACCGCCACCATTCTCATTTGCACCTCAGTCGTTTTATATGAAAAACAGCTTTTCGTTGCAGCCTAGAGTATATTGAATCTTCAATCACTGAGTGAGTCGCACCTCGTTTTTCATTCTCCACCCAAAAGGTCAGAATAAAACGACTCAAACTCCAGAAAATGAGACACATCCATCATTATAATATCTGTGAGTTCTATAAACTTAAAAACTGAAGCTGCGCGTTTGTCCTCATACGCCATGAAGTTTTGGAGTTTTCACAGTCTGATTAGAGAAGATGGAATAGAATCTGGAAAGAATATATTGTATTGGTGTATTGGTTTTGATCTGTTCTCATTTGTTTTTATGTGTATCTGTTCCATCCTTTTCTGTTGACTTATATTTGGTTAAGTTTGTTCTATTCTATTCTATTCTATTCTATTCTATTCTATTCTATTCTATTCTATTCTATTCTACTTTGGTCTACTCTATTGTTGGCCCGAAATCCCATAGACTTACATTAACAAAATGTTCAAATAAACCAAGTCTCTTTAAAGTCCAACGGTCAAAAATTCAAATTTAAAATTCAAATCCGATAGACTGAATGTCCTTAGAACCAACACAAACTTTAAGCCGTAAAAACTACTTCAAACTTCTGGAAAGGCTTTCTCAAGCCAAAATCAAAGTTTGTTTTGACAAGCTTCTTTTGTTAATTTTTGTCTACTTTTGTTTTAGTATGTTTGTTTGGGTTTATTTTTTGTTTTGTTTTAGGAGGTTTGTTTAGTTTTATTTCGTTTTGTTTTAGTTCGTTTAAGATCAGTATGTTTTGTTTAGAATTGTTTTGTTTTAGGAGGTTTGTTTAGGTTCATTGTGTATTGTTTAGCTTTGTTGTTTTCTATTGTTCTGTTTTCTGTTTGTTTGGGTTTATGTTTTGTTCTTTTCCATTTCTGTTCAGTTTCATAGGGAAACCAAAATTTCATCATTAAAACTAGGTTTTACTAAATAGAGTGCAATCTAATTTTGAAAAGAGAGATTATGTGTTCAGTAGTGCAGCGTTTATCAGTCCCCAGTTAGATGAGATTGAGTTAATTATCATTCCAGTGACAGTGATGTCAGAAATTCCCCAGAGACAGTGACCTCATACAAAATGTGGCCTTGCCATATCCTCTGAGTAATTAGAGACATTTTATTGCTGTGGGTTTTTCAAGACAAAACTGATGACTCTCCACATTAGCTTGTCATGCCCGGCTACCTTCAGTGTATATTTTCTGAAAGCAGTGCTCAAAATGATATCTTTGCTAAGAGATAATGCTCTGGGACACAAAATAAAAGAACTTTTGCTATCATAGTACAGCGCTACTTTTATATTTGACCTTCACAGAAAACAGTTCCCAGCTATACATATCTAGTGTTTGTGCGTGTAAGTGATATACCTGGTTTTATCATGGAACTAAAAGCTCAGTGTTTTATTTAATCTCACAGAAGCAGTGTACAAAATGAATCACTGTGCACTTTGTGATTCGATTTCTTTCACTCTTCTCCTGAACCCCTCTGGCTCTAGGCAATTTCCTCAATCGAACCATTATAAATTACGGTTTAGCACAGAATAGCTGCCTCTCATGCAGTTCTGCTGCTAGTGTTAGAAGTTTTCTTGTAATGCAGTTCTAGGTTCTTGTTTAGCGTTTACTATTATTATATTAATGAAAGAACGCCCCTTATAAGTGTCTGATCAGTTCAGCGTTTCTTTAAAGGGCACTTATTATTCCCCCTTTTCACAAGATGTTATATAAGTCTCCGGTGTCCCCAGAATGTGCCTGAAGTTTCAGCTCAAAATACCCCACAGATACCCACAGAGCAAAAACACACCGTTTTTGTGTGTGCCCCTTTAAATGCAAATGAGCTGCTGCTCCCGGCCCCCTTTCTAGAAGAGGGCGGAGCTTTAACAGCTCACGCTTCCAATACTCAACAACAACAAACCTGGAGAATCCCACACAGCCAAAATAACGATTGTCCATAGCAGAGACACTGATGGAGAGACTCTGAAAGAACTTTTTGAGTGCATCTGGACAATCCCTTTTTACACTGTTCTTTACAAACGTTTGGTTACAATCCACACAAACCATACAAACCATGGAAATGTGTCACATTCTTGTCCGTTTGCAGACATCGACCATTTTGTTTGTCCTGTCTAATTTGATGGTTCCCCGAGTTCCTCTGGCTTTATTTATGGGCTCCTCATGTCAGCATGGTTCATATTTATCTGTGCTTCTGTCTAATATAAATAAAGCTCAGAGGGCTGAAATGAGTTATAACTTGGCATGTTAGTATTTAGGGAGGTCGTAAGTAGATTGGCTATCCTGTAAATTATATTTGCATTTCATTAAAAGAAGTTGTACAACCAACAATATCATTTCTGTCATCATTCACTCAACCTTATGTTTTCTTTCTTCCATGGAGCACAACAAGAGAAATTTTAATGAATTATAAACATTGCTGTTTTCCATGCAATGAAAATAAATAGAAGCTGGAGCTGTCAAGCTTAACCAAAAACAGATGCATCATAAAAATATCTTAAAAGTTGCCCATGTGACTTAGCAGAATATCCCAAGTTAATTGAAATGATCCTATTCAAATGAATGATTCCTTTTCAAATCAAATGAAGCAACTTTGCTCATTAAATCTCAATAAACATATCAAGAAGAGATAGATGTTAAGATATTCAGTGAATATGTTAAATTCCTCTTTCAAAGCAAAGCTATTGTTTGATTTCAGATAACTTGGAATATAGTTGGGTACACAACTTTTATGGTCCTTTTGCATCTTTTTGAAAGCCTTTGGAAAACAGGAGGATTAGTAAATACTTTAAAGTCACAATTTCCATTTTTGGGTGATCTAGTCCTTCAAACTAGTACAATCCTTTTGTAAATTAGTATTTGCCAGAATGAAATAGCCTCAGGTGAGTGAAACTCTCTCGGCTTCTTTCCACATGGCAGAGTCTGATTTTTATAAAGAGGGATTCAGTTTTATCTCTCATGGTTTTCTCAACCGACTATGATTTGTAGGTGAAGGTGCTTATACAATTTCACTTTATACATTGTATCTCCCTTGATAAAGTAATTGAACACCACAGTCTATCATCTTTATGTCTCTTTTGGCTTCTACACATAAATCTGTCAGTGTCCTAAAGTGTATTGTATTTTTAATAGTGTCTAATCCAAGTCAATATATACAATAGTACCACCAAACGATTAACCGCAATTAATCACTTGTTTGTGTTTGAGCTTACATAATATGTGAGTACTGTGTATATTTATTATGCATTTATATATTGTATATATATTTACAGAAACGTTTAGATGAATCACGATTAATCGATTTGATAGCACTTGTATGAAATGAAAACTGTTTCAGTCTTTCTTTTTAAAATTTTTTGCCATTTTTTCATGATTATTTGTGAAATTTACTAGCAATTCCCAAGAGAAAATTGCTTCAAAGTAAACCCACACCAGTTTTTTTTAGTGTATTGATTCACATACTAAACATATTAGATTTGTGACAGTTCAGTTTGTGCTTATATTCCAGTTCTAACACATTTTTGCATTTGATAAAGCAGGTTTTAGTCCATTCAGAACCTCATGCATTGAAGCTCAAACTTCCATCAATGGGTTCAGCCTAATTAACAAACTAATTAGAAAAAAAAACAGTTTCAGGCCCAGCTGTGAGAGTCGACGTCTGTCTGCGTGCGTGTTCGTTTATTTCTCTGAGCTCTCCTGCTGTTTTCCCTGCTGTTCCTTCATCCTCTGAAGTGTGTGATTGATGGCGGTCATTCATTGAATCATGTTGTCACACGGCGTGTTTTCCTCGTCCTCTCATCGCCTGAGGGACCGAAGGAAGAGTTTGTACTCAATTTGTTTCATCGTTCACTTCATTCAAGTGTGATTAATCCGCCGTCTCTCTCCACTCTCAGTCCTGGTCTTTCATATCCCTCTGGTCTCGTTTGAGAACTGTCATGGCTCCGGGAACTGATATTTCTTAAAGTGAGATGTCTGCAGGGGTGCTGATAGCACAATCTTGGACCTGATTGAGAACAGTGTAGCTCGGTGACAAACGAAGGGATTTGTATCGCAGCTAGACCTCTGTGTGGGTATAAGTAGCTCTCGTGATGATCTGATTCTCACTGTTGGGTTTGGAAAATTACTGGTATCCTCCCAGGCTTAGAAATGTGCTTGAGTTTTGAATATTTTCCCAGAAAATCTTATTTTTCGCTTCTAGAACATCCAATGTTGTAAAAGAACAAAAACAATAAGTATGTCTCTAGGTTGGTGTCGCAGACTCACATAGAAGTAATGAACGCTGAGACCAACATTTGTCTGGTAAACAATATAAGAAAATAAATAATAGCACTGGAAAGTCTGATTCATTCTTGTGAATCGCTTCATACTATTTGTGGTTCTTTCTCTCATTTGTAACATTTAAAAGTCTTTGTGAACCTTAGTGACCTTTTACTCAAAATGTGCCAAAAAGTTCAAATAACTACTATTTTTGAGTTCATTCACCATCAATCAGAGATTTAAGTTAAAACTATTTATTTTTGTTGAGTTGTTGAGCTTTTTTTTTTTTTTACCAAAATGCGATGTCATTGCTGAATGTGCACTCAGCCACTTTCATATATATTTTTTATTTTCTATAAAACGGAACCGTTTAATTTTTTGGAGTTTTATGAACTTATTTATTTTAATTTAGACAAACTTAAGTTCGTAACTGAAACTGTATTGTGTTTTGTATTAAAAAAGTGGTTCATTTTAGTGAATCGATTCGTCTTACATGGTCTTTTTCTCATACAAGCATTTAGAAATCTGATTCATTCTACTGAATTGGTTTGACCTTAATGGTTGTTTTCTCATATTTAGTATTTTTAAAAAGTCTGGTTCGTTCTAATGAATCAATTCATCATAAATGGTTCTTTTTCCTCATACAAACATTGGGAAATCTGATTCATTCTACTGAATTGGTTTGACCGTAATGTTTCTTTTTCTCATATTTAGTATGAGAAGTCTGATTCATTCTAGTGAATTGATTCATTGTAAATGGTTCTTTTTCTCATACAAGCATTGGAAAATCTGATTCATTCTAGTGAATTGTTGCATTTGGATTCTTGTAAATTGTCTTTTTACATGCCAAATATATGTGGCTCTGATTAAATGATAATTGTATTGATTGAAAAGTCATTCATTTAAAAAGATAAGCAATTTCAGTATAGTTAGCTACTTTTAGTTAGTAGCTTGTAGTGTATGTGCATGTTTTCTAATACGAAAGTATATAAGTGATCATATCAAATGTAAAATAGTTATGAATTGCCATGAGAGTGTGCTGAACATGCTTAAAAAATTGGTGATTTTCATTTATGCAAACCTGAATGAACCCTTTTATTACTCGGCTTAGGATTTAGGTCAAGGAAACTCGTCTGGGGTGAGGGGAACCTACGCAGGCAGGTTCTACTGTTCTTTCCAGTTTTCATCCTGGGCTGAGGGGAAACTCAAGCGCTTTCTGTCATCACCGAGCTCTCGCACACCATAAATACCCCTCTGATGTGTATTTAAGTTCACAGGACTCGTCTTGGCAGAGGAAGTGGCGATATGAGCTTTATTTTTCCTCACATCTACATGTCAGCCATTTTTACTGAGTGTTTTACGATTTCCAGATGTCAGAACCGCCCTATGTAGGCTGGAGTTGACCTTAGGAATATTGTGTTTATGTCCTATTTTAAAAGCAATATCGTTTGAACACCTCACCACGGAGCGTCTTTTGTAAATCAAAGGAAAGCTGTAAAAGGTTTGCTTTGCTACTGATACTTAAAGTATACTCTAGAGAGGACAGGAATGTTTTTAATAACAGTAATTGCAAAGGCGGTCCCATCAGCCAATTAGAATGCTGTACTGATGCATATTCATGAAAAAACATCCCTCTTGGTGTTTCTGTTCTCATGCAATATAGAAATTTTGGATACATTGTCACATAAAAGCTCTTTTTTTGAGTTATGAATAAATTTTACACTTAATAGAGTTTTAATGAAGCAGGGAAGAGTTAGATTATAGCATTTTAACAGTAAAATGACAAAAAAAAAACTTACTGGTGATTATAAAGGGAAACTGGTTGATTCTTCAGGCCTTTATCTAATATAGCTAAAGTTGTGACTGGGCTCTTCGTCAAAAGGAAATGATTGATGCCACTCGAGATTGAAAACGGCATCAGCAATAACACGAGGGAACGGCAGATATCCCAGAGTGCTCTTGGTGTGGGATATGTCTTGTGTGCTCTGCATGATTGGAAAGACAGAGAAAAGGAAAATGAGTTTGCCATTGTTCTGTCTCTCTCAAGGTCTAGTTCTTTCCGCCGTTCTCTCTCGGCTTCCTTTAAATATTGAGATTTAAAGTAAAGCTACAGACCTTTGGCCTTGAACAGACAAATATACTGTAAGACGTAGATCATAATATTTAATGTCTGTAGTGATTCCTCATACATTATTAAAATAATCTTAAACTTTTAAACTTTTTTTATGTTAAAATGTTTATGCAAATTCACCTTTCACAAAGCTCCACCCTCTTGGTTACTGTTCACTGGAATGAATTGGAGATTTCTATAAACAGCATGATTTTCAGTATAATGTAGAGCTGTAAAAATCCTTGTATTATATTTGATGGAATGATTTTGTCCCATTTCAGAGGTTAGGCAGAATTTTCATGATGGTTATTTACGTGGAATGAAAGTTAATGAGGACAAATACTGCTTTGCTCCAACAATGACAAAAACATTTATTTATTTATTATTTATTTATTTAACCATTTTTTGCTCAAAATGCCCCTTTGTGAAGCTCCACCCCTTGGTTACTGTTGCTAATTTCATAGGAATGAACTGGCGATTTCTGTAAGTGACATGATTGTCAATAAAATGTGTTAAAAGGTTTTTAAAAAGTGTTATTATATTTATTGTTAAATTGGCTTGAATGAAATTGTGACATTTCCAGTTTTTTTCTATATTAAAGATGACTAAAGTTTTTTTTTTTTTTCATTTTTAGTTTATTAAATTTTAGCTATTTTAGTACTTGAAAATGAGACCTATTACAGAACTAAAATATGTTTTTATATTTTAATTATTTACATATGGTTTAAGTTGTAGTTAACGATAATAACCCTGTCACAATAACAGCTTAAAACCATCTTTAAATTCATTTTACATTCTAAATAATGTAAAATACAACAATTCATTTTTATTTTAGTTTAAAAAAATTGTTTTCTTTGCTTTTTTTTCATTTGTTTGTTTACATTCAGGGCTTGACATTAACTTCTTTGCTGAACAGCCACTGTGGCTAGTGGTTTTCCAAAGTTACTAGCCACTCAGCATTTTCAGTGGCCACAATTTTGATGAGGGAAAAATACCATACAGATATTTTTAATATTATCTCATAATTTGGCAGCAGGTATATTAGGCTACTGTCACTTTAAGTCCTAACACACGGATCTATTATACTGTTACACATGCGTTTTCTTTCTCAACTGTTTACGTTCACTTAAAACTGGCTTTGTTTATGTTTTGAATACCTGCCAAGACTGGCATTTTGACATTGCTTTGTGTGTATTTGACTGTTTAAGTGCAATAAGCAGTGAAAAAAGAACTCAATTTTGTACTGAGAGGTGGCTATATGTCTGCACACTTTCAGTATAACAACAAATCTGCGGGAATGAGTAAAATTAGTAAAAACCCCACGGAGAAATTTAACTAGTGAGTTAAGGGAGGCAGTTTTGTGTATCACATCGCTGTTGGAGAGATGAGAGAGGGAGAAAGCGCAGTTGGAATCGTGTATCTATTCCGTGGAAAATGAGTATCGGAAGCTTTCAGATATGCGTATGAGTCTTTGAGTTTCAGATATTTCAGGATTGAAAAATAGATATTTATGACAACACTACATTTCACTTAGTTTATTATTTCGGATGCCTTTTTAAAAGAGTACAATACAAAGTGCATATATTATATCTAAAGTTCAACCCGCCAAACTGCGTCACGCGACACTGCTGGAATCCACCCGCATTTGGCGGGTTTTAATGTCAAGCCTGAACTTCTCGTTGTAGAACAGTCTGATGTCTGGAATTGGCTTCCAAACCTCTTTAAATAATCTTTCTGGAGGATGAAATGTGTGTGTTTGTGTTTCTCAGTCAGAATTAGTCGCACATTTCTGGCAGTTGTCCACTGATACAGGGTTCTGGCGTTGCAGTTGGAGCTAAACAGAGCTCAGGCATCATTTCATGACACTGAAGCTCTGATTATATTTGAGAGATGTAGACCAGGCTCTCCGAAAGAGATTTTAATAGTCCTCAAGGGTCATAATTGATGAGAGAATTTCACTTTAGGTGAGAGGTCAAGAAGTGTGTATTTTCAGGAACTGACTGTGTGTGTTTGTGTGTGTCTGAGCTGGCATACAGATGCCAGTGACAAAACAGGAAACACATATGCTTACATAACCTGGTAACAGAGGGGATGTTTGGCTGTCATAGCAAACCTCTAGCCCCTTAAATACTCGTTCTCTCTCTCACAGATACACTCTCTCCACCAACACAGATCAGGTTAAGCCTTTACATTCAACATATCTTCAACATCTACAGATCATGTGTAAGTGAACACTGTGTTGACACTCTAGGGAACATTCTAGACCTGTTTTGCACCTCTGACATATCCAGCATTGCAGATATAACCGGCGCTTTTCACAGTGTCAGCAGCCTAAAGCTGTCATAGACTGTCATTGACTGCGTGGACAGTGGATGCTAAAGCTATTTGGGTAACGTTTACGTAAATAAATAGTCATAAGCTGTGAAAGCTTTGAAATTGCTCCCTGTACTGTCATGTACTATTCTCTATTACTCCACCAATACAGTCTACTTAATGGAGTGAATGAAAACAAGTGAGTGAATTCAGCTTTTGCATTGCTTGCTGTTTAATAATGATTTAACACTTACCAAACTGGCAGATACAGTTGTAATAATTTTTTTATCTTGAATGATGGAAACTAGCATGTATAAACCTTAATTAAACCATTTAATAATTAATATAAAAAAAAAATGTATACCTGTATGACATTACGCTGTCACATACGAGTTTCACATGACTGGTAGTTTGGAAAATGGAGGGAAGATACAGGTGCGGACGCCATCTTCTGCTGGAATTTATTCGGCACACAACAATCTATCTGTCTGTCTGTCTGTCATGTTAATTATTATTATTCATGCATAAGAAATGTTTATTTATTATTTTACGTACATGAAATGTTTGTTTATTTATATTATTAATCATTTATGAAAAATACTCATGTTTTAATAAATATATTCAAATATTTGAGTTTACAAATATTTATTTAATTTATTAATTTTATACATTTATAATACATCACAGTTATTTATTTATAAAGCTATGCATGGTAATTGTTTAGTTATTTATCAGGAAATACACACAGACACACACATAAAAAAATACAATAAATAAAACAAAAATAGTATTATTTATATATATATATATATATAATATACTATTTTTATTTTATTTATTTATTTATAAATATTTATATACATGGTAAATATTTATTTGTTTGTTTATTAATAAATTATTATTCTCTAAAATCCTGGTCTCTGCTTCCAGATACGACATATGAAGATCTAATTGAAAACAAAACATATGAACTACTTTCTCAGTGTTCATTTTTGGAGCTGCATTTCACTTTCCACAGAAGAAATTAAATCATCCACGTCATTCCTTACAGGCAGATTAAAGCGAAATTAGCGGATTATAAGATTCTTAAGGATCAAAGTGCAACAGAGGAATCAGTTTCCTCACCGTAGCGACCGGTTGCAGTTCTGTCTGTATTTATAGAGCCACGGTAAGGGGCTGAGCTGTTTGGCCGAGTGCCTGCTTTTCGATCATCAAATTTACAGGCCAGGCCGAGACCCCCAAGAGCCTTAGCAGTGATTTATGAGGCAAGCTCCCTTGCTCTCCTTCCGCTAGATCGTCAAAGTGCATCATTCAACACCATCCTAGCCAAGACACTGCGCTCGACTCAGGCAAGGAACTGCCCCGTCTCTGCACACACACCCGTAGAAAGGAACAGAACCTGTTGACCAGTGATGGTCTGACTCCGTAATTGAGATTGCAGCTCAAATAAGATCAAACGCAGTGAATATATTTTGGAGGGAGATTAAAAACAAGATGAGGAGAGGAAAGAAACCTTGAGAAATGCACAGATGAGAAGAGCAGGACGGATCTTTGTGTTCTTGTTGAATCACATAAACTGGAAAGATAGAGCTCCCGTCCCGTCATGGACTTGAACTACAACCCAGGTGGGTGCCATGGGAACTAAACCTGTTTTGTCTGCAATTGCAATTGCTCTGGAAGCTTTTTATTGGACAAAACAAACAGGGTTATTTGCAATGCTTGCTCTTACTATCAGTACTTTTACTGTTAGTGTTTAATATGACTGTTTTTTCAAAACCAACTTAACGCAAAATGTCTACAATCATGCATAGTTTTACAAAAAAGGAGAACCCCACAGCCAGAATACCTCACCTAGCAACACCCTAGCAACCATCTAAAACACCAAAATGTGTAAAAATGTAGTTTTGCATTTCAAATGTGCTCATGCTTGACATTTTTCCATTTGTGTATTTTATGAGGTGCATTTTTGATTGAGTTCTTTGCATGATTATTTGCTTGCGTGAATAAGAAAGATGAAAGACGGAGCTTTAGGGAGATTTCTTCCTATCTCTCTGTTGTCGTTCTGGCTCTGTGGTTAAGTGCTTCATTCTTGGAGTGATTCTGAGCCAATTCAGATGCTTTTTGGCTCGCTCTCCTTATCTTTGTGCGTTCCATTCTTTAAGGCTATCTGAAGAGCTGACGTGGCTCTTTGGGGTGTCAGTGCTCTCTGACAGTTCCTCTTGCTCTGCTTTAGCTCGGGTAGATTAAAGAGGCCGTATGCGAAAAATAGGATTTTCTTGCCATTTTGAAATAACAATTAGATCACTATGTTGAAATACTCCAATATCCACCAAGACCATTTATGATAACTAAAATGCACAAATGGCTCATCTTAAAGGGTTAGTTTACCCAAAAATGAAAATTTGGTCATCATTTATTCATCCTAACATCGTTCCAAACCCGTAAGACTTTTGTTCATCTTTGGAACACAAATGAAGATATTTTTAACAAAACCTGAGTGATGAGTAATCCATATAAATTAGGGCCGCAGGATTCATCGCGATTAAAACGTCTGCGATTATTTAATACTCCGCTTGTCAGAGCTGTGATCAGTATTAAATGCTTCTCCATCTGAAAGCCAGAGGGCGCTCTTGCTCATAAACGGAAAATATGCCCTGACGCAGAAGAAGACAACACGTGTCATCGCTGTGGCTGAATAAAGAAGATTGAAACACTTCGAAACATAACTAATAAACACACAACTGCCTTATTCTTTGTAAAAAGCGACATCATCTCACAGAAGGATGCTCAACTGTCCTTATGAAGTGAGTTGGGACTAAAAACATGTTATTAAATGTTGTCTTTTGTTGGACAAGATGTTTGAAACGAATTGCTTTTTCAAATGTACATTATGAGCGACTCAACTTTGCAGTACTTTCAGATGGATTAGCATTTGGAGCCGTACTTCACTGACAAGCTGCGCATAAAAAATAATCGCAGCCTTTGCGATTTCATAATCGCACTAAGAATCGCATTTAATCCCTTAATAACGTTCAAGTTCAATGTTATTTTTCATATTGAGTTGAGTCGTTTAATCCAAATTTTTTGAAAAGTCATGATCACTTTATGTGATAAACAGTTTGAATTTAGGCTTTTAATCGCATATAAACATTAATCGGCAAACAAAAGCTCAATTGTACTTGCTTGATGCGCGACAACAAATCTCATTGGTTCTTGCGGAAACACATGAGAATTAACCTTATTGGTTCTCGCATTTCAAATTATAATGTTTGCTTCTGTTTACCATAGCTAATGTGTGTGTTGATGAATGTTTATGTGAATAAAAAGACTAAATTAAATCTGTTCATCATATAACGCAATCACGTGTCTTCAGAAAATCCGCTCTAATATTGATTTGTTTTATGATCTCTATATGAACTTTTTGAAGTGTCAAATTAGTAGTTGCATAGACTGGCAATGGAGGGACAGAAATCTCTAAGATTTCATCAAAAAAAATCTTCATTTGTTTTTCCGAAGATGAACAAAGTTTTTACAGGTTTGGAATGTCATGAGGGTGAGTAATTAAAGACACGGTTTTCATTTTTGGGTGAACTAACCCTTAACTGTTATGATGTCAACCATGTGACTTACTCACATTTAGATGTAAATGCCAGTATTGAGCAACCTGGCCAAGCATTATAACTCATTTCCTGTTCTAAGATGGTAGCCAATCAGAACAAAAGTAATACTGGTGTTTATATCTAAACGTGAACAGTCACATGCTTGTGACATCATAACTGTGCAAGGGTTACTTCACCAAAATATGAAAATTGTTATTAATAACTCACCATCATTTCATTCTAAATCTGTAAGACTTTTGTTCTTCTTCAGAACACAAATAAAAATGTTTAATGAAATCTGAGAGATTTCTATCCCTCCATTAACAGTATATGCAGCTACCACTTTGACAATACATATATATATATATATTAGTGCTGGGCAACGATTAAATATTTTAATCGCGATTAATCGCATGATTTTCTGCGATTAATCGCAGCATGCACAAAATTCAATAATGAAATCAAAAGTAGTGTATTGTGTAATTTTATTCTTTCAAAGTACTGCTGTATGAACAGAAGTGCAATAAAATTTGGTTTGTCAAAATTTTAAACAAAAAAAGTGCTTTTTTTTACAGCAGTTAAAAGTTAGTAGCAGTTAACATTTCTTGAAAATCTTAACTTAAACATTAATGTAATCAAATTAAATATAACTAACGTATAAATAAAACATTAAAACATTAATGTTTTATTAAATAAAACATTAACGTTTTTAGATTGTAAATATATATATATATATATATATATGTATATATATATATATATATATATATATATATATATATATATATATATATATATATATATATATATATATATATATATATATATATATATATTAGGGGTGTGACGAGACCACTATCCCACGAGACGAGACGAGACACGAGATTGGGTTCACGAGACGAGATTTTTATAGTATTTTTAAGAAATCCTCAATAATGAAACGTATGAAGGGAAAATAGTCTTTTATTCAACTGAAAATCATAAAATGCAAAAATGTTGGTGCATTTTGAAATCAACTTGTAATGCATGTCATTTTACTTCTATTTTAATGAATTATTTGCAGTAAAACAACATGCAAACACTGATAAATGTTTTGCCACAAAATCAACCAATTGTTTTCTGCCCTGTATAATTTCACATGAGAAATCTCACTGAACTTCTTTCTACAGATTCAACATAAATTAAACAGTATAAATAAAATAAACATAAAAAATTCAAATTACACTTTAAGTGTCACTTTAACTGCAGTACAAAGTTGACCATTTCCCAGTCACTGTTGATTGTGTGGCTGTAACTGTTATATAGCTCTGCGTACACCGAGAAGTCCAGCCGTCAGCAGTGATAGCGACGCTTTCTGCCTCTTTAGGGGTCGTTCACATGTCGCGCCTAAAAATGTGTGTAAAGCGCGGCCGCGTCGCTTCCTCCTTCTTTTGCAAGCGTTCGGGAGCTCGCGCTTCTGTCGCGTCTGTCGTTGCTATGCAACCATGAACTGTGCTCTCCACGACCATCGCTTGGTTCTTGTCACATGACAAGACATTCTGAAAAGTTGAGATGTTTTCATCTCGCCGCGGCACAGGCGCGCCAGGAAAAAAACGAGCGCGCCGCACTGTATGCGCGTCGTGACCGCGTCGCTTCCATTTTGCGAATGAAAATGCGCGCGATATGTGAACGGCCCCTAAGAGTCTGTACAACCTTGGCCGAGGTGTACGGCATAGTTTTCTTACAATGTTTACACATTGTTTGTGTCTTGTGTTATTCTTGCGCCAAAAACCAAAATGTTTCCACACAAACGATTTGAAAGTGGCGGGGGCTCTTGAATAATAATTTCACCCTCACACTGATAGCACGACGAGACAACTTTTCAACTCGACGAGAAATCTCGTCACACCCCTAATATATATATATATGAACCTCGATAATAACATTATAACTGGCCAAGTACTTCTGTTTCCTGGCATCAACGGTATGCATTGCATTTAAGTAATATTTCAGACTCGAAGTACTCCGATGATAGGACAATTCAGCTTTGCAGTGGTTACAAATAGCTTTAGTTCTATCAACTCCGCCGTGTGGAAGAGGTTTAAAATAAAAATGTCTATTTAAGATTTCGGTACCTTTTTCCATTTTTCTGTCCGCACCAGATATTTTCTGTTTCGCGCTGTAGCTCTCTTAGGCAAACAACAAATGCTTTCATTGGTTGAGACGCGTGATGACGCTCATCGCAAGCAGCCAGTAGCTACTGATAAACACCCCACCCCTCCTGCGACCCGTGCTTTGTGTTGTATTCGGTTGTATTATTACAGTCTGTATTCAAACGCAGTGAGCAACGGACTTTCAAAATAAAAAGTGCGTTAACGCGCAATAAATTAATTGTCGGCGTTAATTAATTAATGCGTTAACGCGATAAAAACGCGTTAACTTGCCCAGCCCTAATATATATATATATATATATATATATATATATATATATATATATATAATATATATGTATATATACAGGGAGTGCAGAATTATTAGGCAAATGAGTATTTTGACCACATCATCCTCGTTATGCATGTTGTCTTACTCCAAGCTGTATAGGCTGGAAAGCCTACTACCAATTAAGCATATTAGGTGATGTGCATCTCTGTAATGAGAAGGGGTGTGGTCTAATGACATCAACACCCTATATCAGGTGTGCATAATTATTAGGCAACTTCCTTTCCTTTGGCAAAATGGGTCAAAAGAAGGACTTGACAGGCTCAGAAATATTTCAGAGCTGCAACATCACTGGAGTGCCCAAAAGCACAAGGTGTGCAATACTCAGAGACATGGCCAAGGTAAGAAAGGCAGAAAGTCGACCACCACTGAACAAGACACACAAGCTGAAACGTCAAGACTGGGCCAAGAAATATCTCAAGACTGATTTTTCTAAGGTTTTATGGACTGATGAAATGAGAGTGAGTCTTGATGGGCCAGATGGATGGGCCCGTGGCTGGATTGGTAAAGGGCAGAGAGCTCCAGTCCGACTCAGACGCCAGCAAGGTGGAGGTGGAGTACTGGTTTGGGCTAGTATCATCAAAGATGAGCTTGTGGGGCCTTTTCGGGTTGAGGATGGAGTCAAGCTCAACTCCCAGTCCTACTGCCAGTTTCTGGAAGACACCTTCTTCAAGCAGTGGTACAGGAAGAAGTCTACATCCTTCAAGAAAAACATGATTTTCATGCAGGACAATGCTCCATCACACGCGTCCAAGTACTCCACAGCGTGGCTGGAAAGAAAGGGTATAAAAGAAGAAAATCTAATGATATGGCCTCCTTGTTCACCTGATCTGAACCCCATTGAGAACCTGTGGTCCATCATCAAATGTGCGATTTACGAGGAGGGAGAACAGTACACCTCTCTGAACAGTGTCTGGGAGGCTGTGGTTGCTGCTGCACGCAATGTTGATGGTGAACAGATCAAAACACTGACAGAATCCATGGATGGCAGGCTTTTGAGTGTCCTTGCAAATAAAGGTGGCTATATTGGTCACTGATTTGTTTTTGTTTGGATTTTGAATGTCAGAAATGTATATTTGTGAATGTTGAGATGTTATATTGGTTTCACTGGTATAAATAAATAATTGAAATGGGTATAAATTAGTTTTTTGTTAAGGTGCCTAATAATTATGCACAGTAATAGTCACCTGCACACACAGATATCCCCCTAAAATAGCTAAAACTAAAACTTCCAAAAATATTCAGCTTTGATATTAATGAGTTTTTTGTGTTCATTGAGAACATGGTTGTTGTTCAATAATAAAATTAATCCTCAAAAATACAACTTGCCTAATAATTCTGCACTCCCTGTATATCCCCTTCTATTTGTAGCTTTCGTTTGTAAATGCAAACATGTCTCTACCTTTGTATATAAATTGCACATCATGAGTATGATCCAGTAGAAGTAACTTTCCAAGTCATGCATCTGGATAATTGTTCATTTCCAGCCCACATAACGGATCCTCCCCAAATCTCTGAAGTTGGATCAACGATGTCATTATTCACCTCATTTTATTGCACAAGGATGTTAAATCCTCTGGCTCCTATTAGCTCAAAAGTGAATATTATGTCCAGATCACAAGTAGTCAAGAATGCGAGATGATTTTTCAGTGTTGTGAACATAGGTGAGACATAAATGCATGTCTGCTGCATTTCCCATGGTCGTTGTTGAAGACAGACCTGTCTTATCCATCCAGTCCCCAAGAGACTGTGCAGTCTACATTAGATTAGCAGATGTCATGATTCTCATCTCCTAGTGAAAGCTGTCAACACTTTTTGAGGGTTTGCGTTGTCCTGCAGAGATTTTACTCACATTTCGAACTGTCGAAGTTGGTTAGACAGAGAGACAGAAAGAGAAAAATAATTGAATAGTACTGAAAGGGTTTTGTCGTTATGTCAGAGCGGAGGCTGTGATTGGTTCAGAAAAGGTTCGACTACTTCCCCTGTCAAGGATCCTTGTGAGGCCTTCAACAAAAACATCCAGTTACAAGAATGTTTTGCAGTGCCATGCGATGTTGAATTTGCAGCGGTCATCCGTCAGCTGCGGTATTCGTCAGAAATTATGACATTTACTTAAGCAGTCCCAGCGTGGGATTATTAGACAGGGGAAAAGCAGCACTGTTAAAAAAATTAGATCTCTGTTTCTCATGGACAGCCTACAGGATAGAACAGTCTCAAATGAAATCTTTAAAATCTTAATTGTGTCAGTGACAGCAAAAGTCATAAAGCTTGTGAAATTACAAATATAATTCTTATAAAATGTATATAATTAGTATGTATTAGTGCTGGATGATTCAAGAACGATTGGGTTAGTTTTGTAGGTGAGTGAATATACATAGAAAATAATAAATTACAAGCATAGATAAATATAATAGAACAAAAACACAAATTAAATAAATATATTTTCAGGTTCAGAAATGGAAAAAATCAGATGTAAAATAACCCTGCATAGTCTCACTGTATAAATTAAATATAATTAATATGTGCTAAAACTACAAAAGTGATTTTCTCTGTGTCTTTTGTTGTTTGATTAATATTCTTGACACAGAAATCTGCAGGGGCTGCTGTCACTTTAAGACTGAATGTGCGGCGCGGATCCAAAATACTGTTACACATCCGGTTTTCTTTCTCAATTGTTTCGTTATCCTAACCCATAATCAATTGTGTTTGCAAGGATAGTCAATCTTTTACGTGCGCTTTTTATTTTTAGCATGCATGTGTCCGTTCAGGCACAAATAGGCATGGAAGGGACCGACATTCGGCGTCCATGTGAATCTGCGCGGCAGAATTCTCTTTCGTGTCTTTGTGCACTTAAATGGTTTAAAATCTCTTAAATGTTTAAACTGACAGGACCTTTTCATTGTATGATAATCAAACTTTGCAATTAGTCAGAGAATCTTGTGTGTTTTGAACCCTATATTACATATAATATATATATATATATATATATATATATATATATTGGTTTCTAAACCTGTCAGTAGATAGGTGGGTGGAGTGGAGAGGATATAGTGAATGTCAGACAGTGATCTGAGGAAGATATCCAGCGATGTAAGGTCCTGTCCCCTTGTCTTCTCTTTCTCACCTTGCCTCTCTTTTATATTCCTGTCTTTTTTCTCTTGTCAAGTTTGTGAAGTGAAGAGATGTCGAGGTAAAAAGTCTGTAACCTCACACTTCTAAAGTCTCATTCTGAGTCAGAGCCAAGAGTCACAAGGTCACATGGAGCCCTTGGCTTCTTCTAAAGATGGTGTCATTTCACCTTAGCATATGCACAGCTGGTTGGCCTGTGGCCCAGAATGATGAATGATGTCATTAATAAGACTTTAATCCTATGGTGATTCACTTTTAATTATCTTTTTGAGGTTTACAGAATCTCAATTGAACAAACTATCATAAATGTCCAATACTCCTTACACAGCTCCCTTTAACTACATTGCAGTGTTCTGATTCATTCAAAATGCCTTTGAAACTTCATAGCAACCCCCTAGCAACCAATCACAGCACTCTTATTGCACAATTGCAACATTCTAAAAAAAAAACTTATCTGCCATCTAGCAACCAAATTATGTTTCTGTGAAAAACACTTAGCACTTTGAAACTGCTTAGCAAAACCCTTCACACTTCAGCAACTGCATAGCAATTCTCTTGAAAACCACCCATAAAACCCTAATAGAAGAATTTCAACATTCTATATTTAGAACACCTTAGCAGTCACCTAAAATCATTCTAGCAACACTAGCAACACTCAAAACACTTGAGCAACCACATAGCAGTCTCGTCCACCCACAACACCCTAGTAACTGCACTGCAATCACTCAAAACACGTTTACAAATGCATAGCAACACCTTAGCAACCACAACAGAATTGCTACATTCTAAAAACACTCAACACTTTAGCAGCCACATTGCAACCACATTACATTGTTGTACAAACCACTAAAACACCTTAGCAACCCCGTCGCAAAAATTTAGCAACCACCCACAATACACTAAATGCATTGCAGTTGCAACCATTCAAAAACCTGCAACTGCACTGCATCCACCCAAATCACCCTAGCAGCTAACATCTTAACAGCCATATAGCAACATCCTAGCAACCACATTACAATACTATAGCTGTAAAAATGACTGTAAAAAAATCCACCCACAACACTCTAGCAACTACATAGCAATGCCCCAGCAAACACCAACAACATATCCAAAAATTGTCCCATTTAGCAACCCCCTAGCATCGTAATGCTCACATTAGCATTACATGTTTTCACAGAAAATGTAAAAAAAATAGTTTCCCTGGAAATTTGTTGACTCTTCCAGCATACTTCCAACATACTTAAATCCTTATTTTTTTATCTTCAAAACTGTAATCTGCTTGACACAAAAATACAGTGTAGAACTCAAAGTGAGCCGTATGTTCATATATGGGGTGTTTTGGGGTGTACGTGTGCTTGTTTTTGCCCAGATCTTGTTGAGAGGTAATGAGGTAATGACATTACAGGGTGTTTCCTAATGTCCTAAAGCCCAAATCTGTGATTGTCAGCATTTTCTCACCAGCTCTATCTAAGCCCTATCTTACTGGAGATCTCAATCCCACAATCCCCTCTGTTCTCTACAGGCTCTCTGTTCTGGCAGCTTGCATTGGCCAGCAGCTTTGCCAGAGCAAACAAGCTCGATCTGGGCTGGTAAAGCAGACGGGAGCGCTCGGGGATTACAATACAAACATTCTTATCAGCTGTCTGAACGCTTTTGGGCCGGACACTGCGTAAGAACTGTTAGAATAATTCAGCCCCTTTCCAGAATGTTAATGTACATATTGAGGTATGTTTTGGGGACATATTTGCTCCTGGAAGTGAATTAAATCTGACAAACTCTTTTTTTGAAGATACTCGCATTTGAAAAATCAATTAAATACTGCAAGTATTTTTTAAAGGGGTCATGACATGGCTTTTTTAGTTTTTTTAAAGGGGTCATGAATTGACAAATCAACTTTTTTTGTAAGCTTTTCATATATTAGAGGATATAAAAGAATATCCTGCAAGTTTCAGAACTGAACACTTCCTTGTTAGTCCAATAAAAGCTTTTATTGACACCAGGCCCAGCGAACGACTTGTCCCTGAATGTGCCTCGTAGATAAGTGAAAATTTCCAAATAAATGAACGCCTATTTCATCATTGCAGCGTTAGCCCCACCCACTGGCGTGTTAGTGAGATGACGAGGAGAGAAGAGTGATACAGGACTAAAAATAGCATTACCTTTCAAAGGATCCTAATGCTAAGAATACGGTTATTTATTTTCAACAATGTGAATGTCTCAATTGAGAATAATTTATTTGCATTCGGTACATTTGGTAAATCAATCACATTTTGACACAGGCTTTGCAAACAGATTTATACGATATGGACTCGACAGTAATGCAACAACATGTAAGTAACTGTGTTAATTAATAAACGCCTGATCTGATACGTAATGATTCATATAGTGTCAGATGTTCTTTGTCTTTATGTGTTATGGTCAACTTCACGTTGTTTCTCTCAGTAGGATGAAAATAATGTGTTATTTAAACTGTGATTAAATCATATATAGAAAGCGATCAAAGAACGCTCCCTTTACACTCACAGGAGCTGTCAATCAAACAGCGCTTAGTTACATTGTGTAATGTACATGTAACGCTAGTCAACACTTTTCACGATTAGTTAAAAGTGAGAGTTGTAATAGTAATAAAAAAAAACTACATATTCAAGGATTTTACACTGAAGTCTCACAGCAGACACGCCGTTCAAAAAAGAGGGTAGGAAAAATGCCTTTTATTTCTAAATTATGACAACTTTTGATGTAAAAAGCATATTGACATTATAAGGGCACCATAGGAAACATTATAAAACAATAAAACAACACAGTTCCTGACCCCTTTAATATGATCCATGAGGTTATCTTATAATGTTAGGTTTTTTCCCACAAAATAAATGATTATTTTCAACCATCACTCCTGACCCTCTGTCTGAAATTATTAATTTTTAAGGGGCGAATCTTTTAAAGCTTGTCAGTAAATGGATGAAAGTTTCTTTGCGAGCTCTCCAACACACTGTCTCATTTACAATCTCCTTTCAAATTCTCCAAACAAATATATTATAATATTATAACTTCAATGATTTTAATGGGTTCTAGTTTTGACGAGACACAATGTTCATGTCTGGTGTAGACAGGTTTCAGCTGTTAAGCGACTGAATGCCAGTGGGCAATACAACTATTCGTCAATGTCTTCCTCTAGAGGCAGTCATATCAAATATATTTGCCCATGTGACACACACAGACTGAAAAAAAGACGGCATAGATCTCACAATATTCAAATGTTTTTGGAGCTTGGTTAAATAAATGTTGATACTGGTTAAATGAATGTAAGATAAATTATATATATAAACTTGTGCTGCTTTGCCTTTGAGATATTGCTCAGTTTCATATTTCACTGGTTGACATTGAAAAGATACTGTTGCCATTGATTGATATTGCGATTCGCCTCGATCTGTGTCTGTTGTCTGACAGCTGGAAATATTGAGCCCTGTGTTTTGTCTACAGAGGCCTATTGATTCGATCAGGCTGTTAGCTCAAGGGATTCACACCAACACCAGAATGTGCAGTTCTGCCTTCAAGTGTCATGTTGACATTGATAAATCATAAATTACAGATAATATATGTGATATGCGCATGCATGCGCGGCTGTCTTGCTGGTTATATCTGAGATATTTGTCTCTCATATTTATTTGACGTTGTATTTCAGGGCAGGGACGCAGTGGAAACTGTCTGATAGATTGATGTGTGCAGTGTCAGATTGTTGCTCGAGGCTCTACGAAGGAATTTGATCTTGGAAATGTAAATGTTCGAGTGCAGTGCAGAAATGAAATGTTTATGATTGTGTGAATAATGATCTCTGGAACTGCGCAGAGGGGTTTAGGACAGCTTGTGCTTTATTTGTCTCTGCCGATGGCGAATGAAAAATGATAACTGAGATATGCAGGAAGTAAAAGTGTTCCAGACACTTTAACTTATGCTATCATGTGTGTTTCTTAGATTTTGATTAGGCAGGCACCACTTTATACTTAAGGGATACAAACTGAAAATTAAATATAAACTTTTCCAAAGTGAGTGGGGCCTTAGCGTTAGCGCTCTGGTTGTGCCTTATGAATGCCATCTCTGGGGATGCATTGGTAACTGACATAACATGTGCTGGAACAGGTGTTTAGCGCGTTAGCCTGTAGAACTCAGCTCTGGGTTTCCCGTAGAAAGTACCGTATGTTACACAGGGATTATGTTCAGTCTTCCTGTCAGTGAGAAACGGGAGTCTCTTCCGATAACCTAAAACAGATTTACACAAGCAAAGCTTGTAATGTTTGCGTGCTGATGCAAACAAATTCTGCATTAAAAAGTATACTACTAGTCAAACGTTTGGGACTAAAATTTTTCAGGTTTATAACACTTAAATGAAATTGTTTTTGTAGAGAAAAAAATTGTGCCGCACTCAAAAAATTATAAGTTTGATTTACTTATGTCAACAGGTTAATTTATTTCAGCAAACATAAGTTTATTACATAAGGTTAATTTAATGCCATGTAGTTGATTCAGGTTAACATTCTTAAGTTTGTACAAAATTATTAACTTCAGTTATCAGAAGATTAATATAGAAATATGACATCACAGTGAAACCACTATGATATCACAGAGAAACTATGACATCATAGAAAAACCACGATGACATCACAGAGAGACTATGACATCATAGAAAAAACACTGACATCATAAAAATATGATATCACAGAGAAACTATGACATCATAGAAAAACCACTATGACATCACAGAGAGACTATGACTTCACAGAAAAACCACTATGACATCACAGAGAAACTATGACATCATAGAAAAAACACTATGACATCACAGAGAAACTATGACATCATAGAAAAATACTATGACATCACAGTGAAACCACTATGACATCACAGAGAAAATATGACATCATAGAAAAACCACTATGACATCACAGAGAGACTATGACATCACAGAAAAACCACTATGACATCACAGAGAAACTATGACATCATAGAAACCCCACTAAGACATCACAGAAAAACCACTATGACATCACAGAGAAACTATGACATCATAGAAACCCCACTAAGACATCACAGAGAAACTACTATGACATCACAGAGAAACTATGGCATCATAGAAAAAAACACTATGACATCACAGAGAAAGTATGACATCATAGAAAAACACTATGACATCATAGAAATATGACATCACAGTGAAACCACTATGACATCACAGAGAAACTATGACATCATAGAAAAACACTATGACATCATAGAAATATGACATCACAGTGAAACCACTATGACATCACAGAGAAACTGACATCATAGAAAAAACACAATGACATCACAGAGAAACTATGGCATCATGTTTCATTCTATTCACTCCCAGTTTTATCATCTTAATAAAAAAAATGCTTGAATAACATTTTATTTCAACATTTACTCTACCTATCCAGCCCTGTGCAAAGCATGATGGGAAGGGGAAATCCTGTTCCCAGTTCATCAAATGTTATTTTTGTCCTAATTAATTGAAATATGTTCTTTCAAAATGAAAATATTGAGTTGAGACAAAAATGCAACTGTTTCAAGTCACTGTTTCAAATGTTGTTTTTTTAATCCTATTATATTAATGTTTTATTTAAATTCATTAAAATAATTCTTAAAAATAAAAAAAATAAATTAAATTAAATTAAAATAATAAAATAATAATAAAAATGGTACATATGAATATATTTAGAAGTAAGTTGACGTAAGTTGGAACAATTTATTTTTGTCTACAAATCTCATTTAATTTTCATTTTAATAATGTATAATTTTTTGATGACTTTACTATTATTTTAAAAGGTTGATTCATAATAAAGAATGGATAGTTGTGTACAAACTTTTTAGTAGTAGTGTAAACAAGGTGTACAGTATAGGTTGTCAGTGAAGTTAATGTTGCCAAATTACCCTTGTGTTTTTCAAGTATTAAAAACTCATTCTCAGCTTCAGTTGTTATTCGTTTGTGAATTGTCGTGGCATATTGATTTTAGAGTGCTTTTACATTGGTAGCACCAATTTTCCACCTGTTTCATGAGTCAAGATCCCCAATTATCTGTTTCCCCATCAGCAACTAGTGTACCGTATAAATCTCTCCCACAGGTGTGTCAGACTTCAAATAACATTAACCCCTTTTCAACCCCCTCAGGCAATGAAAAGGGGACGTATAGAGTGGAAGATATTCACTGATATTAAAGTCGGGCCTGTGGCCGTCTGACAGACAGACTTGGCGGGAGGAGATCTTTTAGTAACTTAATACATCATGGGTAAAAGTACCTAATGGAGTAAATTTATTATTTGGTTCAATTACCTGTTCTCTGTAACCTATTTGATTTACTACTGCACTTGCGGTTACGACAATAAATCATTCCTTGGGCCTTGCTGTTCCAACCAGTGCAGGTGTCATCTGTGTACCAGCCTGGAAATAAACCACGGTGTCTGACGAGGCTCTAGAACTCGGTTCCGGAGGGTCACTGTCCTGCTGTGTTTACCTCCAACTTGCCTCAACACATCTGCCTGGAAGTTTCTAGTATGCCTTGCAAGATCTTAGCCCTATCTCAGTATGCCTTCTTGTCTGTACTTGTGTTCTTGTGAAATGTCATCAGTCGCAGCCCAAGTTCTGTTCCAATTCAAAGTTCTCATCTAGCCAAGTACAGTTCAAATCCACAACTGCGTGTCCCCTTTTATCAACAATGCATCAGGAGGTGACTTGTGCGAACTTGAGACAGCCAGAACGCATCTCGCACCGACCAGAAAGTGTCAGTGGCGGAGGATAACACCCACATAATTTAAAAAATACTACTTATATTGTGTCACGAAGTAGTTTTTCAGTTGAGAATGTAATTGTTGAAAGCTCAAATCCGTGGTTTATTTCTAAAGATAGCGCCTTTTGGAAAATATGTTTCACCGTTTTCAGAGTTGTTAGATCCAGACGATCATGGGGCACTCAGCGCTCATGTTCCCCGCCGAGAACAGCCTAACCTCGGCTGGTCCTTCTGACATTTTCTGCTAGCTTTGATGTCTTTATAATGGTTAAATATGAGATATAATTAGTCTTGTGTATATCTAATGGGCAATGTTTGATCTCACGAATCTATTATTTGATCCTGGGCATATAATTTTGGCTGAGGGTAAAATTTATCCTCACATTAATTATTGCTCTGGCAAGCATCCATGTGACTATTGATCATATGTACAATGAAATGAACATGTTAATCCTTTGTAGTGTTTTACTATTAAATATGCCACTTTTGTTGTTTTCCTAAGCTCAAGCAATGTGGTTCATTTACTTTCTCGTTAGATGTTTCCTAGTAGTCCGTATCTGATGGATCAGCAGACTTTGAGCAATTCAGCATTACTTATGTGGTGCTGACCGTCGTAATATTGATAGTACTCGGTGTACTGTGTAATAGCCATAATAAATTTTATACAGTGAAATGGGTCTGACCCAAACTGAGGCACAGAGGTTGTCTGACCGTTTGTCAAGATGACCTCATTTAAACTTGAGACACATGATTGAACCTGATTCTGATAAAGCTTGGAAAGAGTAGCACTGAGAATTCTGATACATTTTAGTCAGTCTGTTCAGTTATACTGATTCATTGATTTGTTTGAGTCAAGTCACTTGTATTGATTCATTGATTTGTTTGAATCGATTCAATATTTCATTTAAGCCACTATACCAAAGAATCCCCACATGTCTGTTACAATTTTTTTTTTTTTTTTGCAGTTTGAATATTTATTTATTTATTAAATTTGATGTTTATATGAACATCAGGTATTCCAGTTACCAAAGTATAAGTCTTACAGTCCAGTGATTTATATGATAAATCATAGTATTGCCTTATTATTATTATTATTATTGCAAAGAATATATTTATAATCATTTAGAACTAGTTCAAAAGAATAATTAATTCATAAAACAAAAGAGTTTTCTCGGTATATTGAATGTATTTAATGGATTTCCAACTTTCTAACCTTTCTAGCATTGATTAAAACGCCGAAACATAATTAAACGGGACTGTTTGAGAGTGTGTGCATTTGGGAGAATGGGAGAGAATTATTTTATGAGTTTCTTTGCCTGAACAGTCAAAGACTGTGGGAAGATTAAATTTGCCTACATACTGTTGGCAGTCAGACATTCTCCAGAAATTCCTTCTGCTGCAGTGAGCCGAGGTCTTATTCCATTTTGCTAAAACGCTCCAAAATAAGATAGAAGAAAGTCTATTTAGAGTTCTTCTGTCTATTCAATATTGTATTGTATGTGACAGGGTTTTCATCATGTCAATACAAAACTGCTGCAGAATTTGAGTCAATCCCTTTACTAGGAGATTAATTCTGCTCAGAAAGCCAGAATTCAGACCAATTAATTCCATTTTAAAACGTATTTTTTTCACTACCATCAGCATCACCAAACCAATTTGTTCCGTGTTCCTTTTTCCTTTTCACAATTTGTGATTATGCCCTTCAACAGTTATTAACATTGTAAATCTAGCAAAGGTTTTTTTTTTTTTAAATTATTTTATTTTTACTTTTAAATGTAAATTAATTACACTATTGTTTGTGTTGTACTACTTTGACATTAAATTACAGAAAACTAGTTAATGCTGATGTGTGAGTGTTTCTAAAACAACAGCTGAGGGAGTGAAGACAAATTTTACATCTTTTTCTCTGACCAACATAATAAATTTCTCACTTTCCAAAAGAGGGCGGAGCTTTAACAGCTCGCTTTTCAGTTGCTCAACAACAACAAAGCTGGAGAATCTCACGCAGCCAAAATGACAATTGTCAGTAACGAAGTTCAGCCTTACATTGTTCAAAACGGAGTCGGACACTGATGGAGAGATGGTAAGGATAGTGCATGATTAGTAGATCAATTGAATTCATTGATTCAACTCATCAACTAGCATGTACCATCATGTTAATCTTTTGAACAAATGCAGCATTGAATTGAGCCTCGATTGTGAAGCAGTCCGGTGTAAAATGATGGCATGGTAACAACACTCTACTACAACAACTGTAGTACAACAACCTTTGTTGCGTGTTCTCGGGGGCAGGTTTGATGTAAATTTTAGGGTTTGTGTTGTCACCAACCCGGGAAGAAGCTTGTTGTCGTCCCTACCAGCCGTTTGTTGTAGTCGATTTCTGTAAAAGAGAATATCGCCCTTTTGCATTGAACCTTGAGTGTTGTAACTTTGCAGATGTTGTTTACGCTCAAACAGCAACATTACACACTAACTAAAGTTAAAAATCATAATCACAGAACCCCTGATTTCATGACCCTTATCATGAAATCATAATCAAGAACCCCTTTAACAGTGTATGACAACTTCCACTTTTGTGAACTCGAGAAAATAATACTATTGTCTGTCGATGCACTCAAATAAAGGTATGTAAAGATAACAAAAATGACCTACTTCACCTTTAAATACCATTTTAAAGCACTTTAGCTACAGATTCTCAGCATGGCTCAGGGGTTTCATCGAATTTCATCTAAATGAGCAGGACGTCTACTTCAGCTACTTTACAATAGAGATTGGCGTCTGTCCTCACAGGTGAGTGTATGTCTGGTCTCCTGTGCACTTTAGTGTGGTTCGTACGCAAGCCGAGATTACTTTCACATACGTACTGAGTTACAGTCATGAACCTAGCGACCACGTAACCATATACTGCAAAGCATACTCCCCTTGTCATTAAGACACATTGAAGTGCACTAAGTGGTGTCATGTTGTAATGTCAGTGCTAGTTCATTGTGGTTGTCTTTTAGGCTGGTAACTATTCCAGTAGAGATGTATAGAGTTGAACAACTAGTCTAGCCTTTCACCTTTGCCCTGACCTGGTCTTTTCAGTCTCAGTCTCAATGGATATCTCTTCCGCCGCTACAGTCGAGCTCGACCTCTCACAATGGCTGATGGGAGCTTGTGGACGCAAGATGTGGACACAGCCTGTTGATATGACTCTATGAGCTGATGGTGGATCAGATAAACCCAGTCTCCCACTTTCCCCTTCTCTGTGGGGGGCTCTGAAACCAGACCCCCGGACATGCACTGGAGGAGCTGGAGATATGAGGCTCATTGTTCAAAGAGAGTCGAAGCATTTATCTGCGGTTGGAATGGCGACCAAGTTGGTTCAAACCTGAGAGTGTGTTTGAGTATTTAATCAGGTTGTGTGAAGATAGGTCTTCATCACCCTCATCAGTGCTCTCGGTTTTAACCTTCTGTTATCTTAAACAAACTATAAGATTAAAAAGTTCTCCATTGATGTTTCTGGTTAATTGTGATAATGTAGAAGATTGTGTAGTACGCCCCTGACCTCCTGCCTTCTGAGGAAAACACTAGTTCAGCATTCCCTATATATATATATATATATATATATATATATATATATATATATATATATATATATATATATATATATATATATATATATATATATATATTATTGATCAGAGATACAATAAAAACAGTAAATATTATTTTTGTATTTATTTCTTATTATTATTAATGTTGATGAAAACAGTTGTGCTGCCAAATATATATATATATATATATATATATATATATATGTGTGTGTGTGTGTGTGTGTATATCAGGATTCTTTGCTGAATCGAAACATCTAATCGAACATCTGTATGTATAAACATATATATATATATATATAAAAGGAACAAAAGTATTCATGACATTTTGGTTTACTGTATATATCAGAACTTGTTGAAAAGATATGCTATAAATATATTAATATAGCCACCCAAAACAGCCTTCATAAAAAAAGAATCCTCTGAAACAATTTATTCAAAGGTTTGACTGACAGACTCTCTGGAGAAGGGGCCGTTTTCTCTTCTTCACTTTAAAGAGATTCTGGGACTGTTGAAACTCTCTATTGTTCACCAAGTAGAGCCACAGAAAGAAGTGGGTGTACCCGACTCCCTCCCCTTCAGGTCTTTCTTCCCTCCTCCTCGGTCCTCACTATGGACCATGTCAGCGCTCCTCAAGTGTGCAGGCCCATAGTCTCCTGACAGAGCCACTCTCCTTCCAGCTCTTCCCTACTGAGGCCTCTTTTCTGGGATAGGTAGAGCAGGAGTGCTGCTTCATAATGGAGGTGGTGCAGCAGGTCGGACATCAACTATCTCCATTTGTGATATCAGAGTGTCTGTCTGCATCTGCAGGTAATTCTGCTCCTAACGTTCAGTACTGCAGCTGAGAAGGTTTTTAAGGTGACAGAATTTTATGTGTTTGTGGCTAGATTTGCTACAAGTTCAGTTGTATTGATTTTGTCTGGTTTTTCCTAGTAGTTTGTGTTTAATTGTAGCTTTAAGTCATATTCAGCTAGTATTGTTATTCAATATGATTCAAAATTTAATTATGTGGAAACATAAATCATTTAAGATAGTTATTTTATAAAGTAAACTGAAGATTCTTTTCAACTCTCACAGATGCCAGAATGGTTGTGTTTGTAGCAATAATCATGTGTTTGGGCCCTTGTGTCTGTCTGAATTGGACATTATTTATAAGTTTAGACAATTTCATGAACAGCAAACTGTCGTTGCTTTCTTCCCCGCTCTCTTTTTTTCTCCAAACAGTCCTAGTTTCTGTTTCTTCATAATGATGTTCTCAGATGTGTTGATGGATCTCGGCTGTCTCGGAGTACCTCAGATGCTCTCTGTGTTGTGCAACTCATTTAAGTCTCTGTTAAAATAATACAAAGCCATTAATATTTGCATGATATCCCCATGAATATTTCTCTGTGGTTCCCTTAAGGCTTTTAAAAACAGTCTTCACGGTAGCTGAGAGGAGTTCAAGCTCAGCCAGGATGTATGAAATATGTTATGTCTATCCTGGGCAAACAATGCTATACTGCAATTGTCCTTTTTCCTGCCAACTCCTGGTGCTTCCTTAGTGTACAGTGAGCATCGAAATCAAATATTTGTGGTGTTTCGCAACACTGTTTTGAGAGAAACATAAGAAAAAATCATTATCTGTATGTCTGCATTGTTGGTGCGACCACAAAATGATTCCCACGTAACAATGGGCTTATTTATGTGGCTGTTTTGTTAATAAAATGCCTGTTGATCTTTGGGATTAGCAAAGTCAATGATGGGAACACACATAATGGAGCGTTTAAGGGTGAGGGGGCGTTTCTGGAGAAGGTATGTGACAGTAATTGCTGTTCACTATAACCCTTTTGTTTGGTTCCACCTGGTTTGAGCCGTCTTATAGCTCAGGTCACTCATTAAAGAACAGCCGAGCTCATATTTGACGAGACACATGCACAGGGAGAGACATACAGCATATAGAAAAAACATATAGATGCCTCATTTAGAAGAATACATTTAAAAAAAAAAAAAAAAAAAGTACAGTGGTTCAGCCTTAGTGCCGAGAATACTTTTTGTGCACCAAAAAAACACAATAACAACTTTTCAACAATATCTAGTGATGGCCGATTTCAAAACACTGCTTCGAATTTTATAAATCTTGTTTCGAATCAGTCGATCGGAGCGCCAAATTCACGTGATTTCAGTGAACAAGGCTTTATCACGTCATAAGTGTTTCGCAATTTCAATACTTCACGTGACTTTGGCAGTTTGATACACGAACCGAACCACTGATTCAAAACAAAAGATTCCTAAAGCTTCGAAGCTGTGTTTTGAAATCGCCCATCATACTAGATATTGATTATTGAAAAGTCTGTATTTTGTTGTTTTTTTTGGTGCACAAAAAGGGTTCTTGTCACTTTACAGTGGTTCAACTGTAATATGCCTCACTGAGCCATCGGATTTTATCAAAAATATCTTAATTTGTGTTCTGAAGATGAACGAAGGTCTTACAGCTGTGGAACGACATGAGGGTGAGGAATTAATGGCAGTATTTTCATTTTGAGGTGAACTAACACTTTAAAATGTAATTTATCCCTGTATATAAAGCCTCAGGTCTCATTGGTTTTGTTATTCCCATGACAGTTCAATCTGCTTCCTTTCAGAGTCCTGTGGCATGACAGGTTGTCTAGTCGGTTCAGAAGAGCCGTCTGCCCATCGCCCCATGCCATCAGCGGCAGATGGTGTGGGTTTTGAGTTGTTAAAGTCTCAGGGAACCTCAAACACAGACACTAACCCAGAGACTGAAAGTCTTAACAGACGGTGTCTGACTGAAGCTCTTACCCTTTTATTTTACTACAGTCAGACACAGACACTTTAAGACTTTAATTAGAGGATTGTCAAGGAAGAGTTCCCATCTCCTTTGATCCTATATTAACAAAAACATCAATTATCTGTTTTTCTTAATATTGCATCTAAACTGTTGCTGCCTGTATCTGTATGCAGGAGCATAAATTTAAACAGTCGGGGGGGACAATAAACATAACATTTCTCAAGAACAATTTTTGAAGGAGACAAATAATAAAGCCAAAATTTATGTCCGTTTTTCTTTTCTCTGTCATTTTATCTGGCCAACAACACAAAACAATAGTTTAAATATGAGTTAGGTTCATAGGTTCACCACGCGGTCATATTATAATTATTAAATTATCTTGCATCCTCCACATATTATTTTAGCTTTTGTCTTGGACAGAGAATGTCTCTTACTATATTCAACTGCAGCAAGTCCACTGATATGCCATTTATATTGAGCAAAACCAACACAACGGTAGATCTACAATATTAGTCTAATATCAGTTCACACAGAGGATTATCATCATGTTATTTTTGCAGTTTGTTGGGTTTTTCCAAATTAAATGGTGAAGAAAGCTTTGAAGAGACTGAAGTTGCCACTTAGATTCGTCCTTAAGTTGCCAGTTATTCATTACAAGGATAATACACATTAGTAAAATCTTTGTAAAATTAAAATCTTGGCGGCCTTGATAAAAGTACATTATAAAAGTATCAACAAAAAAAGTGTATATGAATGTGTATATATAGCTGTTGATTATTGCTGCTGCTGCTGCAGAGCAAGTATGTAGCAGATCTAGGCAGGTGGAGCTGGGGAGGTAGAGGGTTTCAGAGAAACTTGCCTCAGGACTAGCTTACAGCAGACAATGCAACCAGACTATTTTAATGTTGTTGATGTGAGTTCATGTGAGTACAGTGGTTCAAACTTAATATTATAAAGCGACAAGAATACTTTTTGTGTGCAAAAAAAAACTACTTGTCAACAATATCTAGTGATGGCCAATTTCAAAACACTGCTTTGAAGCTCACAATCTTTTGTTTCGAATGAGTGTTTCGGAGCACCAAATTCACATGATTTCAGTAAACGAGGCTTCATTACGTCATAAGTGATTCGCAATTTCAATAGTTCACGTGACTTTGGCGATTTGATACATTATTGTTGCTGCTGCAGAACAAGTATGTAGCAGATCTTGGCAGGTGGAGCTGGGGAGGTAGAGGGTTTCAGAGAAACTTGCCTCAGGACTAGCTTACAGCAGACAATGCAACCAGACTATTTTAATGTTGTTGATGTGAGTTCATGTGAGTACAGTGGTTCAAACTTAATATTATAAAGCGACAAGAATACTTTTTGTGTGCAAAAAAAAACTACTTGTCAACAATATCTAGTGATGGCCAATTTCAAAACACTGCTTTGAAGCTTACAAATCTTTTGTTTCGAATCAGTGTTTCGGAGCGCCAAATTCACATGATTTCAGTAAACGAGGCTTCATTACGTCATAAGTGATTCGCAATTTCAATAGTTCACGTGACTTTGGCGATTTGATACATTATTGTTGCTGCTGCAGAACAAGTATGTAGCAGATCTTGGCAGGTGGAGCTGGGGAGGTAGAGGGTTTCAGAGAAACTTGCCTCAGGACTAGCTTACAGCAGACAATGCAACCAGACTATTTTAATGTTGTTGATGTGAGTTCATGTGAGTACAGTGGTTCAAACTTAATATTATAAAGCGACAAGAATACTTTTTGTGTGCAAAAAAAACTACTTGGCAACAATATCTAGTGATGGCCAATTTCAAAACACTGCTTTGAAGCTTACAATCTTTTGTTTCGAATGAGTGTTTCGGAGCACCAAATTCACATGATTTCAGTAAACGAGGCTTCATTACGTCATAAGTGATTCGCAATTTCAATAGTTCACGTGACTTTGGCGATTTGATACATTATTGTTGCTGCTGCAGAACAAGTATGTAGCAGATCTTGGCAGGTGGAGCTGGGGAGGTAGAGGGTTTCAGAGAAACTTGCCTCAGGACTAGCTTACAGCAGACAATGCAACCAGACTATTTTAATGTTGTTGATGTGAGTACAGTGGTTCAAACTTAATATTATAAAGCGACAAGAATACTTTTTGTGTGCAAAAAAAACTACTTGGCAACAATATCTAGTGATGGCCAATTTCAAAACACTGCTTTGAAGCTTACAATCTTTTGTTTCGAATGAGTGTTTCGGAGCACCAAATTCACATGATTTCAGTAAACGAGGCTTCATTACGTCATAAGTGATTCGCAATTTCAATAGTTCACGTGACTTTGGCGATTTGATACATTATTGTTGCTGCTGCAGAACAAGTATGTAGCAGATCTTGCCAGGTGGAGCTGGGGAGGTAGAGGGTTTCAGAGAAGGACTAGCTTACAGCAGACAATGCAACCAGACTATTTGAATGTTGAGCAAGCAGTCTCATTGGAATCAGCTTGCATTAATGAACTAGATGTATATTTCACCTCAGATGAATCTCTGTTTGATGCAGTTAACAGGAGATGTAAATGAAGAAAATTCCTTTGAATCTGCCAACAACACTTATTTCTTTAGTTTAGGAATGTCACAATAGAAAATTCCACCAGCTTTTGTTCTGCCAAATCACTAAAGTTATTTGTCATGAAGGTCAGTAGATTAGAAATGGGCATGGAGCAACTTCTCACAATGTCAGGAATGGACAACGGAGAATAGCGCCATTTACTTGGGATTACTGAAAATGGCCACCTTTGGAGATATAATCCTGTTTATTGGTCAAATCTCCTGACAACCATGAAGTCTCCCTGCTATCTATCACTTTCCCCTGTAGTTCTTTGTTTATCTCATACTACGTTTTCCCAGACAGCTGTGTGAGATTGACATAGGGCCTTTGATTGGATTAACTGACGGAAACAATGGCCTGTGTTATCTGATTGGTAGAGAGCAGGGACTGTGATTAGCCAGTGATTCACCTTATCTGTATTACGTACCCTCAGGTTAGTTCACTCACCTTTGCCAGTAGTAAAAAAGCCCATTGGATTTACAGGCTAATCATTTTTCTTTTACGATAAAACTAAATTATCCATCTGTCACCGTAAGTGTCAATACAAGAAGTATTAAGTGTTAAGGTGCAGCAACTCAAGATCATACAAACCTGCAGTAAATTTGAGCAGCAGAATAAGTTTAATAAATAATAAATAGTGTTGGGTGTAATGCATTATTACTTAAGTAATTAATTACTGGAATTTAATTACTTTTGCCTTGAAAAAGTAAAGAGATTACTTTTATTTTTTATGTAATTTACAGTTACTCCTGATGTACTTCTGATGTTAAATACTATATACTATAGAATAATTCTATATGAAGCAATAGTGGATATGATTAAAAAAAAACCTAACTTCTAATATTAAAATGTATGTTTTTAATGTAACCTTCTCCCTTTAAATACTTTGGTTAGTTCAAGAATAATTTATGCAGTTTTATATTATTTATTTAAAAGAATTGAAAGAGCAGTTTCATTTATTTTCCTGTGCTGTTTTGGGCTGATATGGGCTTTATAAAGATGTAATAAGTAATGCAATACTTTTTAGACAGAGTAATTAGTACATTAATCTAATTGCATTGTTGAGGATGTAATTATTTTTTAGAGTAACTTACCCAATACTGTAAATATATAAATAATTATTTAATATTTTACCGTTTTTTTTTTTAGTATTGTTAAATAATTATACTAACTCAATTTGTTATATATTATTATTTATAATAATTTATCAATCATTTATTTGTTAACGATTATAGATGTTTTATATAGATATTTGAACATATTAATATATTATATATACGTGATAAAATTACGGGATCTAATGTTGCACTGCAGTGCTTTTGTTTTCAATATTAAATTATTTAATCCAATTTAATTAATAAAATACATATGTCTAATGATTATAATTATTTACTCATATTAATATTTGTATTTATTGATATTGATTGTATAATAAATCATTTAAATAGTGTTTAATCTTTGAAAAATATTAAAATATTCATATTAATGGAAGTCTAGAGCAACCGCACTTTTAGAAAAACAGGTTCCTCATCCGAAAACTGATTAAGTTTATGTAAACTGATTATGTTTATGCTGCATATCTGTTCAACTTGTTCTCTCGATCATCCGTAATAAAAAAAAACACAGAGTCAAATGGATTACACGTTAATCAAGTGCTGGATTTATTCTATGCACTTATTCCATTTATTCCAAAACTAGTTTCAAAATAGCAACGTTATCTTCTGACAGCTGCTTTAGCTGTTGGACAGGCAATCCATCAAATTCTCGTCAATTAGGTTTCAAATTTATCATGACAGTGAATCCAAATCTCGATGTTTTTCGGTTTTGTCCGCTATCGCAGGAAGGGGGTGGTCTCTGTTCAAAAACGATAAGCTTTTGAGAGCACGACCTGGTTTATTTACATAATTAAATGCAGTTATTACATTCGGAACATGATGAAATTGTTTTTTTTTATGTACTTTGGCTAATAGAGACAGGTTTACTGCGTAAGTCTTGCCATGGGTTGTAAATCCAAGTTAAGATTATTAGGCCCGAACATAACAGACTGTTTGTGAGTTTGTCTAATCCCTCATGCATGCCACACTCCTTATCAAGACTGTTTCACGAAGGTCACGATCTGCAATTGCAGCAGTTGTAATCTAAATGACGTAATGCTGAATAATCTATTGCGATGTGCAGTAGAGCGATATGATAGCGGTATGACAGCTTCAAGAATTGATTCAGTATGTCACTGGACTCAGAATGCAGGGAGAAATGGGCAGCTTTCCGTGCACAAACATCAATCATTCATGCCACATTAGTGCTAGGAGACAGACTTCGTCCCTTAGAGCTCGTAAGCTTTTCTGTATGACTGAGACTTGGAAAGAAAGCACAGAATAGAGAAGGTGAAATATGTTTTGTTTGCAAGAGTCATGGAACTGCGGCTTGCTAGCTTAATGGAACATCCTAGCTGGAGATTACTGTAAACATTCCGCCTCATTCCTTTGCCACGGCAACAGAGGTGCAACACCATGGTGATTCCCTGACAACAGACAACAGTAAACAGCTATCAGGCAACCCCCTGCAGGACTATAATGACTGTACGCATCTTAACAGTACTGCTTGAATCAGAGAGAACCAGATCGTTTTGAAGGAGTACATGTAAAAAACTCAGAATTAAAAGTACTTAATTGCATATTTATGAGTCTCATTCATTAATAATTATATCGATTACGTCATATTTGTACTTCTCACAAAAAATTCTGCTTAAAGTTGTTCTAATGTTAATGATTTTTGAGTGTTCTAAATGAGCGACCGCATGGCCAATGTTGGTCATTTGCATAAGACACGCCCAAACCATCTCCTTATAAGGTCTTTCCTCACAAATTTTCTTTTATAGCCTTTCAGTACTCTCAGCAAAAATAAAACGTGAGCTATTTCATCTTAACAGTATGTACATTTACATTTAGTCATTTAGCAGACGCTTTTATCCAAAGCGACTTACAAGTGAGGAAAACAAACAAGCGATTCTTCATGAATTGGCAAATAACACAGGAAGTGCTCACAATACAATAATTTTTGCGTATGTGTGGTTTCAGTTGTTCCCACATTTGTTGTACTTTCAGAATAACGAAAGCAATGGGTAAATCGTGATTTGTTCGTATGAACAGTCGTACGTGGGTAAAAATTTGTGCACATTAGACCCAGTGACTGGACAAGAGATGCAAAAGCGAAAGCTTTTTGTGGCTGTGTAAAGCTCATGAATATTTAATAAGGTAAGCAGATTACGATTGGTAGCTAAATACTCGCTTGGAGCGTATCCCTGTTAACCCTCTCAATCACTTTAGTCTTCGTTTATCCTTTTCTGTTTAACTCTCTAGATTTCAAAGTGTGAATATAGTGGGATACATTAAAGATAAATGATAAATGTTTTCCATGATTGTGATCCCTGTTCATTTGGGTTGATGTGCATTGAAAAAATACAAATGTGAGAGATTGATTAACCCAGAGTTAAGGGGCAATTTATACGCAACTAATTTTTGGATTTAAAAGTGGGATTTAAAAAAAAATGCAAGGTCATGCTCATGCGCAAGGCACTGCAAAAGATGAGCTAAATGGTTTTTAGACATGCATTTAGTGCATAATAGCATAGAAAAACACTGAAGTGAAAGGGGTAAGCATAGTGTGAAAAGTACTTTGACTTTTCAGTGTATTCTTTTCCTCTCTATCTCTCTATCTTAGACAATATAATGGGTTATATAATGTTTTTTCATGACAGGGTCATTAGATCAGAGGCGGCTAACACCATGTTCCAAACAGGAAGCAATAAATCGCTTCTCTTTCATGATAATCTAAGGTTTTTTCCTAAGAAGCCATGATTGTGGCAATTTAGTTTTGAACATTGCAGCGTTACTCTAGTTAGCCCCGCCCACAGGGAAATCCCATTGGTTGAAAATCTTGATAGCAGTATATTAAGCATCAAATATGTTCTGATTGGCTGGGAATGTTGGGACTAGTTAAAGTCGTAATGAAACGGACGTTTCTATTGTGACACATCTGAGTGAATCGAAAACAATGTGTAGCGGAACTAGATTTTGTCCAATGGGAATTAATCGGACGGTTGCGGTTTGCTATTGGTCGATCTCATTTGAGTGACAGGTTGTCGTCAGTAAACATCATGAGATATCGCTGCGAAAGGGAGGGAAAGTTCTTTTGATTAAAGATTATGAGGGCGCATGATTTTTTTTAAACAATATACTGATGTTTACAAATAAATGATTTATCATAAACACTGCAATATTAAAAAAACATGTCCATTTTAATTTCATGGTGCTCTCTTTATCTCGCTTTTGGCTCATAAGTTTGAGTGTATTTGCTTGTTAATTAGTTGCATTCTGGCAGCCAGGGCACAGGGCATTTGGTCCATCCTGGACATTATGGAGGAATAAACAGGAAGAAGCAGGAAAAATGAGGTCGGAGGGTTTGTTGCATTTGAAGGAAGGCAAGTCACTTCTTCCTGTTACTCACGTCAGTATGTCCTGCTCTGTGGAGAGAGACAGAAAGAGTCAAAGTCAAACTCTTTCAGGACTCAAAGTATGTTTGCATTACAATCCGTTCACACAGCGCAGCCTGCGAATGCCTCCCGACAGCTGCGTGGAAAATGCTTCCTAAACACCAGTGACATCTGAATAAAGACCCTCAGTTGATTATGTCAGTGCAGTTGGTGTTAAACCCACAAGCATGCGTGACAGACGTTAGCTCTAAGATTTACTATACTATCAAACCAGCGTCTTGAAGATCTCATTTAATTTAATGAGATGAATAAGAGTTTGTCTGGGTCACTCGTTACTAACCGGTTTACCGGACGGGCACATGGTACACACACGCTGTTCAAGGGGAAAAGATATTGCTAATCGGTTTACTCACGGTGAATGCAGAGATGAGTACGTTCTGAAACACTGGAGCAGTTGTTCAGAACATCCTGAGGAAGGAGGGTGTGTACTTCCATATCAGGGAAACAGGAAAAATGCAGGGAATGCTGCAGAGATGACTGAACAGGGAGTCAGTCATGACAGATAACGTTTGGGTGTGTGTGTGTGTGTGTGTGTGTGTCAGGAGGTCAGGATGACAAGACTAGACAGTTTTATGGTTTTCATCATGAAAAGAAATGTATGGTCATTTTAAAGAATTTCTAGCATTATGCCCTTATGAAAAAATAACCACGGTATTGTGTCAAGCTTTATTATTCCCTCATTATTATTGCATTAATAAAGAACCTGTACATTTACAATAAATGGCGAATGGAACGAATGTGTAAAGAACAAATTATATGAGGTGAATCCAGTTTTAAATCAAGTTATGATTTTGAAAACAGATATGACCTGGTTGTATATACGAGATGCCGAATTGGACATTCAAGACTCACTCTCTCATATTTATTGAAGGGGGAAGAGAAACCGGTCTGTGATTTGTGTAAAAATTTCACAACTGTAAAACACATTTTAATAGAATGTCTTTTTTTAAATAATATTAGACAACGGTTTTATACAGAGAACACATTAATGGACATTTTTTCAAAGGTTTCTCCTGGAGTAATTTTAGAATTTCTGTCAAATACTCAATAGAAAGACTATGTAAATGTTGTTGTTATTTGTGTACATATACCTGATTTGTTTTAAGACAAAATTGCTAAATTATTGTAAACAAGTGATGTTGCCATGAATATAGCCATTGCTGCTGGTATGGCTTTAAAGCATAAATAAATTGCATTAATAAACCAAAACATCACTAAGCAACGATAACAACATCATACCTATGAATATGAATTCATTTATTTTTAAAGTCAGTTTCTATATATCTTAAACTAAATACTTGGCCTCATATGAAAAAGCAATTGACCACCATTATCTCTCAGGAAAAAAAGGATACAATTAAACAGTGACATTTGGGGTAAGTTAGAGAATATACTGTATATGTTTAGAGTACTTTTGCTTGACAATAGGTAGAAAATAATAAGAAAAGTCAATAAATGCATCAAAGTAAAATATCAACAGCGTCCTCCTCCATTGAGAGTCATCTGTCTGCATGACGTCACGCAGCTCTAAAGGCCAAACAAACAGCGTAGTGGCAGCGAGCGCGTGAGGGGAGGGACTGACAGCGCTGGTAATGCTATTGTGTCTCGCGCAGCCGGTGCGCGAGGTGCTGGTGTGTGGAGCAGTGCGCGCGGCCGTTTGGAACATAAGTGGGATTTATTTCTGCAGCACTTTGAGTCCACACGTATGTAACAACCACCCGCGACTGGAAGCCAAAGGGTTAGTATGCATACTGAGGCGTTGTGTGATAGTTTTGGCGTGTGTGGTGGTTTCATTTTGAAGCGCGCATAATCTGAGACTGTAACTGTTGCATGTGTGATTTTTACAGAGAGTGTAAACAACACTGCATTTATGCTCTGAAATCGTAAATGTGATTTCAATATCCACGCGGTGGGATTCAGATAGAAGGCGTTTGTTCTTATGTTTAAAAATAGACGTGTTTTTTAAAAGTTGAACTATTTTTAACCCTCTACCGCATATTGCTTGCATTAGGAAAGTATAAAAATTGACCCCATTACTACAATAAAATAGGCAATATGTAGCCTATATCACCTGTAACCATATTTTAACTATAAAATGAATGAATTATTGTTTATGACGAATTTATTAATTGAAAAGTTATTTTTTGTTTGTATATTGGAATGTTGCATTATGTTAAGTTATTGCACTTATGTTTATTTAGTCTATTTGCTGCAGTACAGTAGTGTCACGTGGTGTTTATGTGGGTAACAGCACCATATTTATACTATTATAAGCCACATTTGCTGGAGGCACCAATTTGGTGAACTTGAGGTCATCATTTAGCTTTTCATTGTGCCACATGTGTTATTATCAGCACAACTGACCGTAAGAAACTGATTTTAGTCGCTCAGATAGGCTGGTATATTAACATCACAAGATGCAATGACATATACCATTAGGAACTTTGAAATATAGAGCAAACAAATTTACTAAATAATAATGTTATAATATTATAATAATTAATACTCAGATTAAGTACTCATTGCATCCACTGTGCAATAGAGGCTTAAACTGTGAAGCAAGTGTCCAAGAATGCATCCAGGGTCTTTAGATTATAAGGGCGCTGCTATGTGTCTAGATGTATTATGACATTATCTTGACAGATGTTGAAATTGAAGCATTTTTGTTTGTCTTTCTGGGATGTTTAAGGGTTTGTGCATGTAATGGATTGTTCCATATGTGATATGAGCAGCGCATGTGGATAAACACACATACCATGGGAGGAATGTGTGTGTCTACAGCTCATTCTTATGTTGTTTATCTCACACACACACACACACACACACACACATGCCTGAGATATACGTTACACTATGTAAACCTTTTCTTTAGTACTTAAACACACTGTCAAATAGCTCTCTATATGGAAATATACTGCTTTATGTGGCGTATATTTACTCAGTGTTATGTCTGTGAATGAATTCCCAGTTAATGACGCCAATAAACATCATATCCTTGGCATTTGTGTATTTGGTGGCTAAAGAACTAAGAATATATCCTCAAAATCATGTGCTTTGCAAGTATACCTCATGTTATAATTAATTTAGTAATTTTCGATGTTGTAAGCAATACGGCTGCGAAAACAGGCACACCAAAAAGCATGCAATGATGCAATTCAGCAGCGTAATGATGTTATTTTAAATGTAATTAGCTCACCATTTGCCTATTAGCCTTATTTATTGAAGAACGCTGGAGTAGATCTGTCAGCAGTGACATCGTGCTTGGCACATTATGGTTTGAAAACTGGCTCAGCCGTGCCCTGGTCATGAAGATGGGTGATTGTTGAACACTCAGCGGGCACAAAGGGCTCTCGTTAGCCTCCTGAGTGTGTGAACTGGCACCGGGATCAATGGCAGCGGGCTTGTGAAAAGCTGGTTCATTATGAGCCCTTGAGAGCTCGTCACTCACCCGCTGCGAGGTACAGAGGAGCCGAAAGATGGACGATGATCTCAGAACTTTAAAGCTTCTGTTTACAATTGGGCAAGGGGTGCAGAAATGGGTCACCTCTTTGGATCTATACTGATGGGAAAAGTCTAGTTTAACGAGCCACACTAAGGTTAATGTATAGCCAGGTGATGGAGAGGAGGGGTGAGACCATGTGGGTCATAGATCGTTAGGTTCATTTGGAGAGGAAGGTAATCTATTAGAGTATCTAGAGGTAGTAAGAGTCCGGTCACAGGTCTCTGGGGTGAACTTAAGTGCTGGGTAAAATGGTTGAAAAAAGAATCATGGGGTAGTTGATGCAGCCCTGATGATGTTATTAGGAAATGCAGCGTTGGTAGGCTGGTGATTTTTGTTTTCATGCCATTGTTTGGTACTTTGGTTCCATGTAAGATGCTATTCCAGATCACAGAGTCTTATATTATTGAATGGCTTCCAGCCGTTTGTACCAAAGCAAATGCTTTTGTTGCAGAACTGCTCGTTGTACCTGTACCATTTTTTCACTTGTTTACCAGATAAATCCATTTTAATCCATGCAGTGAATGGGGATGGAAGCTGTCGATTTCCAAAAATATCAACAAAAGGACTAAAAAATAAGTTTTCATATGAAAATGAACTGCACTACTGTACAAAAGCTGTTAAGATATCTCTTTCTTTCTTTGAAAGAAATAGATATTATTTGGCAAGAATGCATTAAATTAATAAAAAGTTCTATTTCAAATGCATTCTGTAATTTTGAACTTTATATTCATCAAAGAATCCTGGAAAAAATGTACCAGGGTTTCCACAAAAATATTAAGCAACACTGATGGTAAGAAATATTTCGTTAGCAGCAAATCAGCATATTAGAATGATTTTCTGTGAGACTGAAAATTGGAGTAATGATGCGGAGAATTCAGCTTTGCCATCAGAGGAATAAATGACATTTCAAAATATATTGAAGGCGACCTATTAAGCCCCTCTTCACAAGATGCAATACAAGTCTCTGATGTCCCCAGAATGTGTCTGTGAAGTTTCGGCTCATTATTTATTATAGCTTGTCAAATTTGCCCCTATAAACATGCCATTTTTGTGTGTCCCTTTAAATGCAAATGAGCTGCTGCTCACGGCCTCCTTTCCAGAAGAGGGCGGAGCTTTAACAGCTCGCGCTTTGCATACTCAACAACAACAAAACTGGAGAATCTCACGCAGCCAAAATGTTGATTGTCAGTAGCAGTGTTCAGCATATTTTTCAAACCGGCGTCGGACACTGATGGAGAAACTCAGGAAGAAGTTCTAGAACTTTTAGAATGCAACTGGAAAGAACTTTTAGAATGTAACTGGATGTTTCTGAATAGTTAATGCAGTGCTTCCCAAATTGTGGGCTGTAGCGGTATTGCAGGGGGGCCGTAGCTAGTCCAAATCAATATATTAAAATAATTAAAATATTCCAGTTGTTCTAAAATTAGATTTTTTTTAAAGTATGTAAGGTTAGTGTTATGGATTTAAATATATTTGTAAAGAATGTTTACATCATAGTTCTCCTAATTCATATGAAATTCTTACAAACTTGTTAATAAAGGTATTTGTAAGTAAATGACGGTATATATTTTTTAACAGCAGGGTCGTGGAGCTTTGCCATGTTTTTGGGGGAGCCTTACCCCTCTTAAGTTTGGGAAGCTCGGAGTTTAATGGATAAATTTATGTAGTTGCTGTGGAGTTGATTCAACTCACCGACTAGCATGTGCCGTTATAATCTTCAGTGCAAATCCAGCATTAAAATAGAACTGTTATCTTTTAAATCGTAATATTATATCAGTGGTCTTGATGAGCCTAAGTAACTTCCATCAAAAACAAGTCTTGCCGTCCCCAAAATTTGGAACAGTAGTGAATGTCTTGACATTTTAACCTGTAATACCAGCTGGAGCTAAAATTCAGGTCTTTATGGTTTATAAGCATTCTGTCTAACCATTGAATTGGAAAAAATGACCTATTTTTAAATGTCAGGTAGTTTTAATGAACCATCATGTGAAGTGTGAAATGTAATTTCAGATCTCTTTCCATGGCTGTGACTGCTCACCAGTGTTTGTTCTTTCATTTCCAGATCTTTTGCCTCACTGATAAAGCAGACATGCATCACAGCTGAGAGGAATGAGCTGGCTAGCATTTCCATACATTCTTTCTCTCTTGATGAAACAGTTGCTGTTTTAATTGGTGAAGAGGCCTTGTTTACTGCTAGATAGACTAATTTACGATTCATTTAGCCTTCTCTTGGTCCTGAGACGGTCTGTTTGGGCCTCTTGTGTGAGTGTGCATGTGTTATATGTGCTCAAGTGGTAGGAAGATGAGACCGCAGCAGATGGTCTGTAAACTGTGTTCTAGCCGGACCCCTGTCGAGTCTGCCCTTTGTTGCACGGATGCATTCCTATGTGAGCGGGTCGGTGCATATGCCATGACACTTTAGTCTTGGCTTAGGTTGCCCTTATCTTACTCTCCATTCATCTCCAGCCTCAGGCGGTGGGCTGCAGCTCAGCATTCCAGCTTTTGTCTCCTTCATTTCCATTTGTAAAACAGGTGTGGATGCCGAAACACTAAAGCAAGTTTACGTGTAAATGAGATGGGTTGTGCTGACTTTTACGATTTTTCTTTGAGTGGATTCATGCGTTGTTTTAGTAAACAAAAATGTAATTGGTGACCTGATAGTTAAAACTATTGTATCATGATGAAAGTCATTTATGTGTCGTAGAGGTTTTTAAAGGTAGTAACAAAAGGTCTGAAATGGTGCAAAATTGCCATGAAAAACTAATATGCAGACATTTTGGTGCATGAAACTATAAAATTACTTTAAAGTTAAAATAAAATGCTATTGAATGTAAAGAATATGGTCTTACCATCTGGTATTTCCCTTTTATTGGTGGGTTTCCTTTGGAAGCTTGTTTCCACCATGAAATAAAATAAAAAAATAAAAAAAATATTTGACCAAAAAAGCATTTAAGCAAACTCATCTGGTTTATAGAAGGAAAATATGGATGCTTGTTTCTGCTACTAAATAATAAAAAAGGTTATTGCAACTTTTTATCTCACAATTCTGACTTTTTTTCTTGTAATTGTGAGTTTTTATCTAGTTTATATAATCTCACAATTGTGAGTTATAAAGTCAGAATTGCACGATAAAAAGCCGGAATTGTGTGATAACTCGCAATTCTGACTTTATATCACCCAATTCTGAGTTTTTAACTTGCAATTGTTTAAATCTCTCAATTCTGAGAAAAAAAAGTCAGAACTGTGAGATAAAAAGTTGTAATTACCTTGTTTTATTATTTAGTGGAGGAAACAAGCTTCCATACTTTATGTAAACCTGATGAGTTTGCTTAAATGTTTTTTTGGTCAAAATTTCTAGTCAAACATTTTTTGGTCTAAGTCACTTCAGTAGACAAACCTTTAATCTAGAACATAAAATACAGGGCACTGTTTGTAAATTGAACACCCTGTTTGGCTACCCAACTTAATTAAGGCAGCCATTTTACATAAATGAAACTAAGACAAATCTGTCAAGCAAAAACTAATCTGACAAAAATAGGCCACGACACTCTAGGTTGTGCACTCAAGCTATTTCCGAATGATCAATCGCTCCGTTTCCAGCGGGGCCGTGGAGAAGTCAATGGAATCACCGTTGTCGTTGTTCCTTCAGCGAATTCCGTCTGCCTTGTTTCTCGACAGTCTATAAATAAGTTTTTAATGGCTGCCAAACTGATCTTGTTGCAGACGAAAATCAATGATCAAGACGGCGGCAAATCCCCGGAGAACTACATAAATGAAAACAATGAATAATTTAAACTTTCGCTCTAATCATATCTCCATTAACTCTTTAAACTCTGCCTCAGCACATGTCAGACATGCTTTTAAAGACTGGTAATCATCTCTCTCCATATGGGCAAAACGAGACGTATCCGGTTTTGATCAGATTTTTTCTTGTTGTGAATGTTTGTGTCCTATTTATTTGCTTAAACCATTTGAGTGGGAAAAGATGTTCACTATTAAAAATAAAGATTGCAATTAGAACGCAAAAAGACTTTGCAGTCTGATGCCATAAAAGCTTAAGTTCCCTGAATGACATTTTATTCTCTTGTGGGTGGATCTCGAGACTATCAAAAACATGCCTGGAGCCAAACATCCATCCGTCCATCTTTCCGTCTGTCCTGATAAAAGTGATACTTTATGTTAAATTAAGTCTATTGTTAAGACCATTATGATTTTTTGCATTTCTTTTTTTTTTTTGGGGGGGGGGGGGGCGGGGGGAGGAGCGGGGGGGGGGGGGGGGCGGGGTATTTTCATGACAATTTTCAATACTGTAATGCAAATAAAATATGAGTAATAACCATCACTATTATTTGTTGTTCTTAATTGTTAAGTATTGGTATATTTAAATATTAAAATGCATTTATTATTATTTTTTTACTTTTATCAGCAGTGTATCAGTTTTAACCTAAAGTCTTTATTTTCAGCACTCTGTCTATCAAAATGGTAATTTTAATTCCATGGGCCAGCTCAAAAGTCCCATGCATGCTGTTCTCACAAACAGGACAGACACCTCATTCTCCAGCAGACTAAACATGTGACATCACCACACATCCACTGAGACAAATGCACAGTCAGAAGTCTCATGCTCTGCTCCGTTCACAGATGTCAACACTCCTGTACATTTGTAAATAATGGCTTTGAGTCAAGGGTTAATGACAGATTAAAGAAGTGTCAGTGAGGTTTAGTTCACAAAGGCATGCTCTGCTTCTCATGTTTAATGGCAGAGACCTAATTGGTTGTTGTTTTGGGGGCTGAAAGTGAAAGAAGCTAATGAGATTTACCTTGCCCTTGTGTATATGAATGTTTTTTTATTTATTTTAATATTTCATGCCAAATTTTATTTATTTACCTTTTTAAATGGGGAAAAATGTTTACTCCAACAAACATCTGACCACTATTTCCATTTTCTCTCTGTAGGGGGCGACAGGGAGCGAATGACATCCAACCATGGAGACGTACCTACTTATGGCCAGCACACAGAATGACATGGAGGATTGGGTGAAGACCATCCGCAGGGTGATATGGGCTCCATTTGGAGGAGGTGAGCTTCTGCAACCAATTTATCAGAATAAGTCAGCATTGGTTAATGGTTGTAAACAGGCTGGTCACAGTTTAACTCAGCTTTACTCACACAGCCTCAGCTTTGCTATATATTATACTACTGTATAACTACCAAACACTAACCAGTTAAAGGTGTCAATAGTATTTGGACATCTTGCAATGTTAATAGCTCTATACCATTCAGAAGTGATTTCCATTGCTTATTTAAAATGTTAGGGCTGTTAAAAGATTGCAGTATAATGCTTGAGTGATGCATTATAGGTCTGATCAGTTGTTTGCGTGGAAACACTATATTAAGAAAAAAATATTCAAATAAAGTCTCAGTAGAATCGTCCACTGAGCAACATGCAGTACATTGAATCCACGTTTATGAATGAGTTGAGTGAATTAATCAATGACTCATTCATTCTGACATTTAAATGATTAAATTGTAGCGGTGGTTTGGAGTAGAAACAATTATATCAGAGGCTTTCTGATTTTCTGTAGTTTTTTTTTCTCAAGTTGTATCTCTGGGTTAAAGTTGGAGCAGGTTGCATAAAGACTCAGTATAGCTTTCATTTATACAAAAAATGCCATTAGGTCTTTGAGGTAGTTGTCAGTTTAATTGACTTTCGATGTGAGTGGTATAATTGCTGTTGGTCTCTCTTTGAGCGTGGTAATGAGTGTTCTTGTTTGTTGCTGTGTGTGGGTGTGTTTAAAGGTGTGCTATTTTTTTAAGCCTCACATTTAGCACCAACATCATTAGACTGTCACTTTCCAAGTTTGGTTTAAAGGTTTGTTCACCAGCCTGCAAGAATGGCTCATTCTTGCATGGCCATCTGAATGATCCCACTCTATGTGGGCAGAAGTCAATCATTCACAATAATAAGCACTGTGACCGGCCTCAGTGTTGAGAGTACCCAGCTATGTGATACAGACTGACAGCTTTGAACTTGGAAAGGCATGTTGAGGATTTTACAGCTTTCCTTCATGATGTTGCATCAATTTTCACCTACTGGGTTTGGCTTATCATGAAATATTTTTTTTCAATTAGGGCCAGCATGATTCTGCTTTTGTGTTTTTGTGATCAGTTTGCAATCTCTTTAATCTCCCGGTTTTTCCATCCATCCATCCATTCCATCCATCTTCTACCGCTTTATCCAGGGTCGGGTCGCGGGGGCAGCAGTCTAAGCAGAGATGCCCAGACTTCCCTCTCCCCAGACACTTCCTCCAGCTTTTCCGGCGTGGGGGGGACACCGAGGCATTCCCAGGGCCAGCCGAGAGACATTGTCTTTCCAGCCTGGAACACCTCCCTAGGCCACTTCAGCTGACTCCTCTCGATGTGAAGGAGCAACGGCTCTATTTGAGCTCCTCCCAAGTGACCGAGCTCCTCACCCTATCTCTGAGGCGCTCCCCTGCCACCTGCGGAGAAAGCTCATTTCGCCGCCTGTATCTGGGATCTCATTCTTTGGTCATGACCCAAAACTCATGACCATAGGTGAGAGTTGGAACGTAGATTGACCTGGGTAAATCGAGAGCTTCGCTTTGCAGCTCAACTCGCTGGCAGCGACCCTCTCGTTCACCGGGGTGAACTCCAACAAATGGTGGCCCTGAGCTGGGGGGCTATGAGAAAGCCCACACCAGCCCGCCGTCTTTCACCGCAGGCAACTCCAGAGCAGTGGAGTCCAGTCTTTCTCGAGGAGTCGGGTTCCAGAGCCCAAGCTGTGCGTGGAGGTGAGTCCCCACTATCTCTAGTCGGTATCTCTCAACCTCCCGCACAAGCTCAGGCTCCTTCCTCGCCAGGGAGATGACATTCCCTGTCCCTAGAGCAGATTCCGTGTCCTGGGATTGGGTCGCCGAGGCCCCTGCCTTCGACTGCCGCCCAATCCACATTGCACCGGCCCCTTACGGTTCCTCCTGCAGGTGGTGGGCCGCGCGGGAGGTCGGCCCCACGGTCACTCATTTGGGCTGAACCCGATCGGGCCCCTTGGGGAAAGACCCGGCCACCAGGTGCTCGTATGCGAGCCCCAACCCCAGGCCTAGCTCCACGGTGGGGCCCCGGTTGCGCCATACCGCGACGTAATGGTCTTTGGCCTTTGTAAATCCCTAAGGGATTTTGAACTGATCTTTGTTCTTAACCTATATTTCTATGTGAACTCAATTGGTTCATTAGATTTTGACAAATGGAGACTTTATGATGATCTTGGGTGTACAAAACCATTCATACCTGAATATATGTTTATATATTTTTTAGCCCAAAATAATTAAGATTAAGATTTCCTTAGGAATGCATTTAGTGTTCACATTTGTAATTGTGAAAGTGACACCCCCCCTGCCCAGAGTCAGCTGATTTACCTGATAGGTCAAACAGTGTAAAAAAACAATATCCCATTCAGGGGTTCTCTGGGGTTTCACGACCACCCAGCTGCAGTGCGTGTGTGTTCTAGTCTCTTCTTGTTGCCCTTTGACATCTCCATCTCAGATTTGATTTGAGCATGTGTGTGCAGCTGCAACAAGTTGATAATTCATTACATCGCAGTCGTTGTTTATAAGCATTATCAGATGTAATTAGATTTTGACTTGTTATTTGGCTTTTGCACTTTGATTGCACTTCTGTTCAAAGACTCTATCGGCTTTCAGAAGTGACATTTAAGTGTCTCTGTTGAATGGAGTATTGACTCTCTGAGGGTGACGCTTGTGTGATCTAAGAGAGATCACATATTAGTTAAAAGTTACTCAAGGAAACTTTGCCAACTTGCTAGACCCATAATGCAAGCTGTATACATTACAAAGATGGCAAACTATCCACCTTATCAGAAGATCCAGTATTAAGTAATAATTCTGTTGAAAAAATTCAGAACATTTAATGCATTTTATGCACTTTTTCACTCACACATGTAGTCCTTCACATGTTCTTGCTCATTAATAAATTGTTCACCTTCTGATTATTACTTTTAATTTTCAATGTATTTGGGGTTCATTTCAAGTCCCCAATATAGCAATTTTTAATCAATAGTTGAGTTTGATAAAACATTTGAAAACAAATTGGACCATATTTTGCTTATTTTTTTTCTAACATCATGTCAACAATAGACTTTGTCCAAAACTCACTTCATCTTTCTGCTTCGATTAGTTTTTCCACATTATATTCCAGTTGTAAACGCAGTGATGTGTTGCAGAAATCTGAGCCGGTGATGCACTTCTGTTCGGCCTCAGAGCGCTGCTCCGCGTTTCTCATAACCGAAGGATATTGAGACCGGCTCCTTATAACCTGCACATAAGCAAACAGAACAGAGTTCTGAGAACATACGTTAACATTCAAATTAATAATATTCAGTATTATAACGAATGAAAATCATTTTTTTCAAAAGAAAAAGACGTGTCATGTGAGATGACTGAGGCTGACTGACACATTCAACTGACTGACATCCCTGTATATTGCATTACATTAAATACAATGATTTACAACATTATAAAGATTTTATAGATGAAATAAGTAATGCACCAATTCAGCGGTGCTGAAATCTGCTCTCTCTTGACGAGGGTGCAAAAAGTCAGCGTTTCTGTGTAACCCAACCGCTGGGTTGTTGCATCGGAGGGCGGGTGGGGAGAGGGGTGTATTGTTTCAACTGATTCACCAGCCTCTAACCCAATGGCTGGGTAAAAAAAATAACCAAACAGGCTCAACCCTCCAACCCAGCGTTTGGGTAGAAAAAACAACCCAGCATTTTTTAGAGTGTATGTTTACTGTACTTGTTTCATTGTTTGAGATGTTAATCCTGGCCTGAAGGCTTAGACGGAGAATATTCATTCAAAATTCATGTTTTTATTCTTCATTGAGGAAGATCAAAGGCACAGTCTTTCTGTGTTTAATCTTTTCCGCCAATGAACTGGAAGACCTTCTAGGCTGAGTGTGATTTGCCACAGCTATTGTGGAGCTTTTGTGTGGAGCAACGTTGTTCAAACGTTCTACCAAAAAACACGGCGGTGTGAAACAGCAGGAATGAGGGCAGAAGGCTGGGAACAGCCACAACAGACGATTACACAGCCTAAGAGCTTAGCAGCTTTTTTTTTTAACACTAACCTATAGGGTACGGCGTGGAGGGGGGTTGTTTTGGCCCTGTCGTACTCTCTACTCTCGAGTACAGGTCAGGTCTGAGCTTTGGATAGATGGAGCGGTTTGTCTCCTCCCCTTTGAATCCAAACCTCCTTAAAGGAGGGAAAGCACTCTGTTTCTAGACATACAGGAGGAGGGAACACTGAAAGTACAAGGAATGGCTTTAAGGCAATCTGACCAATTTGTGGACGGAAAAGGAGGACAAGATGAGAAAAAATAGAGGGGATCAGAGGAGAGGAAGGGCGACCACAGAAACTGCAAGAGAATGCAGCCTCAAAGGGGTGAGAAACCGTAACAAGGGATAAAAAGAGATGAGACAAAGACCCATCAGAGACCATCAAAAAAAGAAGAGTAGAGGACAACCTCAAAGGTATGAGATGAGACAGGAAGACCTAAAAGGCGCAAGGACCGTAATGAGAGAAAAAGTTTGCAGGTAGAGCAGTGTGACAGCTGCTCATATTTGATTTTTTTGTTGGATAAGAGCAGCACAAAGAGCCACTGTGTGTGAATGCATGAGGTCAGCAGAAAACGTCCTTGGACAGCTTGAAGATGCCAAGTTAAGTGTGTGTGTCCAGTGCTGTTTAATTGCCTGTTGCTATTGTGAAGTCAAAGTCAGAGGGACTATTTAACGCAAATGTGATATTAAAGCCTGAGCCGAGGGATTCACAAACAGGAGTGCTTACAGGAGATCCAGTCATGAGAAACCAAGGTATAAGCCAGGAGAACTCACCGAAGGGAGAGGGAAAATCCATCAGGAGATTACCATTGGCTGGAAGAACAAGTCTGATTCATCAAACTCTTTGCATGGGAAACAAGAAACTCATGCAAGAGCTTCTGCATAAATCCATTAAGAGTTGAAGCCAAGTCAATGTCTCTACATTCAGTTTATTTACTTTTGTTCCTACTGTGTTTTAGGCTATAATCATCTCACACCTGTGTGGTCACCATAAGAACTTGCCCAGAGATGCCATCATAGGAAATTTCAGTCTTTATTCATCAGAAGAAAGAAGGATCTATGTGGAAAAGTAAATGTAATTATACGAATGAACAATGAAGTGGTACCCTTTTTTTTCTGCACCCCCTTTTGCCCCCACCAGTTCCAGTTGCAATCCAAGTTGTGGATCTTCTCAGAGTTTAAGTATGTTCCCAAAGCTTTTCCCCAAGACTTTGGTTGTGAGGAGGAGAACTGTTAGGGTGTACTTGGTTATTCTATTGATTAAGGCCATTACGGATCCTCCTTTCAAAGACTTAACATTTTGGATGAGGATTTTTGTGCCAATGTGTTTTTGTCTCGGCCATAGTGTGATTGCAGGCCACGTTGTAGACTAATTGTTGAAGATGCTCGGAGGCAGACAGTTTGGATGGAGAGCACCTTCTTGCTATCTTTATTTTACTATAGTTTCATGCACAGAAGTGTCTTCCGTAAAATTAAAAGTTGCGTCAGCTTCAAACATGGTGAGTCAGAAGGACATCGTTTTGAATGTGAAATAGTCAAAGAAAATGTGAAATATTGTTTATCTCCCCCCCCCCAAAAGAGAAGTGGTTTCTATCCAACCCCCTTTTTTCCCTCTCCATCAGCTCAGACAGGAAGGGGTGGTAAATCTCTTCCTGTCCTCTAGGTTTAGTTGAATTTGTACCATCTCGTACCCCGTGTCTGTGTCCAAGAGACCGTTTTTAAAGCGCCACCGATCCAAAGCTTCCAGGAGGAGTTGGCCTATATCCCGCTCTATATGCATGCCACATGTGTATCCACGACTTGGTTTTTCAGCCTGACTGATGCAGACAAAAGAAAGAACAGAACAGAACTCAGAACAGGACAGGAGAGGAAGTGTGCGATTTTCTTCTCAAAGAGCATGACATGAAAGAATAGCTTTAAAATCACTCTTTTTTCTAGCAGCTCTCTCTCTTTTTTTTAGGGATCTATCTATGTTTTTCAACATGGACTTTTCAATTGAGTTAAAAACTAATTTTCAGATAGCTCAAGGACTTATTTTCCTATAACAAATATTACAATAGCCACACCATTGCATTAAGAAACATAAGAAATACTACTAATAATAATTATAGTAATTTGGTACATTAATAATATATGTAGTGACAATTTTAACCAAACTTGGATCCTTTTTTTCAGCACGGGTGTGTTAAAGTTATTGAGTAAAATCAACTCAATATAAACTAATGTAATTTTCTTATACATAAGTTTATCTGGTCCTCAATGTAACTATGGGCTTGTGTTTCAGGAATCTTTGGTCAAGAAGTTGGAAGAGACGGTTCGATACGACACGTCGTTATGGCAACAAAAATGGCTCCCATGTGGTGGGAGCAGTGCGTGGACTTCATCCGTCGCTGGGGTTACGAGAGGAAGGGCTCTTCGTTTGCCTGGACAAGCCAACCTCGTCAAAAGAGCTTCAGGATGCTTTCGACTGTGGAGAGAAGCCGTCTTTTGACTGGTACATGCTCTAAATTATACTTATAGGACTCTGTTATGAATAAGAAATGAATCTGTATGAAATGCAGACATGCACAAACATTAAATCTTTGAGACCTGTGTCGTTCAGATTAGTCCAGATTTTTCGGTTATCAGATTTGCCTTTCTTATCTTCTCTCTCCAGTGTGTTTCTTTGTCTCAGGAACATGCACATGGGAAATGTGTAATAGTCATGAAGGATTTTAAGTTTTGGTTGTAAACTGGAGGACTGGGAGCTAAAATGTAATGCATGTAATCGCCACAATCTTTCATTTCGCTGCTAAAAGACCAGTTGTGTTGGCATGGTGGCATGGTCTAGCTGGAATTTTAACCATCATGAATCATTATGGCATGGAAATCTGTTTGTCCAAAATGCAACATGGCTGGGTGATTCCTGTGGCTCAAAACAGTCGTTAGACTTGATGCTCGCAACCCTAAGGTTACTGGGTATCGATCACGAGGGGAACTGATACACTACTGTTCAGGAAGTTTGTGGATCAGTAAGATTGTTTTTTTTAAATTAATGGAATAAATTTTAGAAGATTAATTAAATTGGATCAAAAACAATCACAGTAAATGCTTATAATCTTACAAAAAATGTTCTTTTGAACTTTCTATTCATCATAGGAATCCTGACAATAATCACAAAATGTTAAGCAGCACAAACTGGTTTTCTGCTCTTGCACTCACTCAGCATATTAGATTTGATTTCTGTAGGATCATGTGACACTCACGGACTGGAATAAATAGTAAAAATACAGCTTTCAAAACCAATAACAACATTTGGGAAAAAAATCTTACCAACCCCAAACTTTTGTCCCCCCAGGTGTTGTGTATGTTAACTTTGATTTTCAGATACATTTAGATTATGATTTGGATACAGCATACCTGCTAGATGCATTAAATACAAATGGGTGACTTCTTTTCAAACATTCATAGCTGATCTGAGGTCTAATTAAACGCATTATGAAAGTTTTTATTTATTTTTATTTTAAGTGACAAAATGGCTCCAGTGACAAATCAATGTAAAAAAAGTGATTTGCAATTGACAGCTCTGTTTTAGAATTAGTGTGCCATCTTGTTGCTTGGATTTTTGATTGATAAAATGGATTTTGCTTTTCATCACTTTTGCTCATCTTCTTCTAAATCTATGGAATATTCATCCACAAATTTGACATTTCATGAAATTAGCAGGTTTTTATTTTGTTGTTTTCTCCCTGTATATTGACGTTCACCAAATGACCTATTTTCCATTTAGTTTATATGTTTATCCATTATTAGGGACTGAAAGTGCAGTATTTTGTCTCCAATTTTAATGGAATGTGTCCTCAGGGGAAGACATTACATGACATTAAAGTGATAGAACAGTGGGCACTTTTTTCTTTCAGGAAAAGCTTTCTCTGCACTTCCATGACAAACACCGGCAGATGTTTCGTGGGGGTGCTTTTACTGGTCTGTGATTTGGCTTGTCAGGTGCTTCCACAATCTGTGCTGTCAGGAGGGAGACACGTCAGGAAAAAGCACACTGCATATTTAACACCGTTCATATTTTAGATCTTACTGGTTGTCTGAAGCAAAGGTGGATTAATTATAAAGGGTCACTGCACAGATGCATTTGGCTGTTACCATTATACATGTGCCAGCTATTCCTGTATAGCCCACCCAGGAAGTGTTAAATAAATCCAGCATGTTTAACCGTGATGGCATAAGCCCAAGGTCCTCTATGGGACCGTCTACAGGGCTGATCAGTTGACGTGCTAGTACTTGCTTTTATTTAGTACCAGCTTCCTGTTTACTCATCCATGGGATTACCGACACAGGAACAAGGACATCCATCTGTCATTTAGGGCTTGTTCACACTTGACTTCTTTTAGTCTGGAACCAAAAACGAAAATGATACCATTTAGTCCTGGTTTGCTTAGCGTTCACATCGTTTTTTCAATTTTTAACTCCGAACCTAAAGACACCGCAAAACAAAAAAGTTCATTTGGAAGCGAACAGTGGACCACCTTTTCAGGGGTTCGGATGAGCAGCGTTTCAGGACTTATTCCAGACAAACCCACACTATTAGAGCCAATCGCGCCAAAGTTTCAGTTTTAATCTAACGAAAACCTGCGTACCCTTAAAGTGTTCTACAATGTTTTACGTGCTTCATCTCTTCTTTATGTTTTTAAAACATTTGGATTACTTTTTGCATTTTCATAGGGAACTTTTAACTTTTTCATGTCTGCCACTCCATCATTTCTCTGACAGGTAACCACCGACGTTCACCACCGTTGGCATCCTTGTTGAAGCTGTACTTGAGAGAGCTGCCTGAGGCCGGTGATCCGTTCTGTAAATATGAAGAGTTTTTGGCCTGCACCAAACTCCTCAGCAAAGACCCAGGAAGAAGTGAGTTGCCTCATTAACCACATTTAATTAAATAAATGAGACAGGGCATGAAATGGCTGACCTTCACATTGCAAGCAATGCGATAACATTTTTCAGTGCTGTATAGAGTGCGATTTAATGAGTGTCATTAATTGATGCTGGTTGCCTCAAAATATATACACTATGGTTGAAAATATTGGGGGTCACTTTGGAATTTTACTTTATTGGGGTCATTCTGTGTCAATTCAAGACAGAGGTCACCCGGCTCAAATATTTGATTGTTCATATTTTTTCTGTACGAAGACAAACATAAATAGAGATGGAATTCATAATATTAAAATGATCACAGATGTTATATTTAACTGACTAATTCACTAATTTTGTAGAGGGGGTCGATAATGACAATTTTCACTTGAAATTTGGAGCTAAATTAGAAGGGTGTAAAATATGACTTTAGAAAGATTGGCCTAGGCATTCATTATTTTATTTGTTAACAGAGATTGGTAGGTCATGTTAGAACAAATATGTTAAACTTTAGAAATCTTTGGTTCATTATATGGCAACGGTGACAGTTCAAAAATGGGGAGGAAAAGAGCTTCTTGTGTTTTTTGCCTTCTTGTTTGGCATGCCTGTAACTCAAAAAAAATCTTAATGTCCTATTATTGTGTATATACATCCTTACTGCTGAATTGGAGCTATATGTGTGTTTTGGTGGTCCGATCACTCTTCAAACTACGTTTCACCGACATCGCTTCCTACACCTTTAACAGAACTGAATAATGGTAAAGGGATGATATCTTTTTTCTAATTGGAGCCCTACTGTAGTACTCAAGGTTATTGGCGGTTTTTTTATTGACCTCTTCGCCACCATTCCTCTTGGTATTTCTCATTTCTGTCTTGAGTTCAGTTCCCACCAGCAGGCACAGACTGCTGATGCCATTTCAAATAGACGAGAAAGGCATATGATTTCCGTCACAATTATTTCTCTGACAGTGTCTTTCATCTTACATACATCCATTCCTTCTTTTTGCTGAGGCTAGAAGGAAAGAAAAGAAGAAAAAAAAAAAAAGAAAGGCTTGACCTGAGGGAATGGAAACCAGCCTTTTTCTGTCATTCAAAGTTAAACTTGTTACCTTTGCGTAAATCCACCAGCGCGTCCAGCAGAGGCTTTTCAGGAGTAGAATCAAAGTTGGCACGATGGGGTCTTGCACACTTGAATTTAATTTACTGCCCCAAGGTTTTGAATGTGTTTTTTGTACCTGTGAGAATCCCTCAAAAAGAAGCTGGGTACAATGTCAGATGAAGCAGAAGGCTTTCATTTGGATCCCGTTTGTTTTTGAGAAATTAGCTTTCCTCATGTGTTTGCAGCAAAGTCAATTTTCATCAGAGAGAGCCTGCAGGGAAAAAGACATATCGCCATGATAAAAACAGATGCAGGGTTGGAGCAATATTACATCTAGTGACCATCATCAATTGTTAAACTCAATGATCAGTGCCTAGACGGACGCTGAGTAATAACACAAATAAATTGCACTTTGAATATTTAAAGTCAATTAGGAAGAGTTCAACAGACTTTAAAAAGAAGGGGACAGGTTTAAATGTCTTTTGATTTAGTAATTCTTTAAATTATGTAGTAGAGAAATGATCATTTCAAACTGTAATTACGGAAATCAGTTTTAAAATAAATGCGTTAATTTTCTTTCTTTTTTTTCCTTTTTGTCTATGCAGTGAATGAAGGAAATAGCAGGCAAGTAGAGGTCTACCTTGGTTGGAAACTAAACCTGCTTAAATAATATGCAAGTTATGTGCTTTTTATTCTATTTTTTCAGTTCTATTCAGCTCATCATTTATGCACTAGTGTTAGGAATTTTTCAGGTTAACCCTGATTCTACGAGGTATAACAGTTGTTACACTGATATATGGACGACAATGGTCTTTCTTTTTATGTGAATTATAGAAACAGTAATCAGTTAAATTTCTTGATCACAAAATTAACGATGAAAAAAAAAAAACTGGGATTCATTCAGGACCAAAACAAGTGTTTTTGAGCGAGTCAGTGGCATAATATATTCAATGGCAAAAAATAAGGAGATCCTCTATTATACAATATTATAAAATAAAAAAAATAATAACAACATTTATATATATATATAGAGAGAGAGAGAGAGAGAGAGGAGAATATCTATTGCAACAGTGAAGTGCTATCCAATAAAAACAAATATTGATGTCAATATTTACACAAAGGCTATTTTATAATAAAGAACCATGTGGTCGCGTGTCTTTTTTTTTTAACTAGTGGAAAAAATAAAAATTGCTTGATATTAATTATGGGTCATTTTACATATTTTATTTTATACATCTTTATATTAATGTTATGTACATATTTATTTATTTGTAATTTGTGTCTCATTATCCATTCAAATTTATCCATTAATTTGCAAAGAATTCAGTTGTAATGTTAAGGGACCATTCTTTCTTTTGATTTAGGTTTTTTGGATGAAGTTTCAGTCCTACTAAGGGGTGCATAAAATGAGTGTACAGATCTGGCTACGTCTTTGGGCAAATATTTGAGGCCAAAGGTTGAGGACCCGAGTCATATAATGAAGGTCGGTGGTTTTGTTGTATTTTCACTGTAGATAGCTCAAATCGTGATTTATTTTAGTGTTTGAGTAATCTGTTTGTATGTGTTTAGGCACAGTACAGGTCCAGCAGTTAATGGCCGTTCTGATTGGCAGGCATGATGTTCTTTTCCCACTTTGAAGAGGACCATACTAGCCCCTGGGGAACGGTTAATCATCAAAAATAATGAGACACAGAAAAGGCCTACAAATGGTCAGTTACACAAACAAGAGAAACAATAACACCAGTGGGGTTGGACAATGACTGGGTTGCACCCGAATCACCCACGGGCTCCTTTGGACAATGGTATCTCCAAGTTCGGGCAAGCCAGCGTAATGGTTTTACAGTACAGCGATGTCGAGGTGACCCGCAGTCCACGCTGGCGGTGAAAAAGAACCGGTTTCAGCAAAGGCAGTGGCGATTGTCACTAACGGGATCGTCAGCTCTTGTCATCGGTCTGGGTGATGAATAGGAAAAGAGTAGACTCTACCAATTCATGGGCACCCTGCTTGCCCGCTCGGACGGGCCGAATAAGGGCTCAAGGCACTAAGAGGGGGTTCTCTGAAATGGTGTCGTTCGAAATGGGCGTATCCAGCACTGAGTTGACGAAGGGACCTCTGAAATGGGGGGGAATGGACTCTGGGTGCAAATGGTCATGTTAAATATGCGCGAGGTAAAAGTCGAGATGCCGAAGAACCAACCGAACCGCTGTCATATGATAACGTCACATTCCTCAAGCAGCAGGACAAACAAGCCCAGTCTGGAGCAGCAGCTGTGAGGACAAACTGAGCGTGGATAGGCCACATGGTTCACTCGTCTTGCGAGATCTCTTACCGGACAACTCAACATCCTGCCGTCTCTAGACCACATGCCCAGAGAGGACTTCTTTGGAAAACTTTGAGGAACCTTTATTGGGACGGGCCGGTACAGGAGGACAACGGATGACGGCGGGAAACGGACGAGGGACCCAGTATTGGCGAGGTCGAGGAAGAAGAGGAACACAGCAGCAGCGATAAACATGTTGAACGTTTGCCATCACAAATGGACCGACTAACCACAGTGCCACTGCACACGCCTGGTAGGCGCCAGCCCAACGGAAATGTCAAGCAGAAGAATGAAATTCGAGGCCAGGATCAAGAGGTGAGAGCCATACAATTTGACTTTAATCTAATGGACAGGTTGTGTGTTGGTTTGTTCCTTGTCTTTGATAGGAGAGTTCTTGAATAAAAGCGTTTTTTTTTCACAGTTTTAATGAAACTGACAAATGAACTTGCGGATGGAATGGAATGCAGGGAATACGAAACAAATGATAATCTCATTTATTTTATCCACCTGACACGCCTCTCTTTTTTGTGACTATCAGTAGATGAAAGATGCTACTACTATTATTTTCCATGTACCCAAATTTTTTAGTGATTTATAGAAAAAAAACAAGATTGCATGTAATAAATAAACGTATAAATAAATAAAAATTATATATAAAATATACTAAGCAAAGTTTTGCTTGCATACAGTCAAGACGGCGAATACAGTCAGTCACAGGCGGATCCAATCCTCTTAATCCAGAAGGGCAGCACGGTATGCAAACACTGTGTTTGTAACTGCCACACAAGCACAGAAGAAGAAACAGATGATTTATCGCATGATTGTTTATGTGGAATCTCTCAACCATTGTTTCAACCTTTGGAAAGACACAATGAAACGCTTGGAGTAATTATTCTCACATTACATTATCTCAGGCAAGTCATTTATTGTCCACAGTTTGTTCCTTAAGAGAAATTACTGTAGAGGTATGCATTTAATAATTATATACACACTATTTACATTTATATACAGCAAAAAAACATTATAAAAAAAAAAATATCTTATTTTAATTTCAATTTAGGGAGGTTTTTGATTAAAAAAAGGGTGGGAAACATATGGCAATGGTTTATAGAAACAGCGGAAATGCAAAAATTTATGTTTATGTTATTGTGGATTACATACAAATATAAATATCCATGTTTTATTTAGAGTGTTTATTGTTGTTAACTATATATAACTTCATTTATCAAGTGGGATAATAAATTTGAAATGTGATCTTCCCGTGGACTTCACTTTTCACTTTTAACTATTTAGTTCTCCCTTGACCAAGGGGATCTTTTTGTCATTAATTCAGTTCTCTTGGATGGAATATAAATCTGATGGCAAAGCTAATGGAATGGCGGTCTAGATTCGAGCTATTTACATTCACTGGGCAGACCACCAGATTTTCAGTGAATACTGTCTGAACTTTTGGGTTTGTTCTTCTGGGAGTTTTTTTTTTTTTCAAACTGCTCATGAAGATTTTTCTTTCAAATAATGAGCACTTTAGTGTTCATTGAACTACCACAGTTTAAAAGTGTATTCACCCACCTTTACCTCTTTCCTGAGTCATGGAACATCGAATTCTAGAGTTGGAGACGTGATGGCGAATCTACATGAAGTGGCTGGACCCAGGAGAAGAAAGAAATACACCATGGTGGAGATCAAGCTAGGAAGCAGAGCGAGCTTAAAGACGTTGCAGAAAAGAGAAATGAGATGTTTCAGAAAGAGATGGAGCTCAGTTCTTCTCCACCATTCGGAGACTGGACCGCGACCCGCGACGGCCGGACAGAGTCCAACACCATCTGGATCAAGTGAGCCGTTTCATTCCAGCTTGTGTTCAGGACGGTCTACCATTAAACATTACACTTGTGTGGGCCATGCTCAGACAGAAATGACTAGATAACTTTCAGGGATCCTCCTCAGCCGCTTGTCATCTGTCGTTCGATTGCAAAGGGTTCGAAGCTGCTAATCGAAGCCCATTAGGCCAACTTTTCAAGAGCCTGATTGTGGACAGGTTGTGACGATTGGTGTGATTGAAACTGTTGAATTCATGAAGAAGGTTGATGGGATGATGCAGCTGGGATGTT
>CM074294.1:14512968-14540468 GCA_037194245.1 Opsariichthys bidens
CCAATGAATTACATCTGAATACAGAAAAAGGTTAATATTTTTAATTGTTCCAATCATTATAAAATTATTTTGCTTTTTTACTTACACAGTTAAGCATGTGCAGCTTAAATTGACCTTTTATATTGCATTAAAACTTGAGGCATCTGCCGAATAAACAGCTTAATTTTTAAGTTAGATTTTAAAGGGTTAGATGTTCATACCCAATGGGATATAAAAGCAGGTCAGAGTGATAATTGCAACCAAATGTTTGTGAGTAGTCACAAAAGGTTATTTTTACTTGCTACTTTTTACTGACTGAATAAATAAGGTTTTCCAGTTACCTAAATCAGATTTAAATCCATATTTAAATCTAGACCCGGATCCAAAACTATATTCAGATTTAGATCCCAAAAGAGATCCTATTAGATCCAGATTCAGATTCATGTTCAGATTCGGATGCGAATTCAGATTCAAATCCACATATAAATGTAGACCTGGATCCAAAGCTATGTTCAGATCCAGATACCGAATTCAGATTTAAATCCATATTTAAATCTAGACCCGGATCCAAAACTATGTTCAGATCCAGATACCGAATTCAGATTCAAATCCACATTAAATCTAGACAGATCCAAATCTATTCAGATTCAGAACCCAAATGAGATTAATTTATTAGAATTCAGATTCAATTAAATGACATTCAAATGCCTACTATGAGTCGTATTTAATCCAGTTTCAAATCCACATCAAATCTAGACCCAGATCAGATCCAGATTAAATTCAGATCCCAAATCACATCCCATCAGATCTAGATTCAGTTATTAGAATTCAGATTCAATTAAAGGCCAGCTGTGAGTCAGATTCTGATTTTTCTATGTTTGTTCATTTTCATGGACATGGTACATACAATATGCAACTGCTGCTCTGTAAAGATGATGGGCTGAAAGACTTATACACTTTAACGGTGCCAGGTATAAAATTGTAAAAGAAAACTTCATAACTCTCGGCAACAGTAATAAAGTCTGCAATAGCTGTCAATCCTCCCTCCATACCTCATACATACGTCTCTCTTCTCCTGCCTGATTCTATCCACTTGAAATTCTGCAGCAATCTTGTCAAAAGGAGCCCAGAGAAAACACTATGATTTAAGCAACCATCTCAAACCAGAGAAACAGAAGCAGCTTTTAGGTATCTAGAATCAAAGGATTTTCACTTTTATCTGCCTGTTTTGTACATAAAATTGATAAAAAAGAGTCAAGACAAGAGCATCAACCAACATTCAATTTCCAGTTGACCACATCATATAATTTCAGTCTCATGGTACATGCACACAGTCTGTCCACACAATATCTTTCCAGCACATTTAATTTATAGATAATCCTATTTCTCACACAGCACTTGATTTAACCTTGCTTTGACATTTTCTCATTTACAGCACCAACATTGTTTTCCCACCTTGGATTACAGCGGCACTTCCTCTTGCACAAATTTTCTTATGCCAAAGTCATTTTTTTTAGTTTAAACGGTTGTGGAGCCCCACCCCGTTGCCACACTGTGTTTGATGGTTTGATAAGACAGTCATGAAAAGGGACGCTCAGGAATGCAGGGTCTGATGTTAGATGACTGTTTGAAATGTCACTATATGACACAAAGATCAAGCCACAGTTCAGCTGGAATACTAAAGAGGTTCATTTAGTCATTTAGCAAATTTCTATAGTTTAACTAAAACAAATCAATTTAGAGTCAGGTTTGATCAGTCAAAATAAAAGTCTGATTGGGTCAAAATACCACAGAGTTTTAATCAAAGAATTGCTTGTTTAAAGGGTGAAAAAACATGCCTAGGTCAAATGTAAGATTTCTTTAACTGATATTATTTTCAAGATAATTTTAAAGGCAAATGTTCATTATCATAATGGCGGTTTTCATTAGATTCCAGAAATTATAGACATTACTATAATATAGAATGTTTTATGTATAAAATAAAATACTATGTAAATAAAATGTTTTTAATCAAGGCAAAACCTCCCCTCATAACTCTTATATACAGTTGCATTCGGGAAAAATATTACACCACTTCGCTTTTTTCCACATTTTGTTATTTTACAGCCTAAATCCAAAAATGGATTAAATTAATTATTTTCCTCAAAATTCTACAAACAATACCCCATTACGACAATGTGAACAGAAAGTTTGTTTGAAATCTTTGCCAAAGTTATTAAAAAAAATCACACATACATAAGTATTCAAGCCTTTGCCCATGACATTTAAAAATTGGAGCTCAGGTGCATTCCTGTTTCCACCTAATCATTACTTGAGATGTTTATACACAACCTTTGATTGGTAAATTGATTGAACATGATTTGGAGAGGCACTCCACCTGTCTATATATAGATCCCCAGTTAACAGTCATGTCAGAGGCACAAACCAAGCCATGAAGTCCAAGGAATTGTCTGTAGACCTCCAAGACAGGATTGTATCAAGGCATAGATCTGGGGAAGGGAACATAACAATTTTCTGCCAGCATTGAATGGTCCCAATGAGCACAGTGGACCTTCCCCTTTCATCCGTAAATGGAAAAAGTTTGGAACCACCAGGACCGCTTCATAGATCGGGGGGAGAAGTGCCTTAGTCGAGGTGACCCAAGAACCCATGTCATTCTGACAGAGGATCCAGTGTTTCTCTGTGGAGAGCAGAACCTTTCCAAGAAGAAACAACCATTTCTGCAGCACTCCACCAAATTAGGCCTGTATGGTAGAGTGTCCAGACAGGATAAACAACTCCCTAATAAAAGGTACATGGACAGTCCTGGAACTCTCGAGACAATGAAGAAAAAAAAAAAATTCTCTGGTCTGATGGAAACAAAGATTTGAAAATCTATTGGCCTGAAATAGCAAGCGTTAATGTATGGAGGAAACCAGGGCACCGCTCATCCACCTGGACAATACTATCCCAACAGTGAAGCATTTGGTGGAGATGGCAGGCATCATTACAGTGGGTGATATTGTTCACACCCGGCAGGAACCGCGAGACCTAGTTCCAAGAATTGAGGAAAAGATGAAATTGCAGAAAATATGACAAAGACATCCTTGATGAAAACCTGCTTCCAGAGCCCTCTAGGACCTCAGACTGGGAGCGGCCGAACACCCTCCGGGTTCATCTTCCAACAGGGACCCCAATGACCCTAACAAACACACCAAATAAACAAGAGTGGCTAACGACAACGCTGTGGAATGTCCTTGAGTAGCTCATCCAGACCCCAGACTTGAACCTGAAATTGAAGATTCTCTGGAGAGATCTGGGAAAATGGCTGTTGCAACCGGACATCCCAACCTGATGTAGCTTGAGAAGTCCTGCAAAGAAGAATGGAGGAGAGAAAAACTGCCCAAAAATAGGTGTAGCAATTCATACTCAAAAAGAGTTGAGACATGGTGCCCAAAGTGTGCTTCAACAAAGTATTGAGCAAAGGCTGGCAAATTAACTTATGTAGCTACAATAATAATTTTTTTTTTCCGAATGTTAAAGAAAAACTTTCCTGTCTAAACCAAAAAATAAACATTAATAAAAATTCTGTGAAGGGTTATTAGTAAAGTTATGGGAGCGTTAGATTAGCGTTTTGTTTATTGAATAAGGTTCTATAATAACCCAAAACCTAATGTTCTCCTGAAGGATTCTGGGGAACCAAATATTAAATTATCTGGGAGAAACCTCTCATATTTAGTGATTCTGAAATATTGAAACATTAAATGTATAGTAAACCATTTATAGTAAAAATGCTTGGAAATGTTAGATTAATGTTTAGAATACCATTCCTAACAGAACCTAAAAAACTAATGTTACGATTAATAGTGTATAGTGTAATTAGGTGTATAGATCCAAAACCTAACCTCTGGGGATGTGTAGAATATAACGGGTTTTTTTTTTTTTTCTGACAAAAACCAAAAATCTAACGTTATAATAAAAACATTAAGGGAACTTTAGATTTAATATTAGAATAATGTTCTAGTAAACCAAACCAAACTAACATTCTGGAGAACGTTAAGAAAATCTTCCTGGCTAACCAAAAAAACAAACCATAAAAAAATAAAACATTCTGGGAACCTAAAATTTTATATCTGGGAGAAAGCTTGTCATATTTCGATTAAAAAATCTTCATTTGTTGTTCCGAAAGACGAATAAATGTCTTATGGATTTGGAACGACATGAGGGTGAGTAATTAATGGACAGAATTTTTCATTTTTTAGGTGAACTAAACTTTCAAGAGTGAGGATCAGACATTGTATGAGGTGACTGACCGCTTGTGTGTGTGACTATTATGACAACTTCATTCAGCCGCTATTTTCCTGAAAACTAAAACTTTTTTTTTTTTTTGTTTGGACTTTTTGAACCCCAGTAGAGAAAATTCATTGTGGAATAAGGTATATTACTCCATGTGAGAAACCTGTTTCCTGATGATATATCTCATAAAATCATGTCGTGTATTTTAGAACCTTTGTGAATGAAATCGGCTCTTTTTGAGTTGGTTTGCTTCTCAATGGGAATCGGGCCAAAACGGTCTTTGAAAAAACAGTTGAACCGTTCACCTTTAGTTACCTGTTCTTCCATCCATGCGCCTCTCAACGCCACACATCATGTTCATCATGCAGTGAAAAAATACATTCCCGGAGCAAATGAGGACACTGACAACATGTCAAACAAGTAAATAAACGTATAGTGTCTCTTTAATGTGTGATAGATCGCTGTAGCTCCGCTGTCAAAGTGCCTTGTGTGAACCGATCACTCATTTATAGCATCAAATAAACATGACAAATGAACTCAGAAGCAATTGTTGTTTCAAGCACGGAAAAAAGGAAAGACGTGAGTACACACAATTTTTGAAGTTTAAGTTCACCAACGTTAATCTACTAACTTCCCTGTTTGCTTTGTCAGACAAAATGGCGGATTCGGGGTTAGGATTAGTCAGATCGCCTGTCAATCAAACTGCTTACAAAGGTTCAATCAAGTGGTGAATCATTCGGAAAACTCACGCGCGAGATAATTAGAGTTAAAGGCTGTAAAAAAAGGTTAATTCAGATCGCAAAGAACAAACAGATCACTCGATTAAGTGGATATTCACATATTTCAATTACAACTACAACCTGCATGTCCAATACCAGCCGCTTGTGAACGAACCAAAAGCGTTGGAAAGCACTAACAATACTAGTACAAAAAAGACATTAACATCTCGCATTTATGGTGCCAAACGGGGCAGTGAGGAAGGGAGGAGGAGGACTGCCACTGCGAGTCTGTGTGCAATCTGAACCTATCAGGGAGTTTGTTTGTGAGTGTTCGGAATCTTTCCTCCTCACACTTCCTCAAACAAGCTCACGCTCTCTCGCTCTCTCTCCCTCCCGCTGAGGTCGCAGTCCTGTCTGTGTGTATCGGCAAGGCTCATGTAGTGTATGTGACTGCATGTTGAGGGGCTGAACTCGTAGACCCCCGTGGCCGTCCTGACTGAGAGCAAAGGGAGGCTGTCGATTTTCCCCAGAGACCCCAATGCAGATGGTGTGAGCAGTGAGGGGAAAAAGTTTATGACAGCTCTGCTGTTTTCGGTTCACGGTTGCCCCATGGAGCTTTTTCATTTTACCGATGCAGCTAACGACTTTTGAAACAGGCTGTTTGACTCAGTAATACACTTGTACTGGACCGAGTCACGTTCGGATTGAGTCTTGGAATACAGTGAATCCACGTACCGGATTTGTTTTGCTTTTATTGGATTTTTTTCACTTCATCTCTGTGGACGTTTTCTGGATAGCAGGTTAGACTAAGGTAATAATAGTCTGTTTACAGTCATTTGGATGCTGCTAATGAACAAGTTGGCTGTGTGAATGTGCTTATTTTCTGTCGTGAAACATATGGTTTTTTTTGCTAACATGTAGAGGTCATCAGCACCAGAGTATGGTGTGTATATCTTTATTTCTGTCTTAGCCACAAAAACACAGAATGACCTATAATCAGTGGGTATTGTTGCTTTTTTTTTTAGTTATATCTATATGGGTTGGCATGAAATATCAAGCAGTGACAGTAACATCGTCTTGCTGGGTGACATCCTGAACTAAAACAAGTTTCAAACATGTTTTAAATATTATTATTATTATTATTTTATTTTTTTAACCGTTTTGTGTGTGTGTGTGTGGGTGGAGGTGTGTGTGTGTATGTACATATGTAGCGCGGAATATATATGTGTGTGTGTGTGTGTGTGTGTGTGTAGTGTATATATATATTTGTGTGTGTGTGTGTGTATATATATATATATATATATATATATATATATATATATATATATATATATATATATATATGTGTGTATATATATAATATATATATATATATATATTTATGTGTGTATATATATACAGACACACACACAAATAAATATATATACTGCATTTTTGTTGCCCTGAACGGCATATATAGGCTATATATAAATCTTAAATCTTGAAAATGTAAAAAGTTCATTGACATGCTAGTTATTTGTCTAATGTCCATGTATTATATATTCAAACATGCCTTAGTAAGTTGCATATCTCATTGTTTTGACAAAGCTATTTCAAATTTCTACAGTTGTTGTCTATATGATTTGACAATTTGAGGAAGGAGTAGTGTTAAAATAGCTCAGATGTTTCTCCTTTTCCAGCATTTACATTTTGGCTTTGTCTAAAGCACTTTGGCATTCAGGGGTTGAAGTTCTCAGTTTTACATACTTTGTCTCAGATCTTCTTTCTTTTAAAATTATTTAGGAGAAATAAAAACAGACTCAAATGAATGTTGACACACAGTAACAGTAGAGGTAAGTTAATGTGAAAAGCATTATCGTGGGTAGTTTCGGCTGGGAAGATTTGAATGCAGACTTTGCTTTGTATTGTAAAGATCACTTTCTAAAACTCTAGAGGATATTACTTTGGTGTTTTTATCAAAACTCTCAGAAAAAAAAACTCTCACTGGAATGGGGACCCTTTAAAAGGTACTAATATGTACACTTTTCATGCCAATATGTACCTTTTGCACACTTTAGGCACAAAGGTGACAGCTTTTTTTTCAGAGCTATTTAGTCTTCATTTATTCTCATTGCTATTCAAAACAGTTGAGATATTAAATGACCTCTCATTTGTGGTATTTATATTTTCAATGGACAGAGAAGCATCTCTCATTTTGTGTATTAATAAACTCTGCTCACACTGAATTAAGTCAGTATCAGTCAGTTTGAGGTTCATGACATGTTGAGTTAGAGGAGGTGTGGAGGAGAGCGGCAGAGGGGGAGAGTAGATGGAGATGCAGATAGAAACCAATGAAAGGAAGAGGCAGGAATGAACAACAGTCTGTCAGCTCACTGACACTGTAGGAGATGATGATATCGGAAGAGAGGGAACATACAGTTCTGCGATAGTTCAGAAACAGAATGCTGATCGTATCTGAGTGTTTAATTATTTAATTTCGTTATCGAGGTGAAACTGTTGAGATTTTATAGACATCTCCTTTGTGATTTTTCTTTTCTAGGGTAACATCACATTCAAAACATACTGTACTGGAGGTCCAAACCCTCTCCCAATCTCCTAACCTTATTATGACACATTATGGTGATTTAATGTTGATGAAGTATGTTATTTGCCAGTAAGGAGATGGCAGAGGAGAGAGCGACATAACTGTGGCTATTTAGAGGACTGATCTCCTTTCATTTTCTCCATCAAACCCTGCATGACCCAACCCGTGATTGTGTTTGTGATGCGAGGACGTCTGTCTCTGTCTCGTTCAGGCATTCATTGCAAACTCATCTGGTGTTTGGGAGCAACCAGACACAGTTTGGCCAGACATTTTCCAGTCTGCTCACTAACAATATTTATTTATTGCTAGCAATCATGGCTGCAGTAATTCATCAATAAATGATGAAGTGATGGAGAAGAGTGTTGTAGCCAAGTGCTCATTTGTCATTTTTAAAAGGTTAGTTCACCTAAAAAAATGGAAATTCTGTCATCATTTACTAACTCTCATGTCGTTGCAAATCCACAAGGCTTTCGTTCATCTTTGGAAAACAAATGAAAACATTTTTAATGAACTCTGAGTGATTTCTGTCTTTCCATTGACAGTCAACTCTGATGGTTCAAAATGTTTTATAAAGAGATCGTAAAATATATGAATAGAGCAGTTTTCTGAAGAGACATGATCATTTATATGATTAACAGATTTAATTTGGGCTCGTATTCACATATAAACCTTGAAAAGTGATCATACATTGATTGAGCGTTCAAATTTGGTAAACGATTGAGAACCAATGAGGTTGACGCATCTGCACGTTTGTGTTCCCCCGCAAGAACCATGCAAGTAGAGTTGACCTGCCATTCGAGGGCTCTAAACTATGTTTGCTGACCAATATTTATTTGTGAATAAAAGCCTGTTCATCTTAAAGCAATCATATATCTTCAGAAGACTAAACCCAATTCATATGGATTTATTTTACAATCTCTTTATGAACATTTTGGGTGAACAGACTTCCAATGGAGGGACAGAAATCTCTCAGATTTCTTTAAGAATATCTTCATTTGTGTGGTGAAGATAAACAAAGTCCTATAGGTTTGAAACAACATAATCAATGACAGAAATGTCATTTTTTGGTGATATCTTTTGGAGACACTACAGAAGGAAACTGTCTAGAAATATGGTCTGCAAAGTTCTATTTTTGACAAAAGTTTCTCACCTAGATGTGAATGCAGTAAAGGTCTAGAGATTAAGAATATGGTCTAACTCGTCTAAACAGTCTGAACCTCAAACAATGATGCAGTCAGGCGGCCCATTGAACTTCCAAATCAGAGCCAAATCCATCCCAATCTGATGATCGCTGCAGTATCTTCATCACAATTCTTAAATTAACAATTGGTTTCCAGAATTTCTGTTTTAGAAACTCTTTTTTTCCCCTTATTCTTAAGAAAAAAGTCAGAGAGGTGCCTCCGAGGCCAACACCCATTGACTTAAAAACCACTTCTGCTAAAATTTCCCCAAATGACTCACACAGTCATATGTCTAGATGTGTTTTTTTTGCACAGATGTAAGAAGGATTCCTCAATGGGAGTTTATTTTAAAAACCATGTGGCATTATGTTAGTTAGAACCAGACTTGCGGCAATGACACAGATATTTATATATGACCTTTTTAAAGTTCAACGACCTTGAAAATTCTATCATCGTGTATTCAATCTAATGTTAAAAAAAAAATTGTGTGGAACACAACAGTTATGCTGAATGAAATGACTCTTTCTGTACAATGGAAATGGATGGATACAGGGGCCATCAAGTTCCTAAAACACTTGGCAAATAAAAAAGCTGCCTCACTTTTATGGTACTTTCATGGTATGGTAGGTTTTTGTCCTCTTGACGGCTCCAGTCCCCATCCACTTTCATTGTACGTAAAACAGCAGCCCAGAGTGAAGTGTGAGTAAATGATGATAAAATCTTAAATGTTGGGGTGAAATTTTGATAGTAAAAAAAAAACTATACCAAGATCTTTTTAAAATACATTTATTTCATACTACGTATACTTTAAATCCATTAACATTAATTGACATATCACTTAAGGCCAACGACTTTATATATAGAAAGAGTGTGAACTCGTATTATTATGAATGGGAGAAAGTGTAACGCGCAATATGGCGGAATGAGTCCCACCTTCTAAATAAAAGCAAATCGCTGATTAGTAAAGTCACTGCAGCTGTCATTAGAAGGTCTGGTTCCTATAGAAACAGACAGACGCGCACTTAAGATCGAACATGCGCATTAGCTTGATCCAGCCTGAAAAATGCTGGGGGTTTTTTTGGTCGTGATACGAGCGTTTAGAAACAAAATTTATGAAGCAGTTGTTGTCAAATGTCATTGGTGATTTCAAATATGAATTTAATCAAAAGCTTGGCGAACATCTTTGAACAGTTTGATGTTTCCCCTTTCAAAGAGCTAGGAGCTGCACTTGCATGCATTATTTTGAATATTACTATGCTTAATATTATTGTGGAAACAGGTTTTTCAATTTATGTTTAATTGAAATCTTTTGTAATCTCATCAAATTTGATCATTGCTGTATAAAAGACCAATTTTCTTAAAACTGATCCTAAACATTTAAATGGTGGTGCAACTTCTGACACAGATTTTAAGTTCAAAAAACATCAAAAATCTCCTGAAATTACTGTATTGAAACACTGTAGATGTCTGAGATAGAATAGAAACAGGAAGTGGAACTATTTCTGCTTTTGCTAAATCTTGTAAAACAGGTGAAAGGAAACGGCATGCCTTATGACATCATACCCTCTTGATTCATATGTCACACGTCAGTCAGACAGCAGTGACAGTCGAACCGTGGTCGTATCTCACACCCCTCTGTGATTTTGGCAGGTTCTCTCCATATCTACACAATTTTCCTTCAGCGCTGCAAACCCTCTAAATATGAGGATTCTGCAGCAGACACATATTTTTATAATCTCATATTCATATGTAAGTTAATATTGAAAGAAATTCAGTTTTAATAAACGGAATTGTTATTTCAATGTCTTTTAGTGCTGAATTGTTATGCTTTTTTCCACTGAGCTCATTGCAATGCATTCTGGGATTGCTTAATCCATAAAGGATGCATGCAATGAATTTCTTTCCTTTTATTTTCTGTGCTAAAATCTTGTTATGCAACCTTACACGCAAGGTCATTACGTGGATAGAATGCGTAATTCTTTCTCCTCTCTACTTTCTGTATATCTTTTCAGACATCAATATCTCTAATGCTCTCTGGTCTGGTACCAGCGCTTTGTGTTTCACGGTCAGCTGGGTTGAATGTGGCCGTCAGCATTAGCTGACAGCATTAGCTGTCAGGAGCTATAGACAGAAGTGACCAGCAGCTGTCAGACTGAAGCACAGACAGGCAGACAGACAGACAGACAGACAGATGGCTGGGATAAAGCCTACGACGTGCCTGTTTTTAGACCACTCACTTAGACACACAAAGAACTGGCTGATATAAAGAATGCATGACCACGGGGATTTTATGCCCTTTGGGGCAACTGAAAATGCCAGATTAATGGCATCTTTTCCATCTTTACGCTCTTTTAATAAGCAATTGTTTGTGGGTTTTGTAGGTGGTCCTGGTTTAGCACAAGCAATGGCTGTTAGTTGAAGTTCTCTTCACCGGGGATCAAAGCGCTAGTTGACGAATCTAGCACAGGTGCACTGAACTTTTAGCTACGACCAGTGGGTGCAAGGGGGTTGCTAGTGTTGTTTTTTTGTTTTTTGTTGATATTCTATCAACAATTATCTATAATCTATAATTATCAGGGGTTGCTTACATTATATTTTTAATTTTATTTTAAGATTTATATTTTTTTGAAAGAAGTATCTTATGCTCAGGGCATTTATTTTGATCGAAAATAGAGTAAAGTAATATTGTGGTATATATTATTATTATTATCATACATTTTTTATTTGAATAATTTTAAAATGTTTTTTTTTTTTTTTTTTTTGTTCCTGCGATGTCAAAGTTGAATTTTCAGCTGCCATTACTCCAGTCTTCAATGTGACATGAGCCATTAGAAAACATTTTAATATGCAAAAGCCAATATAACAGCCAAAATTGGCCATTTTTAAATTATCGTCATCGGCTGATAAGTTTCATTGTTTGGCTGATGAAAAGGAAGCGGACTTTTATTTTGACATCTAAAGTTTATATTACAGATTTATTTTTTAATTCGTTTTCAAATCATTTACAGCATTTATATGAAATTGTAATTCAGTGTATTTCTATATATATATATATATATATAAACTTTTCAAGGTATTTGGTCCAGGCAGAATAGATCTGCTATGCTTATTGCGGTTGATAATTGCGGTTGTTGTAGGTTATTTCTGCTGCTGCAGAACAAGTACAGGAACTTGCTACTGCCAATACATACACAAATATCATATATATATAATTACCCTTATTAGATCTATACAGATGGAGCTGGAGGGCTTCGGAGGAACTCTAAAAGCACGCTGCAAACTACTACAGTGAATGCTAACCAGCCGTTAAATTGTTGTGAGCAGCAAGCTCATTGGCTGCAAATGCGATATGAACCAATCAGCTTGTGCCAAGTAGTAAACAGTATCATCAGTTTGTGTTAAGGACCCATCAGCCTGCGTCATCTAGAGTTTTCATGACAGAACTAGGCATACATACATTGATTTAGATTTGAACTACATTTGATCTTTTACTTTTTAGTACTTAGCATTTTCATATTGCATCCATTTACCATCTTTCTTAAAGATTCAGAAAATCATTCGGAAATCTGCATAAAATACATGAGATGCTGCCTTAAAATTTAGCCAAATTCAGACATCTCTTTTGGAACAGCGATTCAGCGTAATGCTTATAATACCTAAAACGATTGTCTCTGTGGCCAGATCTCTCTTACTCTCTCTCTCTTTTTCTTCGAACAGAGCTCATGATGAGCTGGAGTAAGTGGTTCCCAGTAATAAAAGGGCCAAACAATGCCGTGTTAAACACTGAGGCCTGCTCTGTGTGCTCAGCCCTGTCACATTCCCATGTGCAGAGTAAACATGCTTAGTAAGCAAAGAGTTCTACGTGTGAGCAGATGCTACACTCCGCTAACAGATACAGAAGAGAGATCCCAAATTAGTCCAAAATGTGTCGGTTCACAACACATAAGCATGCGTCGCATAGTATACATTAGGATAAACTTTTCTTGGTAGTAGTGTTGTCAAAAGTACCAAGTCGATACTGAAATTTTTAGAATGTGACACCTTGAGCGCTGTCGAGAGGATTCGTAAACACCTCTGATTGGCCAATGTGTTCACGCGTTCAATGGATACACTGTGATTGGATACGAGAGTGTTTGAAAGCACACGAAACTGTTTGAATTTGAAATCGGGATCGGGAGCGTTTCAAAGCAGCCGTCTATGGATAACTCCCATGTGTATCTGTGCAAGCCCTCGGTGAAGAACATCATAGATATCTATTTACATCATGTTTTTGTAGCGTTGATCATCGTAGCCAGTCACAGACATATGTTGAGCACGTGAACACAATGGCCAATCAGAGATGTTTACGAATCTGCTTAACAATGCTCAAAGGATCACATCGTTAAAATTTCAATATCGACTTGGTACTGAAGTCTTGGTACTGAAGAAGGTACTTTTGACAACACTAACAAGTAGTTTTCACTGTCATTGTCATGTCTTTAAGAGGATCGTGCTGAGCAAGTTAATTAAAGTTGAAATATCTATAGCTAGACAAATAAATAAAGACAACATGTTAGCAAAGATATCAATGAACATGTACCATAGTTTCAAAAGAGGTCAAAGTAAATGAAGGGAATTAAAGAGATTGTTGTCCAGGCAGGATTAGATTTGTCACAGGATGCCAAAGTTAGCCTCAAAACAACAGGTAATTTTTCTTGTGTGCTCAATTTCGGATGAAATTAAAAACTATTTACGTAATCTGGGGAAACTAGTCCTGTCTGCTTCACTTTCCAAGTCCTTGCAGGAAAAGTCTTGTCGAGTAATCCATTAAATCTTATTGAGATGTCAATTACAGTAAAACTGCACATGATGTTTTCTTCATCCTTGTGCCAGGGAACACTAGCCAAGAATTGACATAAATGTCAAAGCCTCTATTAGACATAATGCCACAGATCGGAATATAATGCTGCGATCTTTGTGTTCTTCATTGATTGATGTTGGCAGACATATACACGTGAACTTGCAATGAAAGCCCGTGGTCTTTGCTGGGAGTAAGCGTCCATTGTTTACTTGTTCTAAACGGATGGCTTAAAATGTTTATTTGTTCTCTGAGATTGATCATTAATAAAGTGTATGTGTGCAGTCACTGCTGAAGATTCACCGCAGTGAATGACTGGATCTGCATGTTAATGTTACACTTTCACAGTCACGCTGCAGTTTCTGCAGAGAGCAGCGAGGAGCTTTTACTTATTAGCAAAAACACAGTTGTTCTGGTCATACAATGTCATTGTGAATCTAAGTCTTCTATCTAATCTAAGTGTTTTAGCAGGTGCTATTATTTGAAGCTACTTGCAGTACTGTAGACCTGTTATACTTCATTTTCTTCATTGGTTGTTCAACAAAAGAAAAAAAGCATCAATGTCTTTTTGAAAAAATAAGCTCTATCTGATTATATTTGTAAGTGAACTCATGAAATTGGTGAAAATGTTGTAGATATAACTATAATCATTTAGGAAAGTGAGGGACTTTGGGGATTTTTTTGTATTTATGCTACTGTTTTCATAAAAAATTACCATAGTTTGTTGTTAATTAACCATATCGATCAATGTAATCTTGTTCATTTGGATCCATTGGTTAATAACACTGTTAAACGAACTATGACTTTTCATTAGGTTGGAGATCAGTGTGTTCTAGTCAGAGCTTCAGAGCTTCAGAGCCAGAGTTGTGAGAGAGATTGTCTAACCATCTTCACCTTTCCATAAACATGGGATTTGGTTCCCTCTGGAAATTTTCTTCTATGCATTTTCCTGTTAGACTGTTCTCATATTCACACAGCAGACACAGACAGACATGTACACAGTCCCGAGGTCAAAGAGTGTGAGAAATTAAGTGTAGGATTCCAGAATTGTGAATTAAAGAAATAAATAAACAAACAAAATAGACTGCTGTAACAGAGCCATTATAAGAGAGAAAATTATACGTTTATATATATATACTGCTGTAACAGCGTCATTATAAGAGAGAAAATTATACGTTTATATATATATATATATATATATATATATATATATATATATATATATATATATATATATAAACGTATAATTTTCTCTCTTATAATGACGCTGTTACAGCAGTATATATATATATATATATATATATATATATATATATATATATATATATACATATAATTATTATTATTTTATTATTATTTATTTTTTTATTTTTTAAATGAGGAAACAGCCCAAGAAAATGCAGTTAACAGGGCCAATTTTTTGGAAGTTTATTTACTGAACCTGCATGCTCTTTATATTGAGCTAAAGAAGCAAAAAAAGATATCATTGTTGTCAAATTTTATTGCTGATTTGAAATATATTGCTATTGAAATGTAGGTATACACGACACGTGCATTTTGGCAATATGACACGGCGATAATTAACCGATGTACAAAAAAACAAAAAAAAAACACATAAAAACTAAAATCATCAGTTGTTTTAAATTCTACAAGTTAATTTTAAACATTGCACATTAATTCTAATGCTAGAGAATGGCAGTGGTCATTTAATTTAAAATAATCATGCACAAATAAATGTCCAATTTGGTACCGTCACCGAAAATGATTAGAGTATTAGTCAATATTGTGTATATATTGGCCGATAATGATCAAATAAATGCAGCGTATGGTAGTTACACGCACACACACACAACCACATATATTTTATATTTCTTATCAATTAATGTATTCATCATTGTTTTGCTTATTTTTGAATTTTTGAACTAGAAAAAGCTGGAGTTCTGATAAAAGTTAGTATTAATAATGCACTTCTATTCAGCAGACTGCAGGGGATATTTAATTCATGAAGCTCATCAATAAACTTCTTTATGCCAGACAGAGAGACTGTGCGGGAGGACACGTCTGTCTCCGTCATCAGAAGACCAGTCATACACACCCACATAAGTACACACACACACACACACACTCATTCACACGCGGCCCTTGATGCCCATCTTGTCACCTCCTCTGTTATCTTGTTATCCTATTACCCTCATCAGTTGTTTGACATGATAATTGAGGAAAAGAGAACGGCTTTTCTAATTTGTACTAAAGGAAATTATGCAAACGGCAAAATTGAGTGCCGCTCGACTAGCAGAGCCATTAGACTTCATTCACCTCTCTAATGTGTGTTTCCATGATTATACACATGAGGATGTGTTATGCAGGCTTTTCATCATGTTGCTTTTATACAAAGCAAACTATATTTGACATTTTCTGTGGAAAATGTGAGTGGTGCTTACACAGGCTAAACTCACTGCAAACTGGCTAGTGTGTTGTGAGTGGTTGCCGGGATGTTGTTATACGGTTGTTAGGGTGTTCTGGATGGGTGATGGGTGGTTATTCACCAAGCACCACTAATAAGTACAAGAATCAAATATTTTTTTATTATATTTGGCATCTCCAATGCATCCAGGCTATTATTTTTGATTGAGGGATAGTTGTTTCTGTAATATGTAACAGATTTTCTGTCTCTGATTATTGTGGTAAGAGTCTGTGTTTGATGTTTTGAGTGTTCCCTGCGTCCCTGTCGCAGCTGTTGGGTCTTCAGAGAGGAGTTTATAGATGGGGAACTTCAGTGACGCCCCACACAGACAGCAGACAGCTCTAATATATCACAGAGCCTTAGACTTGGCATAGTGACAGAGTTTTACTCTTCTGAGCTGCATGCTGTGCTGTATTCATAGTCTCATTCAAACCAGGTGCAAAGTCAAATCTCAAAAACAATATTGTCTTCAGACCCACCAATAAATGGCATCTATATAGACTAGCCCTATATATTGGAGGCAGGTAACAAAAAAAGTTGGTTATGTATGTACTTGTGCAAGGATATGTTATGAATGAAATTCTGACTGCATTTAAAAAAATAGTATATAACACTGGAACACAGTTCGTAAATATGGGAAGAAGGAGGCAAGAACCGGCGAACGTTCAACATAATTTAATAATAAAATAAACAAACAATAAAACGAAAGTAGAAGGGCGGCAGTCGCCGTGAACACACAAACAAAATAAAACACAACATAAAATCCAGGCCTGGTCCTCTCTCGTCCTTCACTGTCGTCGCTCCTCTTTTATGCTTCCGGAGCTCCTCCGTGAGAGATACGAGACCGGTGCGCCGAGCAGCTGAAGCTCATTATCTCTCGCGTCACCGGCTTCGCGGCGTTCCCTCACGGCTCTCGCCCGCCCTGCTCGTCACAAACACATTGTACAATCATAAGACTTTTCAAATTATAGTATGCTACATTGTTGTCACATTACTTCATTACATTGCGTGTTTCATATGATAGACATCATAAATAAACGCATCTTTTTTTAGCGCAATTTAGAGTAAAATTGTTATCAAATCAGTATGAATTCCTATTTGCAATGTGTTGTTTTTTTTCCATCGGAAATTGATTGGATAATGAAGTGAGAGTTTGCTAAATCAATGCATCAATAGCTATTTGGCTGTTGATATTTGGTAGTCAGTTATATCATTTTGATTAAATTTCACAAAAACACTTTTGTTGGACAACCTAGGCAACCTAGGAAAAAAAAAAGATCTTTCTTCAACACACTTTTTTTTGGTAAAACTCCAAAAGCGTACCTATAGTACATAAAATTCCCTGCAGCACTCTAATACATTTTGACCACCTCCATATGTATGTTTTTTTTTTCTGATGTAGTAAACTTGCTCGGTAGCTCACCTGGTACAACATTGCACTTGCAATACGAAATGCCCGGGCAAGAGTCCTACGAAACATGAGTCGCGATAAAACGGATCAAAGACTTGTATAAGCAAACTAAAATGGGATGATTGATTCAACAAATATGTTATCTCACATTTGCATTGGGGGTAATGGATTACAAGTAACTTGAGTTATGTAATCAGATTACTTTTTTCAAGTAGCTAACTAGTAAAGTAACGCATTACCTTTTGAATTTACAACAAAATATCTAAGTTAGTTTTGCAAATAAGTAATGTTTTGTTGTAAGGTTTGTTATGCAAGTAATGTTATCCATTAATTTTCATAAAAAGTAACTAGCGCAATTTGTTTCTTTTTTAGGCAGTAGCGCAATATTGGGTAGCACTTTATTTTACAGTCCTGTCTCCCATGTACATACTATATACTTATTAATAGTAATTGTAATTACTGTGTAATAATTAGGTAATAACCCTGAACCTACCCCAACACCTAACCTTAACTCATGTAGTTCAGTACTCATGTTATCATGTTATCCAGTACTTTCTTAAATTGCACTCAACATTGTAATGGATTACTTTTAAAAGTAACGTTCCCCAACCGTGGTTGTACGTTAAATTTCAAATGCGATAGAGCTCAAACCTTTTTGCACCCGTCTCTAGATATGTCAATCCGAAATGCCTCAATGCATATAACAATCAACATAATAACACGTTGATAGATTCGTGTTAATTATTATTTTTTGGATAAAACTGAACACACTTTTAGCGCCATTCACTGGACCAGTGTCACGAAATGTGCAAGAAGCAGTGTAATGTCATTTAATGTCACCACAGGCACGTTTTCCCAATGTGGTTTCATGTGTTGTTTTTGGAATAATGCACACAAATGTAAAAAGATGCATAATGGAAATAAATAGGGTCAATTCTGAATTCATGTTGACCTAAACTCTTGGCTGTCAGATTAGATAATAATTCATTTGTGACTGATATTACTTTGGGTTCACTTTTGGAAATGTAAAGTCAATTTTCAGTTGTACATTACAGTATTCCATGCAATGTGTGCTCAAGTTGTGTGCTGTGCACTTTGGCAAATATAGTGTCACCAGGATATTCTATGCATATAGAAAATTTGCATACTGCTCACAGTTTACATACTGAGTGCTGCAAAAAAAAAAAGAGAGTAGTTTGACTATATTCGATTCCAACTGAGCTTTAGTGTGTTTGTGTGTATGTGTGTGTGTGACGGCAGTATATCAGACCATCAGCTGGGTCGCTCTCCGCTCTGCAGCCATGCACTTGCTAAGCAGATGACGGTAGCCGAGCAGACTGCTAAGGCAGCACATCTGGAGTTCATCGTAACCCACACACTTGCACACACCGCCACCTCTGTGCATATGATAACGTGGCAGTGCTGCTTTTCTCACTGTGAATTTACTTTTAACTGCTGGAGACAACACTATACTGCATTGTAACTTTTTAGCTCAGCTACTTTCTCACAACAAATATGTACACAAAATACAACAACAACTATAAAAACAACAAAAAATAGAATCCATGCAAACTAAATATTCCTAAAATTCTGTGGAGTGACTTGAATCGTTCTGGATCAGTTCATGTACATGAAGCATCTCAACGAACCAATTCGCCCGAATGAATCAGACTTTTCCATGCTACATCTGAAAGAAAGCGAAAAAGTTGCTATTGGTATTACCACCCCAAATTTGTGTCATTTTTGCTCTAACACTCTTAAAGTGCCCATATTATCCAATTCTATTTTTGTTTTGGAAGTGTCCTACAATAGCATCCAAGGTCAAAATACATGTGAATTTTCTCATAATATACATTTCACATCACCTCATTTCTCAAAGAGTCTGAAAACGGTTCATTCGAAGATTTATTCTCTCTAAAGCCCTCCTTTCCACGAGCCTACTCTTCTCTGATTGGTCAGTTTGGCCCAGTCTGTTGTGATAGGTTTACCGCTTACAGCGTGTCAGAAATGAAATTACCATTACCATATCTGAATATTAGCTCTGGAGGCTTCCTCAGCTTTTGAATCACAGTGATAGGAACAATGGTGTCGGCTTTTCCGTATCAATTCTAGTGCGAGTCCTCATCCTTTTGAAATGCATGCGAAGTGGATTCGCAGCACTAAAAAACGATATTCTCGACACGTCGACAACACAAACCGAACTCTTCCAGGCCAGTGTTTGAAGGTGGGTCGAAGTAGACGTTGCTCACAAGCAGCCAATGAAGGCCATCGGTTGGTATTATGCAAATGTGTTACATTGTTACATAGGCTTGTAACAGGAAGTGAGACTGGAATTGCTGATGACTTTTTTTGTCTTTGATCTTTAAAACCTTGCAGACCTTTCACATTAACAAACGGCTATATTACACACTGCATGAAAGCTAATATTCGAAAAAGCATAATAGGGGCACTTTAAAATTCTCTTTTATGCTCATTTTCGCAAGATGTAATATATAGTCTGTGAAGTTTCAGCTCAAAATACCCCACATAGCTTTTATTATAGTTTGTCAAATTTATGTGTTAGCAAAAACATGCCATTTTTTGTGTCCTTTTAAGTGCAAATGAGCTGATGCTCCCTGCCCACTTTCTAAAAGAGGGCGGAGCTTTGACAGCTTACGCTTTGGATACTCAACAACAACAAAACTGCACAATCTCATGCAGAAAAAATGTCAGAAATTGTCAGCAATGGTGGACTTTGATGACTCAGAAATTAGTTAAGACTTTTACAATGCATCTGGACGTTTTTGAATGGTTAGTGGATGAATTGATGTAGATGTTGTGGAGTTAAGCTGATTCAACTTATCGAGTAGCATGTACCGTCATATTAATCTTTTGTGCACAGCCAGCGGTGAATTCACCCGCACAGCAGTCTGATGTTCTGATGAATAATGCCACCTATCAGATTTTGCTATATTTTCGCTGTTTTAATGGGAGGTAGCAAAATCTGAGTGGGTAGTAGCACAAATCACCATACCAGTGTAAAAAGATTTGAGCAAATATATAACACTTTACAGACTTTCTTTGGCACATTTGATTTATTAATGAAATTCAACCACAGTGTCCTCAGTGACTTGAATGCAGAGAGTCACTCTCCGGAGACAGGGCAGATCTTCAGCAGTCATAGGTGGAGTTTCACCTTACTTTTACGTAAGAGTAGGAACCGTGCATTTGGAGAGACTGTTTATGGTTTATGGAGATTTTAAAAAAAGGAGTGGGTGGATTTTGTCATTTTGAACACATCGGTGTTCAAACACCTTATAACAGTGAATTTTGCATAATAGGTTCCTTTTAAAAGTTTTATTGGCATCTTTGGATCTTTAAGATTGGTCTTTTGGTTACTTAGGCTATTATGGGGAGTTAGCTCACCCACTTCTAGCACATCAGAGACCTGGGTTCAATCCCCACCAAGGGCAACCCCTCACTTGTCTGCCAAATGGATCAAAAATGTAAAAAAAAATATTAATAAGTTCAGCTCACTAAGAGTAAAATGTTTTTTATCTGTTTAGTGAACAGTTCTTTGGCCAACCCAAAATGGTTCCTCTATGGCAGTAGGGGGGATGGGACACTCCGGGGGGGCACGGACACTCTCCCGGGGGGGGGGGCGCGAGCAGGCTACAGGATGGGTGGAAAAAAAATGATTTTTTTTTTTTTTTTTTTTAATCACTAAACTACTGTCATAAAAAGTTATAGTTTTGCATAAACATTGCTCCTGAATAAAAAATGTAATGTGTTTGGACTGATTTAAAAAAAAAGTTTTGAACAAATTAGATTGGTTTTGTCGATAGCGAGCGCAAATGCAGGTGATAAGCGGTTTTTATTAAGCGAGTCATTGATTCGTTTATTCAAACGATTCGTTCAAATGGCCGATTCATCAAGAATGAGACAGATGTTTGTGCATGGGTCATTGAATCTTTGACTCAACCGATTCGTTCAAAACACTGAATCATTCAAAACACGATTGAGTGTTGCTGTGAGATGCGCTATGCTGTGATCTTTGTTTGGATTCATTGCATCTATTTTCGCTGCTAAAATAAACCATTATTTCGTCTAAAATGTAAGTGACTTAATATTATTAACTTGTTTGTTGAACTGTCATGAAATCAGTGTCACATTTTCAATCGTGAGCTGATGGTAAATTAAGTGAATGTCAATTGTCAGCTCTCTTGGTCGTCAGGTCGTGTGATGTATGTTGCTGAACTGCATTCAAATGTTATAAATATTATAAAAACACCACATTTTGAAATTTAACTGCACTAATTTAACTTCAATTTAGTTTATTTGTGTGTGCTGCGCTCATAGACTTTAGAAAACGGCGCTCATTTGTTTAATTTCTCCTGGAGAAGCTGCGCAAGCCTCAAAAGTTTAAGGTCCTTGCACCCTGACTGAGTCGTATTAGTCGTATAACTGTCGTATTAGTTTTTCCATATTCGTCATTTTTTGGCTCTCAATTGTCAAAAACACTCCTCAAATATTTGCTACGGATGCGAAAAATGCAGAAAATCGAACCATCCGAATTAATTTTTATGACGGACGGAAGTTTCAGAGGCTGCAAACGTATAAAACGTGAGGTCGTATTAAGTTTATATATATATATATATATATATATATATATATATATATATATATATACATATATACAAATAAACTAGTCAGAATATACGCTACAGTTAAAGCTTTTGAACAATATTAAACTATTTTAAAGCAGATGATGCCTACTATTAGGCCTAGTAATAATAACAATAATAAAGCATAAATTAATATCAGAGGTCTGGTGCCAATTCCCAATTATAGCAATAGCCTAGTAATGATAATATGCCTACTGATGATAATAATAATAATAATAATAATAATGATAATAATAACAACAACAACAACAATAAAGTGGGCCTAATAATAATAGCCTAGGGCTATCTATCTAAGGTGGCGGGGTGTGGCCGCGTGGGGGGGGGGGGCTCTCTGGGTGGGTACTGGGGCCCCAACTGCAATGAACCAGCTTTGGGGGGGCCCAGCTTGCAAAAGGTTGAGAACCCCTGCTCTATGGCTTTGCTTTGAAACCCCCTTTTTGTAGTTTTGAGAATGAACAAACAATGATTTCTGGGATACAAACTTATGAGTTGCTTACTTACAGTTATTGAGTTAGAAAGTATTGAAACTTACACCATTTAATGAAAAACGGTGTGTGCTTGTCCTTGTTTGAACTATTTTGGGGTCTCCTGTGCCATCAGCATTGTGAAACACCATCATCTGAGTTCATTTCCGAAGCTGTTTGAGGAAATTAGATGCAGGGGCGGTATTTCAAAATCCTGTCTGGGGCTCAACATGTTCTGGCTCTGCCACTGTCTGAATCATTAATGAGACTGAGAGCAAGAGAAAATAAGCCTTGACCTCTAAATATGACACGAACAAGAGGATTACTTCTGTTACTGTTTTTTTCCCCTCTGCATGTATTATCTATTTTTCTCTGCATGAAGCATAGCGCTTCTTCAGCAGATACATGCTGTTCACCTCAAAATCAGATAATAAATTCTGAAGTAATCTTCTCAGGGTTATGAAAGATAAAGGCAAGCTTAGAAAGTTGAGGGTTGATAGTGAAGATTATGATTTAAATTACATCTTGAGACAGCATGTTGCTAAGCTTAGCTGCTGGTCAAATGTTGAGTTTGTAAGTTTTTTTTTTAAAGAAATAAATAAATTAATGCTTTCATTATACAGGGATAAATCGAATTGATCAAAAGTAAGAGTAAAGACATTAATAATGTTACAAATGATTTATAAATAATACTCTTTTGAACTTTCTTCAAAGTCCATATGTATATATATTAAGCTGCACAACTGTTTTCTACTAATAATAAATGCTAGTAGCAGTAAATCAGCCTATTAGAATGATTTCTGAAGGATCATGTGACATTGAAGACTGCAAAAATGATGCTGAAAATTCAGCTTTGCGTCACAGGAATTACATTTTCAACAAACAATGTTTCTGCTTATTTTTTCTGTTTATTTTTGATCAAATAAATGCAGCCTTGGTGAGACTTAAAAAAATCTCCAAAGCGTACATGCACATCTATACCGTAGTTTCTTATGTAACGCCCACACACTTGATTGTAATGTTTTGGTACTCGAAAAAACACAACTTGCGTACATGTAAACAATTTCTGAGTGAAAATTGATTCTACACCCATTTTTTTTCAGCACTCATTTTATCACGTTTACTGCCAACCAATTCTAGACAATCCTGCAGATTGTTTTGCATATTTTTGTCTTGCTCAGCGTTACTTTGCGTAATGTTTTGAATAGTCAAAAGTGCACATGTAATGCTTAAAATGCTTTCTAGGTAGATAGGAACATTTGTGTTCGGTACAACAGCGCCACATAAGCGATTTGGAAGCTGCAGACGGACTCTGGTTTGCTCCACAAGAATGAGGTCGTCTTGAGGAAAAGTCCAAATGTGATGAATGTTTCCTCAGTTTGAAGTCCAGTGCCACTCTTTGATTTGAATGGGAGAAAAAAACCCAAATGTACTCGACACACACTAGCACACCCACAAACAGCAAGTAGCAGATATCAATATCTCGATGGGCACAAACATGAAGATTCTTGCTTGGCAGCAACTTCCGCCCCTCCTTCTCTGAAAGATTTCATTCAAAATCATAAACACTCACATAAAACACCCTTTTATGATTTCATGCCTTCATGTCTACTGTCAGACAGTCACTTAAATGAACGTCAGGTGTTTGGCCGACTGCCCCGTTTTGCAGATATCCGATTCCCAGACTTGTCTCTCTTTGCTGAAGCACTTGTGGTGGACAGATACACACTTATAATTCCAGCTCCCAGCAAAAGTAGCAACTGTTTAGATGTTGAATTTTTAATGCTTTGTTCCTGGAAGGCGTCCCCTGGCTCTGTTCGAGGCACTGATTTTAATCTCTTGAGCAGAATGTTGTTGTGGGAAAGTCTGGTGATCTCGTAGACGCATGAGAAGGTCTTATTCCAACTTCTAACAGCATGTGGGTTTTCTTTTGGGAAGGTGAGAGAGGAAAAGGAAGAGCTAGGGGAGTGAGTGGTGAAGGAGATCAGCACTGGAGGTCACTTTCTTCCTGGTGACTGCAGATTTGCTGAGCTTTTGATTATTTCCATCGCTACATGAACTCATAAAGCAAAGACTTGCAAAAATCTTTTGGTCATCGTGAAAGTTGTTGGTAGGTCATAACATAAAGCCAGTGGGGTGAGAAGTCAGACTGTGACATAAATGATTGGCTAAAAAGGTTAAACAGAGGGGTGAGTATAGATATGGAATATCTAGATTCTGCATTAAGCCTATTTGAATGTCAACATACCTTTTCTGAAAAGAAAAAAAAAATGATGGAAAGTCCTTCAAAATCCCTCACACAGTGTTTATTTTTTAACATTACTATTTATTTAAAACATTTATATATACAAATATTATTTTACTAACTTTTTTTGTTATTTATTTATGTATTTTTGCACATACACTACCATTCAAAAGTTTGGAGTCAGTAAATTATTTTACTTTTATTCAACAAGAATGCATTGGTCATGTGACGATAAAGACGCTTTGGCTCTATAATAACCTTTTCCTAGAATTGCTGTAAAGACAAAACAATCTCTGTCCATTCATTTAATTTTCCTATTATCACTGTGAAGCTGCTTTGAAACGATCTGTATTGTAAACAGCGCTATATAAATGAAGATCACTTGAGTTATTATATTACAAAAGATTTCTGTTTCAAATGAATGCTGTTCTTTTGACCCTTCTATTCATCAAAGAATCCTGAAAACAATCTATCACAGTAATGGCTGCTGAAGATTCAGCTTTACCATCACACACTATAAAAACAATATTTTTATGATTAGTCATCATAATATTTTTTTTATTTCGTCAAATCAACTTAGATTATTAATGTAGTTTATTAATGTAGTTCTGTTTTGATTTCCTGTTGATTAAATTAATCGCCTTCATTGTATTAACAAAAATTTGTAATTTCAATGAACTCAAAATTTTGAGTTGCCAACTTACTTTTCTAAGTTAAACCAACAATTATTTTTTACAGTGCCGCAATAGGTTACATTTTAATATGCATTCAAATAGAAAGCAGTTAATTTGTGAAATATTATTACAATTTAAAATAACCGTTTTACTGTATTTTCATCAAATAAATGTTGTGTTGAGTGTAATATTCATTGTAATTTTCAAATAATATTTACTATTTATAAAGTTGCTATGGAGAAAAGCATCTGCCGAATGCGTAAATGCTAAGTAAATATTATATTCATTATTATTAGTATATTTTTTTATACTAGTAATTTTTTTTTTTTTTTTTATAATTATAATATTTATACTTAAAGATCTAATCTCTGAATTTCCCTGAAGTTAATAGTCTTGCTATTGAATTTTTATATCTGAAATTTTTATATCCGAACAAACATATTTTGGCCACCATAAATGAGCACTTCCTTTGAAGACAAACTAAAGTTTTGTGAGTATTTGCTTATCTTGACAAATGCAAATGCATAGCAGGGCAACGACACTGTCCTTCCTTTGTATTAATACCAGAACACCAACCTGAGAAGTTAGTCATGTGACTTTCGTCACGCTTTCATTTGGATCATATGTTAAAATGAATTCGTCTCGCCTTCTGTCTCGGGTACAGGGAAGGTCTGTCGGTTTGGTCATGGAAGAGCAGGCTGGCAGCGCGGGCAACAGCCCCCAGCACGGCCGCGGATCGGCCAGGCAGGACGTTCTCCGATGCGGCTGGCTCCGGAAGCAAGGAGGTTTCGTGAAGACTTGGCACACTCGTTGGTTCGTCCTCCGAGGAGACCAGCTGCACTACTACAAGGATGAGGACGAAACCAAGGCTTTGGTGAGAAATTTCTTTCTCTTTAGCTCACAGTTGACAGGTCATGTCTTTACTTACAACACACGCAGATGTGCACGTTTCATTGTTTACACTCTACACAGTTCATTCACACGCAAATATCACGACATTCTCCAAGTGCAAATCTCATGCCAAGACCCAAACAAGAGAGGTGAGGAAAGACTGACCTGCTTTTTACCTCGCATCAACCTCTGCCGAATGATCACTTGTCACGGTTCCTCGTCAAACAATGGAGATTTTTATCCTCAAGGTCATGCAGCTGGTTTGAGTAGGTGGACAAAAGTGTTTACTGTGGAATCGGGCGGGAATTTGAGAAGGTTCCATAAATCTCGTTTAAAACCGTCCCGTCTTGTGCCTCGCCAGAGAGAAAGACGGGCATTTTGCCCACAGGAATATTAAAGATTTATACCTTCATGTCTGCGTTTTAAGGTTCGTCTCCTCTGTATCTTTGAAGTTCCATGTTCAGCTTTAATTTTCATGTTTAATGCTCTGGTAGAGCTTGTTGCAGGTTTCCTCAGCAGTCAGGTATTGGATTGCAAGGGTAGGCAGCATCTTCATTCAGGGTTTCGTTGACAAAGCTTTCAAAGGACACTGAATACGCCTTTTAAAGGAAAGGAGAGTCTTTGAAGTTCTTCAGACGAGCATATTTGAGGTTGTTAAAATACTTAGGAAAGGATAGATGCTGTGAAGCTCTTCTAGAAGCCCACTGGAAAATATTGACACAAATATGAGAAAGTCTTTTATCAAAATACTAATGTGTGTTCTACTTTGAGTAGTTCTGTTGAAAATAAACCTTGCAATGACCTTTTTTGCCTTCTTTTTATACAAATAGTTCAATTATTATTATAAGTAAATGTTCTAAAAAATAATACAATATATCAATGTGATTTATCATAATATTTTTATATTTATTATTAAATTATTCACAATTCACAATATTATTATGTATAATCTTATAATATTATGAAGCAAATATAATAACTCTTTAACATGGTAAACATATACTGTATGCTTTATAATTGTAATATATTCATTATAATATTTACTTTAATAAACCTTTGTCAAATTCTTTATACCACAATAAAATATAAAAAATACAATGGATTCATCTTAA
>CM074294.1:14545468-14702968 GCA_037194245.1 Opsariichthys bidens
GAATGCTGTTTTAGGATCATATATAAATTGCAATCTTGTTGTTTGTTTTATTTTTAAATCTATTTTTTATTTTACTTTATTTTGGGCACTTTTATCTGATGTAAAACACAGACCATTAAATTAGTAGGAATCCATGAAAAGAAAATATTTTTTCATTACTTAATTTTTGTGGTAATTTTTTTACTCATAAAAATTTTGTGGCAAATGTGACAAAAAGTAATAGTATATTTGGTTCATTTTAATATATATATATATATATAAAATACCAAAAAATATTCATACAATTATTGGCAAACATGGCATTCCCATCAAAGTCGTCATAATAACTACGAGATGGCAACCCGTGACGTTCTTCTCGGAATTGTTCTCGTTCTTGGACTCAGAATGTTTTTCTGTCGCAGCACTGTCAACGCCGAAATGAATCTGCAGCAGTCAGGTGGTACAAGTCAGTGCTCTTTAGTTGTTTGCGTTAATTATTACCAGGATGTTATGTGCTTTGAGACGAGGTAATGCAACTCCATATTTTCACTTTGCAGACTCTGCTCTGGCTGTTCGTCCATGTGATTTGAAGGAGGCGTGGCTTTGGAGAGCGGCCTGAAGGGAGGGTTGGATCATATGCGTTATTGCTAGCCTCTCCAAAATTACCTACCCTACCTTTAACTATACCCGACAGTGCTAAAGTATTCAATGTGCAATCAAATCCCTGATTATATGCACAACAGCGTCTGTCTTCATGAGCTTATTCGCTGATGTGTCCTAAATGACCTGCTGAGCCACCGTTTCCTCTCGTACTTCCTGTACTAAGAGACATCAGAAGGCGTTTGGGGAGCAGTGCATCTTTCAGTGTTCACTTAATGAAGTCAGGGGAGTTAGTTACAAAGCAGGATGAAAAACAATGGAGACAATAATATGTTCACAAGAGAGAACAGGCAGTGTCAGCTAATATTAATCTTTGGTATAAAAGGAGGGTGTATAGACACCTGAAATATTAGTTTATATAGGGCATAATCGGAAAGGAATTTGCTTACCTAGAAAAATAGTGCTGATCTACATACTTGTAGCAGTTTTTTTTACACCAATATGGCTAAGGTCATGGATCATTATTTTGGCTAATTGATATTGCGACCCATAATGCTTCACCTTTAAATATAAGAGCTGATCAGCACTTTTACTCTTAGTGTTCTCACTGTCATTTTTAACACTATAAGTTAAAGCTACAAAAACAAAAGCCATAAGGATCAGGTCACAACCTGATTAAAGAGCTTTTGTTACGTACATTTTGCGACAGAACTTTCCCAACATCAATAAACAATGTTGTGTGCCATATGCGCTCATTTTATGCGTACACATGGTGGTATTTTTATTACGAGTTCAGACGCCTTTACCGAACTATAATGGGCAATATATCGTTCATGATGAGAAAAACAAGGTGAGCATTTTGCCCTTTTAGGGTTGCATCTTGTGACATCACATCCTGTTTGTTTCAGTCGAACTGAATTTCAATTGGAAGCATGTTTGGTGCACACCACTTACTCAAATGAAGCGCACTAACAAAGCAAACGCACCAGAATTTATTTTAATTGAACTGAACACACCCTGAAACACTTTAATCTTGTTCTGTGTCCTTGAATGCGTGTCAGCCCAGGCCAAATCTTGGAGACATGCAGACAGATTGAAGATTTATGCAGATTTCTCTCTCAATCTTTCCTATTATTATCGTCTTTAATGTGCCATGGATTTCCAACAGGTGATCTGTCATTATCCGGTGTATTAGTTGTAGTTAAGTACAGAATCCTGCGATTGAGTCCAGTCTGAAAATCTTCTCTCTCACTCAAGCATCAGATATAAGAGTAATTAGTATTCTGAGCAGACTGACGCTCTGGCTGTAACTTTTATGTCTTATTTCTGTAATCTTCTTTATGTCCTCTGTGCTCACTCTCCCTAAATCTTTTGTTGCCATCCATCCTCCATTGAACAAAATGTGCGGCACTATAACTTTACAGCACGCTGTATAATCACCATAAAAATATACTTTCATCTGATTAAGCCGTAAAAACCGCAGTAAACACAAAAGTTTGTTAAAAAGCAATATTTCAGCTGCATAAATGCACCCATATTGCTGTTTTTAGAAGATAATTTGTGCAAACATTTCACACAATATCAGAATCGTAGCCGTGCGATATAGAGCCATATCGCCAGCGGCTGAACGGCTGCTGACGGCTCAAATCTCCGAAAACGTCTAAACAAATTTCTAAATAGGTGCTATGTCGACATATAAATTGTGTATTTGAGGTCTAAATAACTATGTTCTCTCCTAAAAACAGACTTGGAAAGACCTCTCAGCCTATCAGATTCGAGAACCAGAACAAACTCTTGTATAAACTTGCAATATTCCACGAAAAATAAAAAATAACCACCATCCAATCAATTCTATCACATACACAATCAAGTCCGCCCTACATTTTTCTTGTTTGAGAAGCTGTTTTACTCAGATATACGTCACAATAGTGAGTAAAAGACTATCACAACTTCGGTTTCATGCTGACCTTAAGAGACTACATGTGACTTTGCAGTTCACTTTACTTATCTAGCTTTGAAAAACTTTAAGAGAGTTTACTTTCCTTTCTTATTTAAGGTTCTTATGTCCTATTAGTGGTAGCAAACAATAGTGGAGCACCAGCATTAGAAGCAATTAGCTTCTGGTGCTCAGGCATAAAGCCGGACAAAGGAATTATCTCCATTGCATTTGTTGTTCTACTTGGATCATTTGCATTTTATCTGTGTGCTAAGCCGGCTAATTGGCCTTCGAAAGCACTTAGTGACTGATGTGATTAGAAACTACTCTACATCACAATCTAATGATCTCCAATGAGTTTGCTTTCCCTGGACAAATCATATCAGAATGTCAAGCAAGAGTGCAAACACAGCTTCCTATAGCAGCTCAGAGCTGCTCTGTGGTCAGTAATCGCAGGAAATGGTATTATGACTCTTTTCCTCTTTTTCAGGAAGCTGACAAACATGTATAGGGTTATTAGAGTCAACTAGAACTAAAAGTAAAACCTTAAACAAAACATTTTATTACTTTAAATAAAATGAGCGTTAAAAGGGCTATATGTAGAATTCAGAAACCCTTGTTATCAGCGACACCAGTGGCCGTTAAGTGAACTGCAGCCTGCAACTCACTGCTCGTTCTCGAACTCGTGCACACGCAAGAGACTGAGCGTGATTCAGTGCTCTGATATACGGTATATGGTGAAGTTATTTCCCATTTTTTGCTTAGAAGTAGGGCTGGGCGATTTTTCCGATGTTTTTCTCGATTAATTCGAATTTAATGTCTTGCCTCGATTTTATTATTTTTAATTCGAGAAATCGCTTTTTGGAAAAAATGCTTGCAAATGTTACGATTAGACGTTGACAATACAGCAATGATAACAGTTAAGAGATGACCACATGATGGCGCACCTCATTAACCTTTCTCGTGTGACGTACACTCTCTGAACACACAACACATCGCTAGTCAATCGCATTTTCCAGGCACATTAAGATGAAAAATTCTCAATTTTTCAGAATGCCGCAAATGCAATGCAGGTCATGTGACTAGAGCCAACCAATCAGCTTCGGCCTTTCTGTAAAAAAACATCGAAAGCTAATCATAGTTGTACAGGGTCGTTTTTATATTTCATCTCCATAAATATATATAATATATCTAGTAATAAAGCTAATGCAATGGCTAGAAATCAATTTATCCTTTGCCGAATCTTTCTCGTTGTCGTGTAGAGCGCAGTTTCTGGTAGCGTTGCAACGACAGATGCAGCCGCGCTTTCCATAATATTTGAACGGCCCCTTAAACGGCTGTTCACTCAAAAATGTGTTATTGTGTTGGGAAAAAATGAGACGTGGGCTGTGAAATAGGGAAACAAGCAAAGTTATTAAACGCGAATTGAACCTTTTGTTAAACCGTTTTTGTGCATCGGCCAACTTCGTTTTCTCTGTGTTCCGCACTGTTCTGAAGTTGGTCCTCGTCTGCTTTTCGATATGTTGAATCGGTGACAGGCAGTCGATGTGAGAGAGAGAGAACTCTGATTTGCTACACAGACAGAAGGTTGTTTTAATTTTACGTCATCTTACCTGAGCACTCAATGCACGAATATTTTCATAATAACACGAGAGGAGTGAAATTAAAGAACGCGATCATCATGATTGATATTCAAAGCGGTAAGCAAGCGCTGCTTTGTTTATGGTTTGTACACATGCAGTCTTAGTTTCGCTTTCCCTTTTTGAATGACGAATATAGACGAATGTATCTTCTTAAATAGACAGTTGTCTCTCTTATGCGCAGGCGCAGAACGCACGTGCTAGTTGACACTCGGCTGAAGTTCTTTCGGTGTGTTCAAGCACAATTTTTTTTTCCCCCGACGCAGCCGACAGCACCGTCGGCTTTCGTTGCCGCTAGTTCTTTGACATCGGGTTGGTGTGTCCCGGCCTTAACTTAGCCGCTGTGTTTTCAAAATGCTGTTTCATGGGTAAAACACTGCAAAACACATGAGACATGAGTGTAACAGCCAAACACATCCACCAAAACAATGGGAACTATAGGCCGATGGAATTCGAAAGCTGTGAAGAACTAATGCAAAATAATACATGAAAATTCTTACATATAGTCCCTTTAACAGGAATAAAATGCAGAAATCTCTCTTCATTTTGTTTTGAAGATGAACGAATCTCTTATGGGTTTGGCTGACAGAATGTCACTGTGAGTCTTAGTCGAGTTTCTTGTGAGGAGCTCTGTTTGGTTTGTTGTTTTGACATGAGGCAGCACACTATGTTTGGATGGAACAGAGATCTTTTTTAGAGGAAAGGAAAAGGTGAAGGTAGCCAATCTATTCAACCCCGAGGGGTACTGTTGTACAAACTGCAGCTTTTGACTCTGAGCTATGAAAAGATCAGATTAAAGTGGAGATGTGCTCAGAGTGAATTTGTACCTCCTCACTGAACACAACAAAACAATGAAGATGAAAGAGCTCTGAGATGGTGTGTAGCATGATTACCTCAGACTTATACAAGGTCCAGGTTGTGAACGCAGGCTTTTCTTACCAAATCTCAAACCTGCAGCAACAAGGGAATTTAAAGTGATTCATCTGGCCCCTTACCTCTCTCGTATTATTCATGATTGGTCATTGGTATGCTTGGTTAGCTGGCAATTTGACATTTTGCCTCAGTGCCATTACCGTTTGAAATTAGAGTTCTGAAATATATAAAAAAAAAAAAATGAGGCGGATGAGTCATATTGCTTCCGCAGCCTAATGAACATTGATTTTTGGATGCAATTAATAACAAGTCTCTTTTGTTTTTGTTTAAAATAATAGGCAGTACGTGTTTATTAAACTAGGATAGTGTTAGAATCCGATTAACAAAGAAATCACACGCTTCAGCTGTTTCACTGTAAGCGTTGTAAAACATAAAACCATCAGAGGTTTTAGCAAACTAAAGGAAAATTATTATGGTTTATACTGTAGATAGTTTATAGAGCGCACATTTAGCGTAATACACTAATAAAACTAGGTTCTTTGCTACATTTACGTTTATTTCCTGGCATTTGCTAAGTGAATAAAATGTAGATGTAGCAAGTAAGGTTATATTATTGGACTAGACTAATGCCCTATAAACTGACTGCTGGAAATGATAAATGCATTTGAGGTTTAACTAAAAAAAAACAGCCAATAATTCTACCAATTAAAGGCAGATTTTAGATTATGGTACATTCATTTACATTTATTCATTTGGCAGACGTGAGAAGTTGCCCTAGGTGGGGATTGAACCTGGGTTTCTGGTGTGTTAGAAGTGAGTGGAAACTCGCTGAGCTGACTCCTCGCACAAACATAGACCATGTGGCCTATATATCTCCAGGGGCCGGTTGCACCAGCTGGACGTAAAAAAAGTTGGGTGTAAGCTCTACCCTGGATTTAGTCACGTCCAGCTTACCGATGAATATTTACACCTGTTGGACCATTGAAAACTATGACTAGGCGCAGCTTAGACGATGTTCTACCGCACTGTTAGTTGAAGCGCCTTACAAATGAGAATTTATTGGCTCCCACGAATAGATGAAAAATTACTGTTGAGCTGAAAAAAGAAGATTAAATTACTCCGATTGTAAAACAAGAAAAATGATTGAGCAGTTCGGTAAGTATATGCATATTTTGGTATGCAAGCAAAACAATTCAGTAGCGAATAAAAAACAAGATATCTGACAAAAGATAAGCTGTTTACACGGTTATCGCAAGTTATAGGCTAGACCTGTTTACACGGTGTACAGAGTAGCCTACACAAATTTTAGGACAAAGTTATGTTTGAATAACTTTTTCAACTTTTGCAGATAATCCCGACTCGCCTTTAGTACAGAGGGACAGCTCTGAAAAACACGACGACAGCCCATTGACCGTGAAGCCCGTTTACCATCATCTCAACGTTTTTATTTGCCTTTATTTTCAACATGGAAACAAGTCAAGATTTCTCACTTTACACCTACCTTTGACTAGGCGTAAGATTTAGTCTCGGACGTGCGCTACGCCTAGATGGTGCAACGGGTATTAATTCTACGCAGGACTTAAAACGCATTTTACGTTAAGCTTACTCTTACGACCGGGTGTACGTCCAGCTGGTGCAACCGGCCCCAGATGCTGAATATGGAGCATCTCACAAGGGAAAACTGTACATTGGTCAGGATGTAGGTAATGGAAAGTTGAGGTTAATCACATTTCTGAATTGCTGCAGTCTGGTTGTGGGCAGACCCCCCTATCTACAGGTACACCAGACGCCAAAGCTGATTTTATCAGGTCTGCCATTGTGGGCATTTATAATATTACTGCCAGTAATAGGTTTACTTTCTTAAGCTGTCCTCAGTGGCACAGAACACATTTCAGAAAACAGAGAAACACATTTGGCATGCAACTCAGTTGTGACCAATCAAAATGGCTAGATGGATGCTGTCCATTTCAGAATTAGTTTTTGATTTAAACTCTTGGCAAACTAGCTAATTTCCCACCTGTTTTCTGTTAGACAACCACAAACTGCGGCGAGGGTAATGATGTTTACCTGCGGCTACTCTGTGGAAGATTTTATTTTTAATAGTTCATTAAGTGGTGTATATTTGAGTTGAAAGTTGTCAGGATGGTAATGGCTCTGCAAATTGACTTTGTGAGGCTGCTCGTTCTGAATGTTTTTGATTCATTTAAAAGAACTAGATTCAACCAGAGTCATCTATTCAGAATCGTACTACACCGTTGTGCTGTGTGTTTTGTAATTTTTTCGAGAATCATAGGCTACTACTCTGGTCACACTTTGTTTTTTATTCACTACAAAGAAGCAGCTCATAAGAGTCATTTGTTGAGAATCGTATTACCCTGGTTGGACTTTATGTTTTTGATTCACTAACAAGAGTCGAATCTAAAGAGAAATTCATTCAGAATCATACTGCACTGTTGCGCTGTATGTTTTTGATTCACTAAAAAGAGCCAGTTCATAAGAGTGACTTGATTAGAATCATACTGCACTGTTGTGCTGTATGTTTTTGATTCATTAAAAAGAGCCAGTTCATAAGAGTCACTTGTTCAGAATCATACTGCACAGTTGTGCTGTATGTTTCTGATTCACTAAAAAGAGCCAGTTCATAAGAGTCACTTGTTCAGAATCATACTGCACTGTTGTGCTGTATGTTTTTGATTCATTAAAAAGAGCCAGTTCATAAGAGTCACTTGTTCAGAATCATACTGCACAGTTGTGCTGTATGTTTCTGATTCACTAAAAAGAGCCAGTTCATAAGAGTCACTTGTTCAGAATCATACTGCACTGTTGTGCTGTATGTTTTTGATTCACTAAAAAGAGCCAGTTCATAAGAGTCACTTGTTCAGAATCATACTGCACTGTTGTGCTGTATGTTTTGATTCATTAAAAAGAGCCAGTTCATAAGAGTCACTTGTTCAGAATCATACTGCACTGTTGCACTGTATGTTTTTGATTCACTAAAAAGAGCCGGTTCATAAGAGTCACTTGTTCAGAGTCATACTGCACTGTTGCGCTGTATGTTTTGATTCACTAAAAAGAGCCGGTTCATAAGAGTCACTTGTTCAGAATTATACTGCACTGCACACTGTATGTTTTTGATTCACTAAAAAGAGTCGGTTCAGAAGAGTGATTTGTTCAGAATTATACTGCACTGCACACTGTATGTTTTTGATTCACTAAAAAGAACAGTGTGGTTTGGGATTGTACTACCCTGTGCTCTATGTTTCTGATTCACTAAATAGTACGTGCTCACTAAGTCAGTCATTCTGTAATTGACTGTACAGATAGTGCTGTAGATTCTGTAGCAGTGCGGTGGCACTTTTAGTATAGCGTTTGGTCCAAATCGACAAAAAAAAATGGATGAACACTACTCATGTAGTATAAAGTTACTTCAATTGTTTTAAATATTATTGTTATTATAAACAAATAAATTATGTTATTAGAAACATTAAATCTGTCTATATTACATGCAAACTATATTAGAGGCAACAAGCGTCTGTATTAAAAGAAAAAGAAAAAAGTCAAGCGTAACCTCAGGCTAAATCATTCTCAGTTCACGGATGTCGTGACATTTTCTGCGATCAAAAGAGAAAAGTACCTGCTTTGTAAACAGCTGATGTCACCTGTATACAGACACATTTCTTGCACTCGTACTCGCTGCAGGCAAAAGACTGCATATTAAAGCAGAAAGAAAGAAAGGAGGCTTCTAAGTGTGAAAAAGTGCTGCAGGACAAATAGGGGTCACTAATGAACAGGACGTGAGGGCAACCCTCTGAGGAAAAGTCAAGGTTAAATGTTCAAATGTGCACCTAATGGGACCATTCCACAGCAAATGGCTTTCGCTTAATTAATTCCATGGGACCATTTAGGACTTCGGGCCTAAGTACTGGATTGTAGCTTGTTTTATTTCCTCCTGTTCCCTTTGGTCCTCCACCATCAATCTCCGTTGGTTGATAAACAAATGGAGCAGCTCTTCTGATCCGATCTGGAACTAGATTTTTGTCTCTCTATGGGGGATTCCCACTACATTAAGTTTCTGAGAAGCTAACTTCGTTTTGGCACCATGGGGACTGAAATCTAATTAAAGATAAACACTGGTGACATAACAAATCATTTTTTTGCTTTGTTCTGCCTCTTTATTTATTTACATTTTACTCAAGTAGGAAGGGAAATTCCTGAGATGATATTAAGCTAACCTCTGCCCCAGCTCAGCGTAGCACAGCTTTCTGGGGCGATGGACCCGATGTCTCATTTCCTCTTCCCACAGTTTCCATTCGTGTGCTGTCCAGATCATCCAGAAGGCCTGTGGTAGTCTCTTTGATCCTTCTTTGCAGTATACTTCTGTTGGTTGTTTTAAAGTATGAACCATGCGGTCTGGCTTGAGGTGTTAATGAGGACGTAATAAAACAACCAGGACTCCAGAGGTCAGCGAGGTTGCTGGGAGATGAACTGCTGTCCCACAGCAATGACCCATGGGAATCCAAGGGGTCAAGGTTTGAGTTTCCATTGAAAAAGAAGCTTTTCTATTGAAAAAGTATTTCCATTGATTGCCATTCAAAAGTAGCGGTGTATTTGGATTAATTTAATATATTTATTCATTTATTTATTATTTAAAAAAAAAAATTCAAAATTCAGTATATTTTTTTTTTAAATATACAAATATAAAATCATTTCACTTAAATAGGTATTGGTCACAGGGATAAGAAAGATATCACAACTATATGTATTGGTTGGTATTGGACAGTGTTGGGGAAAGTTACTTTTAAAAGTAATGCAATACAATATTACGTAACTCCCTAGAAAGTAACTAATTGCTTTACTTGGTTACTTTTTATGGAAAGTAATGCATTACTTTACTTTTGCGTTACTTTTAATCATCTGGGCTGGGCTGTTTGTTTTTATAACAACAAAAAAAGTTAGATATTTGGCAAATGTAAAGGCTCTTTCACACCAAAAGTGAAATGAATTAGTCCCAGGCTGAAGAAAATGCAAAAAAAAAAAAAAAAAAGTAATCTATAATACAAGTTACTTGAAAAGTAATCTGATTACGTTACTTGTAATGCGTTACCCCAACACTGTGTATTGGATATTTAATTGTGAATGGTCATTTCCTCTGTTTTTACATTTTGATTATTTTTGGCATTATCTGATCTAAAGTTCATTTTTAATAATGTAAAAACACTGTTAAATATAATCTCTTTTTTGCAGTTCTACAAAAATGTCATTTTTTTTTTAAAGTTATTTTTTTTAACTATATGTTATCGAATTTAAACATCATCTATTTAATAGCAATTTGAAGAGCCAACAATATTTAACAAACAGTGTCAGGTTTAATAGACAACTGGATTAGGAAGCTTTTTCGTCCCTAGTTTCAGTGGCCATTCACATGCGTTTTTTCGGTTAAACTTTCGTTTTTTATTTGAACTTGAACGCCCCATTTTTAAAATAACGCTGCGTCATGCGCTAAACGCTGTAAGGTGGTCAAACACATCCGTCTAGTGTGGGAAAAGTAACAGTGCAACAGAATGCGTTCTTACCGTGGTAAACAAAAATATACTATAAACTGCTATGGATCTAAAAATAAACTGCTTGTTTAAACAATTTTTGTTCAAATGTAGAAATGTAGGATTTATATGAAAGATGGCATGCATGAGTAATCCCAGCATGCTTTGGGCTGTACTCCATTGTATATTTACATCATGAAAATTGTTGTTGTTCACCAAAGCAAATACTAATTCTTTCACGTCTCTTAGTGTAGAGTAAGCAAGGAAGTGTGACAAGGAGATGCATGGTTCCACTGCTCTGGAATGGGCTGGGGTTTTGTTCCCGGCCTTTTGATGATCTGTCTTTCTGTGTTTTCCACATGGAAGGCCTCTGGGCGCAACAAAAAGGCCTCATAATTGAAAGGCCCATGTCTTCAGCAACCCACCCTCAAGCCTCCGGTTTTAAAATAGGAACCGCTGCCCACATCAAACTGGTGACCTGACTCATTGTGGGTTGAAATTTGTGCTATCTTCATGAGCCCCACCTATGTTTCTCGTTGGGGCGGCAGGTAGAGTTTCCGCCGCTTAAGAAGTTCGTGTTCAACTTCATCCGGAATGTACTATCAGCAGGATCTGAAAGCGTTCAGATCTTGTAAAGGTTTATGATGTTTTAACAGAAGCAAGTCCCTGCACCACATGCAGAAAGACTTTAAAACCCAGGGGGAAAGAGGTCATTGTTTAATGATCGTCATATGTGGCTGCTTTTTACTTATTTTACTCGTATTACCATGACAGGCAGCACTTACATCCAGGAACCCTACAATCTAGACCAAGTATTTTTATAAGGTCTTGTTTACTCAGTCTCATATCATAGTAAACCGATCCTAATGGTTTAAAGACTCTGTGAAGTCTAGAAAAAGACAACTGGCTTGTGACATTTATGGACACTGCTGCATGCTTATGAATTCTTTATGAAAACCCAAAGACTTGCTGACTCATTATTAATACAGACCTCATTATATCGCTCATATTTACAGTCAGGAATCTAAATATATAAATATTATACTGTTTAGACATACACTACCATTCAAAATTTGTGTTTTTTGAAAGAGGATACTATGATTAGCAAGGCTGCATGTGTTTAATCAAAAACACAGTCATATTTTTATACAATTTAGTTCAGTTTTTGAACATATTTTAACCATATTGTAACCAAAGCTCTATAGTGCAGAGATTTGAATAATGTATCAGCCGCTATGTTAAGTATCCCTCTTGAATCTCTGCATCCTAAATGTTCTCAGTGTTTCCAGGCATGTCGAGATACTGGATACTGAACATTTGTACTGATATTTGATAAGGATGTAACTGAGCTATGTTTTCTCTCTCCCAATGAAAACGTGCCTTTTTAAGCCCCTGTAGCACAGATATGAAATACTCTCTGTCAAAGGTGACTACTCTAGACCTCTGCAGTTGTTACCGTGCATACTGTAAATAACCCCTGTGTGCTAGTGGATACTGTAATGCTTCTATAAAGATCCATATGAAAACATCGCTCAACAAGTGTGTTAATGGCGTTCATTGTGCCGTCTGACCACGTGTGACTGTCAGTCATTCGTGTCTTGATTCTGTAATTTAAATAGCAGGATGAAGTAACACCTGGCGATAAAATGGTGGGAAATTCCCTTTAGGCATTTAGATGGTTATTTAGGGAACAAAGGTATATTTTTTTGATATACCGTAGATCCCCATATGCTAATTTATTATCTATAAAGACTGCACTAATATATATATATATATATATATATATATTATCTGGGAAATATTTACCTAAAAATGTTATTCATTATATATATAATTTATGTTAATCATGATTTTTTATCAATTTCTGGGGATGAAATGAAAAATTATAGCCATTCAACAACAGTGTAATAGCCATACTTTTAGTGCTGTCAATCGATTAATCGCGATTAATCGCATCCAAAATAAAAGTTTGTGTTTACATAAAATATGTGTGTGAACTGTGTATATTTATTATGTGCACACATGTATATGTTTAACAAAAATATATTAGATTTATATGCAATATAAATTATATAAATATAAATATATAAATATACATGCAAATATTTCCTAAATAAATACATGTATGTGTGTATACATTAATAAATATACAGAGTACTCATATATTATGTAAACAAACTTTTATTTAGGATATGATTAATCGTTTGACAGCACCATTTTTAACATTTAATAGGCTTTAAGAGTATAACAACTTTAATATAAGTGAACTTAAAACAATCTTCAGTTGAGGTGCACAATTAATCATTAAAAGATTGCAATCTCGGTTCAAACACCCATTCGATCTTACTCCTATACAATGAGGCTATGCCTTTGACTACAAGTACAATCACATTATACTACTCCACATGTGGATATATAGTACTATGGATTCAATGCATACAGAAAATTTTCATTCTTTGCACATTAGAAAGAAAATGACAAACAGTAAACCAATAGAGAAGAAAACATTGCCAGAGGAGGGCGAGATGACAGGAGGATAAAGAGACGGAGAGAGAGCAATGGGGAGAATCAGGATGCTTTACTAGTCCTCTGGTGGTGGTAACATGGCCCATGTAGTGCGCTGATGTTGGGTCTATTTAAAGCACCAGTTCATCTAGTATGTCAAACAGTGATCTATAATGCCACAGCAGTCGCAGTACTGCTCAGTATCCGATTTCTACTTAATAACAAGAGCTTTGTCGACTCTCCTGCCGCCTGCGCTCTGTCATACAGACCCTCAAGGGATCCATCTGTAACCTCTGAACTGGCAGTATTGCTGATTTCTGGCTTCTGGCTCCAACTAATGCCCAGATGATGAGATGGTTTGTGCACGGAAACATCTCATCCTTTTGCCTTTCACTCTGGGCGCATGTGCATTAATGTTAGCTTTTGACAAAATGTATTTATATGTATGTGTGCGCATATATATATATATATATATATATATATATATATATATATATATATATATATATATATATATATATATATATATATATATATATAATTATTATATATTAAAATAAAAATATTAATTACATTTTTTTGTAATGTTTCACAGTGAAACACTATATATATGTCTGTGTTTTATATTTTTAATTTAATATATATATATATATATATATATATATATATGTTTTTGAAAGAACTCTCAAAAATAGAGTAAAAACTGTTTTTTACTAGCATTTTTTTGCTTATAGCATTTAATATGAATATGTTTTAAAATGTAATTTATTAATGTAATGGCAAAGCTGAATTTTCAGCAGTGAGTACATATATATTTATTTCATGTATTTTATATAAAATATATTACGTTTTTTTAAAAATGTGTTTTTTTTTGTATTATTAATTCGGTATATTAAATCAAACTGAATAAAACTCTAAATGAAAACGTATAATTGAAAAGTCTCAAGAATTTTTTTTTTTTTCTTCAGTCCAACAATTCTATTCTCCAATGCATCTGAGCCTATTCCTCTCTGTGATTTATTTTTCTTGTATGTCTTGCTTTCCTCAGCAGTTTGTGTCTGACTATTTTTTTTTTTTGGCTTTTTTGGTTCCTCTAGGGCACCATTTTCCTACCTGGCAACAGAGTCACCGAACATCCCAGCAATGGGGAGGAAAGCGGAAAGTTTCTATTTGAAGTCATCCCAGGTAAGGAGAAACTTTTTTTTTTTTTTTTTGCAATGCAGTCTTCCTTTAGCTTTCACGATGGGACCCCAATGACCTCATTCACTGAGAAGAGGTCTTAAAAGACATTCATCAGAGATAATGAGAACAGATCAACACTGGGCACCACGCTGACAAACACAGCTGAATCCTGCTCCAGACACATGCAACAAATCACAGGAAGTCTGTGTCATTGAACAGTCTCTTGCATTTGCTAACAATATTATTTTAAATATCTTCTAAGCATCTTGTTATATAAACCGACCGATGTGTTCTCAAATAGATCGGTCTTTAAAAATGTTTGGGGGTCATTAGTTATTTTTTTCCCCAAATGCAGTTTAGTGATGAATGATGCTGGATCTGCCACCTGCTGTAATTAGTTTACAGATCACACTCGTCTTTCTCTCTTCGGGCTCTCGTTGTGTTTGGAAAGGGTTCAGATAAAACACAGATGTCCCTCTCGTGTGGTAGATGATGACTCACTGAGGACAGATGAGTGCTTGAGGAGCAACAGAACTGCAGCGATACTTCCTGTTGAGTTCTGAGGAACACTCTGAAAACATACACACCTTAGTTTGAATGCAAATTAAAATTTCCCTAAATAGATATCTGCTTGCTAATAGCTGGACATGTGATAACACACACTTTCATCAGCATTTACGAACTCAGAAGATACTAGTTTGAATCAGTCTGTTGAAGCATGCCTATATACAGTATACTATTAAATGTAATGACATTGTTTCTGGTATTACGGGATTGCATATGTGGCCTGTATATTTTACAACTTATGTTTATTTCATTAAGTGATAATATACCAAGCTACTAGCACTACCAAAATGTACTTTTTCATCTTTTTTCATCTTAAGTGGCTTGTCTATAAAACGTGGCCAAAAACTTGCATATATGTAGATTGTGCACAGTTTCACTGTAAACCCTAATAAGTTGGGCTAACTCAAATTTGAGGTAATCAGTTAATTTTTTGAGTTATGATGTTCCCAATTTTAAGTAAGCAGAACTATCAAGTTTGTAGTTTGTAGTACTCATGCATGTTAATTGCTCCCAACTTGAAGTACTGAGTTAGCTAACTCAAATGAGTTATTTACTTTACTGTAATAAGTTGTCCGAACTCAAAGTTTTAAGTTAAGAAACTTAAGGTTTTTATTGTTCTTAACTTGAAATATTTGAGTACACTAATTTACACATTTTACACGTTAAAATATTTAAAGTTTTTCTCCAAATATAGTTAATTTAACCAAGTAACAGGTTTTTACATTATAATATTTACAGATTAATAGGATTTGGCAGACTGATTATAATAAATTAAATTAAATTAAAATAAAACATATACATAATTATATATTTGTACATTTGAAATAATTATGCTTTTTATGTTTTAGAAAGAAGTCCCAAAAAGACAGTTATTTATGTTATTTAGTGGCATTTTTTTCTTTTTCTTTTTGGATATATTTTAAAATGTAATTTATTAATGTAATGGCAAAGCTGAATTTTTCAGCAGCGATTACATATTTATTTGATGTATTTTATATCAAATATATTAAGTTTTTTCTTTACATTTTTGATATTATTACTTTTTAATTCTGTATATTAAATCAAACTTAATAAGAATCTAAATCAAAATGTATCAAGTCTCAAGAATGGAATTTTTCACATTTTCACTTTTTTTTATTTAGTCCAACAATTCTATTCTCCAATGCATCTTTTTTTTTTACTATGATTTATTTTTCACTGTAAACCCTAATAAGTTGGGCTAACTCAAATTTGAGGTAACCAGTTATGACGTTCCCAATTTTAAGTGAAAACCGAAGTTGACTTTTGTAACATTGTCTAGTCTTGTTCCACGTGTTCTTTGTTTTTGTTTGCTCCCGCCACTCGTTTCCACTAATCATGTTCAGCCGTGTTTTGTATTCCCTTCACCTGTGTTCCTGTCATCACTTCCTGTATTTAAGTTCCTGTGTCTACCCTGTTCAGTTGTCGGTTATCGTCTATATTGGTTGTTGTGTATGCCTTCTCATCGAGTATTAAAACCTGTATGTTTATCGTTCATCTGTGTTGCCTGTCATCTATACACGGCGCGTGACAACTTTAAGTCTAAGTGATGAAATAGAGGACCATTTAGCATGCTTTTACATTCCAATTAGACGTGGTGTGCATCTGATTTATACCGTGACGTTCGCATTACCTTTTGCACTGGAATGGCACGTGTCCATTGTCATCTTTGTTTGATGAAGCACGTGAGCACACTGTGCCTTTGTTTCGCAGACTTGTGACCTTGTCGAAGGCCAAAAGTTAGTTTTAGGTCTTTGTAATTTTACTTTGAGAAGCGTTGCAGAGGCTTGGACTTTAATCTACGGTGACACTGTGGCATTTACATGAATAAGGGGCTTTTTACAGAGTAGATTAATATGGCACATCACTTGCTACTGACCCTGTCATCACATTCTTCTTATTAGCGAAGGAGGTAAATGCCAGGTTGTATCTTTCTCCGATATCATCACAATCCCACGTGCCAGCCGGGCTACTGCAGTGGAGATAAATGGGAATGCTAACGGATAGCTCCAGGTATTACTGGCTTCTTTGGCCTGAGAGTAGAAATCCATCCTGCCCTGTGTATCCCCAGCAGAGAGCCGTGAGAGTGTGTGCACTGTGCCAGAAAACAGCAGAAACAGAGATTTATAGCATGTTTTCAGCTCTTTGGAAACGCAGCACGGTTCCAACTGTCCTGCCAGCGGACCGTGAAAAACCCGAGCCATTGTACGGCGTGTCAGTCTTAGATGAAGGCGTTTAGGAGTGATTCCATGCTTACGTGCACTTTTCCATACAGTAGTGTTTTATCATCTTTATCAGATTTTTGGCATTGTTCATCTCAGCAGTATTTTGCATAGGCCATGAAATCACTTGTCCTTGAAAAAGGCTTTTTGGAAGTAATTTTGTAAAGCTCAGTTCATAAAAGAGGGTTGTTAAAAGTGCATTTAATTTCCTCTCGTCTTTCATAAATACAGATGGGAGTGTTTTGTGTGGGGATAACATGGACTGAATTTCAATTCGGTTCTCTTGCTGTCGATTCATTTTTTTTATTATTGTGTAATTTGGACTTAAAACCTTTTTAACAGCTGGATAATTGTGCATGTTTTTTTGTTTGGGATGCAGTTATATGGGCAATTGCAAGAATACATACCATTTTGTCTATAAAAATAAGACACTAAAAACTAAAGCCAATAGTTTTTGTCAAAGTCCAATCAGTGTTGTTATGCTTAAAGTGGTGGTTGATTATGATTTCACTTTTTTAACTTTAGTTGGTGTGTAATGTTGCTGTTTGAGCATAAACAACATCAGAAAAGTTACGACGCTCAAAGTTCAATGCAAAGGGAGATATTCTCTTTTACGGAAATCACTTTTTAAGGACTACAACAAATGGCTGGTAGGGACTACAATGAGATTCTTCCCAGGTTGGTGACATCACAAACCCTGAAATTTACATAAACCCTGCCCTCGGGAATATGCAAAAAAGTGGGTGAGGCCATGTTGGGCTGCTTTAGAGAAAAGCAAGAGTTTTTCTAGTAGAGTGTTGTTGATGCCGTCATTTTACGCCGGACTGCTTCACAAACGAGGGTCAATTCAATGCTGGATTTGCACAAAAGATTAACATGACGGCGATGAGTTGAATCAAATCCACAGCAACTGCATAAATTTATCCACTAAATATCCAGAAACACCCTGTTGCTTTCTAACTTCTTCCTGTTACTGACGAGCGTCATTTTGGCTGCGTGAGATTCTCCTGTTTTGTTGTTGTTGAACGACCGAAGCTCGAGCTGTTAAAGCTCCGCCCTCTTCTGGAATCATTTGCATTTAAAGGGGCACGCACAAAAACTGTTTGTTTTTGCTCGCACCCAAAAAATTTGACACGCTATAATAAATAATCTGTGGGGTATTTTAAGCAGAAACTTAACAGACACATTCTGTGGACACCAGAGACTTACATCTTGTGAAAGGGGTATTATAGGACCCCTTTAAATATTTGTCATAATTTTTAGCGCGATTCCTAGCAGTAGACAACAGCAAGAGTAATCTAAAATCTAAAAATAGACATAAACGAGCATCTATAATAAATATCTGCCAGTAAATATTTATGCATTATCACAGCAAGAGTGTTTTTCTGAATGTTTTATATCTTAAACAATTTAATATTGCGAAACATCCATTTTACACACAATATCGTAATACTTTGACTCTTTTTGTGCTGCGCTAACAGAAATGGCTCACATCTCCAAGCAACCGTTCCTGAATAAATAACCAATTTTGAATGAATCATTGCAGTGAACGATTTAATGACTCTCTTAAAGACTGTCACTTATTTTATTCTTGACTGAATCACTGTTTTGTACAAATAGGCTCACTTATGACTCACTCATGAAAATAGTCACTTCTTTTGTCCCTGAAAGAATTATGCTGCGTCCGACATCGAATGCTTTCCTACAATTTAGTATGTGAAAAACAGCATGTCAACATGTAGTACAGTAGTATGTCCAAGAACTTAGTATTTGAAAAACAGTAGACGAAATGTTTTAGAGATTCTAAGGTGTGCATTCGATGCACTCTTTACTATCCCACGAGGCCACGGGAAAGAATCTGTGAATGGTGGTGAAGCGACACGACTGGTCACATGACAATGACAACATGGTGGATGTAGTATTATTCATACTACACACATTCATACCATATAGAACATACTTTCTTTCAAACTTAAGCTTAAAACCAAATGTAGTACCTAGTGTACAGTGTGTGATTTCAGACGCAGCATTAGTGTTTTTGAATGAATCAGTTCAGAAAATGATTCAAATTAGCACTTTTGAACAAATCTGTTGAATGAACGGATGACTGACTCTCTCTTGTTGCCACCTGGTAATTATGTCGAAGAGATGGAGATGTTTTTGTATCATTGTGTATGTTTTGGGAAATGCAAAGTAATAGCACATGACCTTGTGACTCACTGATTCACATACAGTTTCAGCATACAGTCTTGGGTTCGTTTTTGAGCGATACAGCAGCGCTTATCAACGTAAATGACATTATCTTTCAGTCAGGTTGAAATGTTCATTTGGAAGGTTCCACCGTGTAGTATTGGGATTCCTTTCCAATTTCACAGGCCTGTTGCTTTGCATTTCAGACCAAGGAGAGAAAATAAAGTACCTTATGAAGGCAAAATTGGATTTTAATTAAAACCTGTTTTCTTGAAAGTTTTAATATGTGGGGTTCAAATTTGCTCCATCTGTTGCTGCAGTCCAACAACTCATAATACGTTTCTCTATCATTCTGACAAATCTACTGTCATAATAATGTGAATAATTACTTCACCAGCCCACTGAACACCAGAATGAAATATCAGACCTGGTTTCGCAATACATGATGATCATACTACGGCATGACAAATTTCACACAGATTTTTTCTGGAAAAGCAAATGAAAACAAACACTAAACTGACAGTGTCGTTTCGTAACCTCAAACCAGAAAGAAAATGGCTCCTGCCTCATAATCTTTAATCATTTCCCCATCTGGACCACTGTTTACTCACTGATCCTTTATTTATCAACTTCTAATTTATTTATAACTCACATCCAATGAATCAGTATAATAATGAGGAACTGAGAAAAAGGCAAACTAATGCAATAAAACCAGAAACCTGAAAACTGAAGTACGTTGAAGGGCGTTTCTGCTTCTCTTTCTGCAAGAATAGCTCTGGACTAGTTTGTATCTAGTGGCTTGTGTTCTATCAGGAAGGTCATGAAAGAGAGTTTTGTTTCGCAGATATGAGTGGGAGTCTGTCGGAGTTCAAGGGGCAGAAACCTGCAGATGAGGAACTGAGTCTGTGTGGTTTCAGAGAACACCTGCAGAATCATCCACTGAGACTGAGAAACATTTCTTTCTTTTGCTGCTGCTTTCATCATATTTTAGTGCATTTTTTACCTTTGTTTGTTTCTTTCTTTCTTTCTTTCTTTCTTTCTTTCTATTGTTTTCTTGTTTATTTATTGGTTTGGTTTGTTCAGTCCTCCTTTTTTGTCAGTTCTTTCTTTCTTTCTTTTTTCAATTTGTTCGCTTGTTTATTTGTTGGTTGGTTTGTTCAGTCTTCCATTTTTTTCAATTCTTTCTTTCTTTTTTCAGTTTGTTCGCTTGTTTGTTTGTTGGTTTCTTCAGTCCTCCATTTTTGTCGGTCCGTTCTTTTTTTCTTTCTTTCTTTCTTTCTTTTTTTTTTTTCTTTCTTTCTTTTTTCAATTTGTTTGCTTGTTTGTTGGTTTCTTGAGTCCTCCATTTTTTCAATTCTTTCTTTCTTTCTTTCAATTATTTGTTTGCTTGTTTATTTGTTGCTTGGTTTGTTCAGTCTTCCATTTTTTGTCAGAATTCTTTCTTTATTTCTTTCTTTCTTTCTTTTTTCAATTTGTTTGCTTGTTGGTTTGTTGGTTTGTTCAGTGCTCCATTTTTTGTCAATTCTTTCTTTTCTATCTTTCTTTCTTTCAATTATTTGTTCGCTTGTTTCTTTGTTGGTTGGTTTGTTCAGTCTTCCATTTTTTCAATTCTTTCTTTCTTTTTTCAATTTGTTCCCTCTTTTGTTTGTTGGTTTCTTCAGTCCTCCATTTTTTTAAATTCTTTCTTTCTTTCTTTCTTTCTTTCTTTCTTTTCTCTTTCTTTCTTTCTTTCTTTCTTTCTTTTTTTCTTTCTTTCTTTCTTTCTTTTCTTTCTTTCTTTCTTTCTTTCTTTCAATTATTTGTTCGCTTGTTTATTTGTTGGTTGGTTTGTTCAGTCTTCCATTTTTTTCAATTCTTTCTTTCTTTCTTTCTTTCTTTCTTTTTTCAATTTGTTCGCTTGTTTGTTTGTTGGTTTCTTCAGTCCTCCATTTTTGTCAGTCCTTTCTTTCTTTCTTTCTTTCTTTCTTTCTTTTTTCAATTTGTTCGCTTGTTTGTTTGTTGGTTTCTTGAGTCCTCCATTTTTTTCAATTCTTTCTTTCTTTCTTTCAATTATTTGTTTGCTTGTTTATTTGTTGGTTGGTTTGTTCAGTCTTCCATTTTTTGTCAGTTCTTTCTTTCTTTCTTTCTTTCTTTCTTTCTTTCTTTCTTTTTTCAATTTGTTTGCTTGTTTGTTTGTTGGTTTGTTCAGTCTTCCATTTTTTGTCAGTTCTTTCTTTCTTTCTTTCTTTCTTTCTTTCTTCTTTCTTTCTTTCTTTCTTTCTTTCTTTTTCAATTTGTTTGCTTGTTTGTTGGTTGGTTTGTTCAGTCTTCCATTTTTTGTCAGTTCTTTCTTTCTTTCTTTCTTCTTTCTTTCTTTCTTTCTTTCTTTCTTTCTTTTTTCAATTTGTTCGCTTGTTTGTTTGTTGGTTTCTTCAGTCCTCCATTTTTGTCAGTCCTTTCTTTCTTTCTTTCTTTCTTTCTTTTTTCAATTTGTTCGCTTGTTTGTTTGTTGGTTTCTTGAGTCCTCCATTTTTTTCAATTCTTTCTTTCTTTCTTTCAATTATTTGTTTGCTTGTTTATTTGTTGGTTGGTTTGTTCAGTCTTCCATTTTTTGTCAGTTCTTTCTTTCTTTCTTTCTTTCTTTCTTTTTTCAATTTGTTTGCTTGTTTGTTTGTTGGTTTGTTCAGTCCTCCATTTTTGGTCAATTCTTTCTTTCTTTCAATTGTTTGTTCGCTTGTTTATTTGTGGGTTTGTTCAGTCCTCCATATTTTGTCAATTCTTTTATTCTTTCTATCTTTCCTTCCTTCCGTCTGTCCTTCCTTCCTTTCTTTCTTTTTATTTCTTTCAATTGTTTGTTCACTTATTCGTTCATTCAGTCCTCCATATCTTGTCAATTCTTTCTTTCTTTCTTTCGTACTCTTTAAAACAGATCCGATTGATTCTTTTGTATGTGCTTCATGAAGACATTTGCTGTTTTATTTAAGATAACTTAAAAGGAGCGAGCAAAGATGAGCATAACTGAGTTTATTTGTTAGCTCGTTCAGTTCTCCATATTTTGTCAATTCTTTCTATCTTTTCTTTCTTTCTTTCAATTGTTTTTTCGCTTGTTCACTTGTTTTTTTTCGTTCAGTCTCGTCCATTTTTTGTCAGTTCTTTCTTTCTTTCTCTCTTTCTCATTTGTTTTTTCATTTACGTGTTCATTGTTCAGTTAGTTCATTCATTTGTTACTTTGTTCATTTACTCCGTTGCTTAGTTGTGTCTTTCCTTTCCTTTGACCTACATAAACGAGAGCGTAACGGAGTGATCGTTGAATCTCCTGCGGCGAACTATTATTCTCACATTTAGAATGACTTAATTACAGCCCATAACAACTTCATCACATGCACTGGCAAGACCAGGTGACTTCTAGAAAACAGTTTGCAGTATAAAACATGGAGGTTGTGAACCCTTGAGATTTACGAGGGCTGTAATCTCATTCTGAAGATGAATGTCAAAGTCAGGGTCAGAAAGCTACTGCAACCACAGGACTCTGGGTCTACTGTACAGCCGTAGTGGCTCCGGCAACCAAATTGATTTAGGAAATCTGATCTGTATCGTGTAAAAATATTTAATGAGAATTTTTGCTCAACTAATTTAGCCTTATTTACTGAGATGATATTATGTATTATGATTAATCAATGTTATTATAAGATATTACAAAACATTATTTGTCTTTTGAAATTTGCAGTTTTTCCACAAGGGATCTGATTCTCTGTTGCTCTCTGATGAGATGAACCTGTATAGAATCCCAGCAGCAGTTAATCAGTGTTTTAACTGGACGGCCCTCATCAGGGGGTCCGACGGTGACTGGGAGGAATCCAGAGGTTCCTATCTGAGGTCGTGGTTGCTCTGCTCTGCTGTTTATTTATGCTCTTGCTGCTGTCTGTGTGTCTTCGCAGTGGAGAGTTGTGTCCTCTCGTTTACCGCCAACTGTTCAGACGTTATTCTTTCACTTGATCGCTGGTAATTTGCATGGCAATTTATTTCACATTTAGCTTCGACTCCCTGCCAGGATGGTCCTAATGTAGCGAAAATCACAAACAGGCCGAGTTAGACTAATGCTTGCTTGTGTCAGACTCAGATTTCAGTATGTAACACTGGTTTAAATCCAGCTACATTGATTAATTTTAACCGCTTTAACTTCTACTAGTTGTTAATCTGAAGATTAATTTGATTAATTTGCAGCTGGTTGATACCATGCATTCAAAAAAATAAAAAATAAAAGGCCGGAGCTCATTTGCTAGTCTGGTTTTAGAGGGTTTTTGAGCACTTTTCAGCTGGCCAGGCAGGGAAACCACGTTAAACCAGCTTAAACCATCCTGTTTAAGATGTGTTTCTAAAATTAAATTTAAAATCTCTCGTTGATTGACATAGATAGAACATTCAAATTCTGCCAATGATGATGTCATAGTCATTTTTGTATACTGAACATGTTGTCAAAGTGTTGAAGCTGAACAATAGAGTGCAACAATGGGGTTCCCGGAAGTAAAAACTCCATTCATTTTCTCCATAGGGAAACTGACTTTTAAGAATAACTTATAAACCTTTAAAGACAGCCTTTCTATGAGCTACGAGGTTGTTAATCGATGGTATTTGCTTCTGTTGAAGCCAGTATCCCACATATTTCAAATTCATTTTAAATTAGTCCTGTTTAACAGCAAAATCTGTGGTGGAAAAACTACATTACCCATGGTGTGTACAGAAAATTCAACCAATCAGAAAATTGGAACAAGCAAAACGCCCCAAAAGATCTCATTAGCTCCGCCCACTCAGATAAAGGTTTCAAAATTCTTAAAATATATATATATATATATATATATATATATATATATATATATATATATATATATATATATATATATATATTTTTTTTTTTTTTTTTTAAATGTGTAGTTTTACGATAATGCTGTTCCCACTGCTTGATGGCATTGTAGTTCTTCCCATCACTGTTAACTACACACTCTTTGTAGTACCTTTGTATTTTTTCAGATTACAGTTTTTGCTTCAAATCAAAGATTGTAATGTTATGGTTTGTTTGACTCATGGCTAAAAAAGACTTTTTTTAAAATCCCTATGGGAGAACTGAATAGAAAAAATACTTCCTGACCCAACACCGCTGAAGTGTGCGGGCTCTGTTGCAATTAATCTGGTGGTTGTTCTGCTTATTTAATACAAAAGTAATACAAATCTATTAACTTTATCTAAATTTTGACACATTAGCATCAAATATAAGTTAATATAATGAATCATACAGAGACACGTGAGATTTGTCTCAGTGTATCATGGACTAATTTTATATTATGTTATTATTATATACGTGGGTTTTTCCCCACTCACAACGTTCATCCTTAACCCGTCATCCGTCAAATCCTCTTAGCGGTAACTTAATTCTTTGGCGTGGGCAGGTGAGAAAGAAAGTGCTATTGATGTACGTCTACTGTGTTATCATCCAATGTCTCTCGGACCCCTCCTTGCATATCTTGCATGCTTGAAGAAATGTGATAGTCATAGGCATGTCGCCTCAAGCTGTACATATATTATCATAGACAAGGTGAAAGGTCACCCAGGAGACAGAGGGAGCGGGACATTGCTAACATTTCACTGTTATTTTTGAGATAGTGGAGAATTTTAGGTATATACAGAAAGATTGGAAGTACATTATAAATATATACACACTCAAAATAAAAAAAAAACCTATAATAGCGCCCAATGCACTTTTCCATATTGATTTACCATTGGTGTTTTACTCCATTGTTATGTGGATTTTTTCTTACAGTGTAATTCTTGGACCAATAATATATTTAAGTGTGATATTGAATATATATATATATATATATATATATATATATATATATATATATATATATATATATATATATACCAACATAATACATGTATGTGCTTATAAGTCTTTGAGTAGATAATGGTTTTATTTTGAACAACTGTTAAAGATAAAAAAACTTGGTTACACTTTATTTTACAGTGCTGTAGTTACATTGTAATTACACAAATAAGTACTGAGTACTATTATTAAGTACATGTACTTACTATAGAGTTACAGTTAGGGTTTGGTTTAGGGTTAGTTACTTGTAATTATGCTTAATTTACTGTTGTTACTATAGTAAGTACATGTAGTAATGTGTAACTACGGCACTGTAAAATAAATTGTTACCAAAAACATGATTTAATCTAAAGAAAATCTTCCCGATTTTGTCCATTTCCTGTTTTCTATCTGTTCATTCTCTCTAGCATATAAACATATGAAATGTGCTTAGAAAGCAGTTATAAACCATTACAATCAGCTTTAAAAAGACACACGTTTAATCAGAGACTTTTTAATAATGCAAGGTTTTTCCAAAATAGATTTAACATTTAGTTTGAAACATCCTTCAACTTTTGCATTGGATCATATATATATATATGTATATATATGTGTGTGTGTATATGTATATGTATATATAAAGAATCATTAAAAAAAGAAGAGATTGAAGTTAGGCTATAAATGCATATGTACTATATTTTCAGAAAATGTTTCTTTGTGCACCTGTCACACTGCACACAGGCCTCACACAGTGAGGTTTTCACTTTCCTGTCACAGGGGCAGGAAGAGCATGTTGTCAGCTTAGGGCCACTGCCTTTGACCTCCAGTTGTACCATCTCCACAGCAACAGCTGATGACACACAGCTCAATTAGCAGAAAGACCTTCAGCTGTTGCTGTTTACACAGTGTGGGACATGATAGTTTAATACAGCCTGAGTTAATAAAATTTTATTTTAGTTCTCATCTAATATTAACATCATTCTAGATGTTTTTTGGGGTTTTTTTTGAAGAAAACTTTAGTTGTACCCTCTAACCTGGCACAACCAAGACAGTGGGTTAATTTTCCATCTGTTCTGCCACTATAAATCCTGAAATTTGTATTTCACAGATGGCATGAGGAAAAACAATCAGAGCCACATCTAGAGGATTCTGTAGGCAAGCATTTCTCTCTATTGTCACATATTTTCAGCAGTGAGCTTGAAATATACAGACAGGATAGAAAAATTAACTTTATTAATAAAGTCACCCTTTAATGCCAATGGTGGATGTCATTGCCATTTTGAATTTTGTCTAAAACTCTTTCAAACTACTAAAACATTGAGCTTTCTCTCTCAAAAGCTATTTTATGGCTTCCAAACATTTGGAATATAGATGTCAGTTAGGTTAGATGCTGTTTTGAATTTAAAGGATTTGTTCATTTCAGAATTAAAATTTCCTGGTAATTTACTCACCCCCATGTCATCAAAGATGTTTATGCCTTTCCTTATTCAGTCGAAAAGAAATTAAGGTCTTTGAGGAAAATATTCCAGGATTTTTCTCCATATAGTGGACTTCAACAATTACCAACATGCTGAAGGACCAAATTGCAGTTCCAATGCAGCTTCAAAGGGCTCTACACGATCCTAGACGAGGAATAAGGGTCTTGTTTAGCTAAACAAAGACATTTTCTAAAATATATATATACATTTTGCAAGATAAGACCCTTATTCCTTGTCTTAGAGCGCTTTGATGCTGCATTGAAACTGCAATTTGGTCCTTCAACTGTTGAAGTCCACTATATGGAGAAAAATCCTGGAATGTTTTCCTCAGAGACCTTTATTTCTTTTCGACTGAAGAAAGGAAGCCATCTTGGATGACATGGGGGTAAATTATGAGGTAATTTTAGTTCTGAAGTGAACTCAACACCAATAAAAATATGGCCGTGAGGGATAGAGTTACAGTCTTCAGTGGTGCGCACTGAATAAAAGGCCTAGATCACCTAATTTTCACAATTCACAATGTTTAAAACTGATTCATGCATTTTCTTCGAAAAAAACGTTTTGTGAGCTGAACAGTTGGTATGTTGATAAACAATAAAGTGAATGCACGGTAATTCTATCTCTCACAGCCTCGTTTTCATTCCTGTCGAAAATTAAATATGTTGCTGCCATCCTGAAGGTCTATAGCACATATTATGCTGTTTCTCAATTCAGTTTTCAAAGCTTAATTCGCGTTTTGTGTTCCAAAAAAGTCATACAGGTTTGCAATGACATTAAGTTGAATATATATAATATAATACCAGAATTTTCATTTTTGGGTGAACTTTTCCTTTTATTTTGAACCTTGTGTAGAGATGTAACAACTCCGAATTATACAAATCCCATTGTTCTTTTCAGTATGCAAAGAAGTTACATCTTGCATGACACATGCTAGAAGAAATGGTTTAAAGATTAGGAAGACAAATGAAAAGATGTGTCTCAAATGTGTTTATGTAGCAAATTGTGCCTTCATAAGAAATAAAAGCAATCCCTCATGGATCCCTCAGAACGATTTCCGCATACAGGCGACCAAATTGTTTTGCTCGTTTGCATTAAACACACACGCAAATTCATCTTCAGGCTACACAGAACTCAGACGTCCATGTAGAAATTTCATGCACTTTTAAAAAATAAAGGTTCCAAAATGTTTTTTGCAGTGATGCGATAGAACCGTTTTGATTCCCCAAAGAACCTTTAAATTCTTAGTGTGAAGAACATTTAAAAAAATCTAAAGAATCCTTTTAAAGTATAAAGAACCTTTGTGCATTGAAAAGGCTCCATGATGTTAAAGGTTTTTGATGGAACCATATGCCAATAAAGAAGCTTTAAAATAAAAGCATTATTTTTTGACAACATATCAGTCTTTTTGTTGCTGTACATAAAATAGTTTTAATCCACAAATAGCATTTGCTTTTCCCTATATGGAAGGCCAGTTCCTAAATGAGATTGACTGAACTCAAATTAATAAGTTGGCAGAATGTTTTTTTGAATGAACTTGCAAAGCGCTGTTCACTGAACGATTATTTATTATTATTATTTTTTTAAATAAATCTTGACTACATGAATTAAACATAATTGTGCTGACTTTTTCATGGGATTTTTGCTGAACCAACACAGCAAAACCAGTCAATTTGTTTTCTAGTTGGGTTTTTTACAGTGTGGTTAATCAGGTACTTTCAGACGCATTTCATTCTCTAATGTTCAAAACATGTTTTCAGCTTTGGGAACAATTGAACAATCCATTTTAATGATTCAACTATGCAGAAACTATGAGGAATATATTTCATCGTTGATATTTTCAAAAGCTTTATTTGATGAGAAAAAGATGACCTTCTGGATGTTTCACAGCTGTCCCAGAGAATGTTTTTGGTCTTTTGTGACAGTCCCGTCCATTCCAAACGGATGGAAAATAGAAGCAATGCCCAAAACTATGAAGGACCCCAAAGAGAACCGGCATGAACATCGGACAAACGAATTCCCGAAAGCTAAATCTGTCCTACAAGAAGAGAAAGGGCGAGGGAACTTTCGATATGGAAGAAGACGGAACAAAGATGTCTATTGTCCTGACTGTGCAGACTGGCCTGAGTCCAGGTGTTTGTGGCCCGCTAAAGATTGCGTGAAGGAGCTCATTCTGGGCGTGAAACAAGCTGACCTTTTCTCCTGTCTGCTTTGTATAGAGATATATGCAACTGGGCTTCACACTAAAAATGACTTGGGAACCATTGTTTAAATAATACAATTAGGAGCAAGTGACTTTAAATGACAAATTAAAGAATATTTTGAAGCATTTTAGTTCCCATTTTGTCATACATATACATATAACCACATACATACATTATATATGTATACATATATATATGTATGTATGTATGGATGTATATATGTAAGTATGTGTGTGTATATATATATATATATATATATATATATACATATATACATATATAAAGATATATATATGTATACATATATAAAGGTATATATATGTATGTATAGGTATGACAAAATGGGAACTAAAATATATGTATATATGGGTCAATAACGAATGATGTGACAGGTCATTTTTTTGTCCAAAGGCCTTAATAATAATAAAAATATGTGACATCCAAAGTATGAAAGGAAGTACAAATAGATCTTTTATTGAATCCAAAAAGTTTTATTTTTTTAAAGTTAAAACTACATATAAAGGTATTTTAAACAGTCTGAAGTGTCAAATGTCATTTGGTTTAACCGTCCAAAGGCCAACACTGCCAGTTCATTTGTGATATAAATATCTTAAAATGTAATAAATATATATATTTTTTATTCTGGCATGATTTTATAACATTATACATCAACATAGTGCAAAATGCTATTAAAATAATGGGTAGTATGCGTGCTTTGTTATGAGAAAGAATGTCCGGAAAAATGAATATCATTGATGTCATTCAGAGTAGCCGATATAAAGGGACCATATTGGATCAAGTCATGCGGTCAATATCATGTGACAGGATGCAACATTATTCAGACACCTGCAAAGGACCACATGGTTGTGAAGCAAAGTAACTAACTCTCTTTAAACTATTTGAAAAATTAATGTTTTCATTTGCTCATACGCATGTCCCAAAACATCAGGTCATTCGGTACAACCGCTTTAAAAAATGGAAATTGTTGTAATGCTTAAAAACTTGAACTGAATATAAAATGTTTGATTGTCCTTTTGTTGGCTAGATAACTACCTTGAAGGATATCAGCCTGTTAGCATTGTTTTAAAATATCATCATTCGGTATAACTAAAAGTCATTAAGTAAAACCAAAATTTTGATTAAACCGAATTAGTTTTTTGATGACAATTTTTGTCCATCTTGTAAAAAATGACAAAAGGTGTGTTATGAAATCATAAAAAAAAAAAATGATACTCTAAATAAGAAAATAAAACTCCCAGTGTCTAAATGATACAGGGTCATGATTGTTTTGTAGGACTCTTACATGAGAGCCAGACTGACTCTATGTGGGTTGAACTTGTGTAGGTTTGAAATGTGGCATTTTTCCGGTGAGACATACTGTAGCAGAGGTTTCTGGGAAATGCATCACATGATCTGTCTGTTTTGTAAATATAGCAGATGACATGGTGGTTAAAGATCTGCGCTGATACCTGAAAGGGGGCAGATTGAAACCAAACAGTTCATGAAATGAAAATTCTGTCATTACTTTCTCAAGTTTTTACTTGTTCAAGAATAAAAAGCATCCTTGCAAAATCAGAAATCGGCTTTTGAAAGCCTAAGAATAATACCGCACTAAATGCATGAAATTAAGCTGCTCCATCCAACACAAAAGCATGGAGCTGTTATTGGATCCGACAGAGGAACGTATAAATGAGATCCCCTCCAGCGTGTTCTGAAAGGATTGTTGTTTTCTGCGAGGCTGTTTGAGTAGTTGTTCAGTCGGAGAGTGTCCTATTCATATGGATGGCATCATTATCTGCCTCTCCAGATGGAGCGAGTGCACCATGACGTAGATGTTTGGTTTTCTGTGATGGTTTTGCATGTGGGCCTTATGCTGAAACATGTGCAGAGGATGTGGAATCAGAGTTGTGCAAGTGGTTTCCCCTCTAGGCAAACATTCTTTTTTCTTTCGGGATATTTGGAGGGTGTATAAACACACGCAAAAGGGCGTTAAATCATTTAGAAGCTTTTAAATCAACTCTGGATTAGATTTTAATTACAGGTTGCTTTTAACACTGATTGGATGGAATGCATTTCATTTAAAAAATGTACGGATAAGTTAAATCCACCTTTTTCTTGCGAATTGATAGCAAATTTGTTTGAATTTGTACATGCGCCATTGAGAGTTATGTTTAGAGGTGAAACTTCTTGCTTTGTTTTGTTTTTTATTCGAAAAAACATACATTTTCGTGTGAATCAAATCATAAAAATTCAGACGTTTGTGCGTGGGTTGGACCGGGTCAGTTAAATCAGCTTTTGAGGCCCTATACTATAGACTTTTGTACTGTTTAACATTGCTACAATATTCCTGGTTCAATAAAACTTGAGCTCTATGCAACATTATGAAAGTTTTTTGTTGTTGTTGTTGTTGTTGACCTTTTACAGCCTTCACAAGCAATTTTCTAAGGGAATATATATATATAGTTTTTAAAGATGTTTAGCAAACAATTCGATTGATAGCTGGATCCTAGAGGTAAAGCTGTTTAGAATAGGGAGACCTTTTTTAACCTAGTCTAAAAGGTTCTCAAAATTCATTCAATTTTTCAAGATAGGTGAATGTCCTCATAGACTATCGCGGGACCTTGGACAAAGACATTGCATGCCAGTTTTCAAGTCAATTGGACAGACTATTGCATAACTATAGCTTTTTTATAGCGCCACCAAGTGGCCAGTCACCACATTTCTTTTCACGTGACCACAGACCGTTTTAGTAAAAGTGACCACACCCACTTTGAATGTTGTGTTTGTGTCCTGTCGCAAACGTGAATAGAAATTTTGACGTTTCTTTTGTTTTGATAATTATTGACAGTCAGCTTCCAGAGAATCTTTTTGCACTGGTTTGGTTCCAATGGGGAGAATAAAACCTAAGACTAGCTCGCAAAAGTAGGTTTTCATCTTGAGTCAATAATTCCTTTTATGAGTGATTTTGTACTTTTTATCGCTCTAGCGCCACCATCAGGCCGATCGGGGCGACCCTTGGTGACATTGTAGACTGGGTACTACCATCTCTCGAAGTCTCTACGTTTGGTCTGCCTGATCACTTTTAGGGCAGAATGTTGATCTTTTAAAAACCTAACAATTACAACATAATGCACTGTTGAAGGTGATAGCCTCGTAGCAGTGCTCCGATATATATAGCGCAGCATCTCCAGCAACCCGAGTTCGAATCCCGGCATCGGGTTCCTTCGCCGATCCCTTTCCCTTTATATATTTATATATAATGCACTTACAGTAGACATGTATGGGGCAAGACATTGCATTCATTTTTTCATTTTCATTTTTCATCATTTGGCAGACGCTTTTATCCAAAGCGACTTACAAGGGGAGCAATTAGGGGTTAGGTGTCTTGCTCAAGGGCACTTTAGTCATGGTATCAAAGGTGGAGAGAGTGTTGTTTATTCACAATCCCCACTTTCAATTCCTGCCGGTTTGGGAATCGAACCGGCAACCTTCAGATTACAAGCCCGACTCCCTCACCACTAGGCCACGACTACCCCGCATTGAAAAAATGGGTGCACAATATTTCAGCCCCATACCAGTTATGACTCATTATCTGTAATTTTTAAAAAAAAATGTATTGCTGTAATCCAGTGCAGAATATTTTTCGTTCAACATTGGATGTTCAGTTGTTTCTGCTTAGTTGAGTGTTACTTGAAAACACATGGTTTTGTTCTCCTAAATTCATTAGCAAACAGACTTGTGTTCTCTACTGCACGACTGAAGGCCAAAACGACAGGTTTGATCTTTTGGAGAGATCAAATTCCTTTCGGAGGAAATTTCATATTTGATACTGGAGATTGATCGATTTGTTTGCATCAGAACCCATCACACATTCATTATGTAATATTTATTTATTATTATGATTTTTATTATTATGAAGTTCTAAGAAATCACAGCATTTTACTATTACGTAATCATGGTTAACAATATAATTGATAGCCAAATTTGTATCTTATATTGTGAAGTCATAAGGCTCAGAACATGAAAGAACTACACAAGAAAGGTCAAGAAAGTTTAATAAGTCAATGCTGTAGAAAAAAAAAAACTTTAGCAGTGAAAACATCCCACTGAACGAAGACTGTGTGTGTGTTCTTTCTCTTATGTCTAATAAGCCCTTGCGGATCTTTTGAACAGTGTGAGTCTGTGAATAATGAAGAGTTTGCAGTTTATTTTAAAGCCTGCTGCTGTTCGAACTTCGAAGCATTCCAGGGTTTTTCTACCACAAAACTTCTTTTCTCACGACTTTCTTGCAGGCTGTAAAACTACATCTGACAGCTGCATTATCATTTAGTCTGTCCTAAAATATTTTTAGACCTCTTATTTTCTGATTTGAAGGCTGTCGTCTTCATAAGAATGACGCTGATGCCCCCAAGTGGTTGCTCAGCCATTAACAGCAATAATGTCACAGACGATTCATCACTGCAGACATTACGTTGGCTTTCAAATAATCATTGAGGCATTATTGTGCTTGTCACACCCATTCAATTCCATCTAGTTATCTTGTCAAATCCATAATTAGGCATATTTATAATGAACTGGGGGGAATTAGTTTTAGCGGCCAGTACGACTGTGATCTTCATGACCTGCCGCATCTCATAGATTCTGCAAGAATCTGAATTGTGGTTTTGTTTTACTCTATATCTTCTACGGTTGTTCCTTTGTTCATCCTAACAGGAGTTTTTTTTATGTCATATCGTTTGAAAACTTGTCAAGTCTTTACAGCAGGCTGTCTCTTGGGTCCTAGGAATGATTACAGTGTAACTGACAGCGACTGTTGTTGGACAGATTTTATAGTTATTATTTTTCTGAGAACCGAGGCGATAAAGCCTCCAAATATGATTAGAAATTTGACAGGGTGCCCAAGGTGCCTGATGAATGAACAGCAGTTTAATAGCACCACAATGCTATTATTTTCTTCAGTTACATTCGTGCTATTTGGCGTTCGGGATTAGAAAACCTTGTTGGACAACACTTGTTAATGCTTGAATGAAAAATTATGACAAAATAGTCATTCTCTGATGATTTGCTTGGTTGGATTATACAGTACAGTCAGTTTCACATTGGTTTATTAAATCCCACACTCTTCCACTTCCCAGTTGGACTGAATGCAAATGTTATCGAATTGTAGATATCTCTTTGGTTTCTGGTACGGGGTTAATTATCTCCATACTATAACTATATGTTGTTTTGATTACATTTAATCATTAATAAGCATGTTTGCCTGAGCAGTACAAAACAAAGGGCATTAGAGCATCTGGTAGGCTGTGTTTTAACAGCCACTGCGTGAGACTTTCTTGCCTGAATTTGGAATAACATTCCTGATTCACTCCCTTTCAACATTCCTTCCTATATTTGTGTTTTTGGGTGTGTATGTTTATGTGATATACATTTAAATGGTTTGTCAGGCTTAATTTAGACTGTCCTGTGACATCCATCATCATTATCTGTACATTTTAACAAGCATGGAATACTGCACTGTGTGTTAATTAACCTAGCCGAACAGGAAACCATGGCAACAACATAAGTCCGAAGCCCAGACAGTGGAGCGACACCGCCACCATTCTCATTTGCACCTCAGTCGTTTTATATGAAAAACAGCTTTTCGTTGCAGCCTAGAGTATATTGAATCTTCAATCACTGAGTGAGTCGCACCTCGTTTTTCATTCTCCACCCAAAAGGTCAGAATAAAACGACTCAAACTCCAGAAAATGAGACACATCCATCATTATAATATCTGTGAGTTCTATAAACTTAAAAACTGAAGCTGCGCGTTTGTCCTCATACGCCATGAAGTTTTGGAGTTTTCACAGTCTGATTAGAGAAGATGGAATAGAATCTGGAAAGAATATATTGTATTGGTGTATTGGTTTTGATCTGTTCTCATTTGTTTTTATGTGTATCTGTTCCATCCTTTTCTGTTGACTTATATTTGGTTAAGTTTGTTCTATTCTATTCTATTCTATTCTATTCTATTCTATTCTATTCTATTCTATTCTATTCTACTTTGGTCTACTCTATTGTTGGCCCGAAATCCCATAGACTTACATTAACAAAATGTTCAAATAAACCAAGTCTCTTTAAAGTCCAACGGTCAAAAATTCAAATTTAAAATTCAAATCCGATAGACTGAATGTCCTTAGAACCAACACAAACTTTAAGCCGTAAAAACTACTTCAAACTTCTGGAAAGGCTTTCTCAAGCCAAAATCAAAGTTTGTTTTGACAAGCTTCTTTTGTTAATTTTTGTCTACTTTTGTTTTAGTATGTTTGTTTGGGTTTATTTTTTGTTTTGTTTTAGGAGGTTTGTTTAGTTTTATTTCGTTTTGTTTTAGTTCGTTTAAGATCAGTATGTTTTGTTTAGAATTGTTTTGTTTTAGGAGGTTTGTTTAGGTTCATTGTGTATTGTTTAGCTTTGTTGTTTTCTATTGTTCTGTTTTCTGTTTGTTTGGGTTTATGTTTTGTTCTTTTCCATTTCTGTTCAGTTTCATAGGGAAACCAAAATTTCATCATTAAAACTAGGTTTTACTAAATAGAGTGCAATCTAATTTTGAAAAGAGAGATTATGTGTTCAGTAGTGCAGCGTTTATCAGTCCCCAGTTAGATGAGATTGAGTTAATTATCATTCCAGTGACAGTGATGTCAGAAATTCCCCAGAGACAGTGACCTCATACAAAATGTGGCCTTGCCATATCCTCTGAGTAATTAGAGACATTTTATTGCTGTGGGTTTTTCAAGACAAAACTGATGACTCTCCACATTAGCTTGTCATGCCCGGCTACCTTCAGTGTATATTTTCTGAAAGCAGTGCTCAAAATGATATCTTTGCTAAGAGATAATGCTCTGGGACACAAAATAAAAGAACTTTTGCTATCATAGTACAGCGCTACTTTTATATTTGACCTTCACAGAAAACAGTTCCCAGCTATACATATCTAGTGTTTGTGCGTGTAAGTGATATACCTGGTTTTATCATGGAACTAAAAGCTCAGTGTTTTATTTAATCTCACAGAAGCAGTGTACAAAATGAATCACTGTGCACTTTGTGATTCGATTTCTTTCACTCTTCTCCTGAACCCCTCTGGCTCTAGGCAATTTCCTCAATCGAACCATTATAAATTACGGTTTAGCACAGAATAGCTGCCTCTCATGCAGTTCTGCTGCTAGTGTTAGAAGTTTTCTTGTAATGCAGTTCTAGGTTCTTGTTTAGCGTTTACTATTATTATATTAATGAAAGAACGCCCCTTATAAGTGTCTGATCAGTTCAGCGTTTCTTTAAAGGGCACTTATTATTCCCCCTTTTCACAAGATGTTATATAAGTCTCCGGTGTCCCCAGAATGTGCCTGAAGTTTCAGCTCAAAATACCCCACAGATACCCACAGAGCAAAAACACACCGTTTTTGTGTGTGCCCCTTTAAATGCAAATGAGCTGCTGCTCCCGGCCCCCTTTCTAGAAGAGGGCGGAGCTTTAACAGCTCACGCTTCCAATACTCAACAACAACAAACCTGGAGAATCCCACACAGCCAAAATAACGATTGTCCATAGCAGAGACACTGATGGAGAGACTCTGAAAGAACTTTTTGAGTGCATCTGGACAATCCCTTTTTACACTGTTCTTTACAAACGTTTGGTTACAATCCACACAAACCATACAAACCATGGAAATGTGTCACATTCTTGTCCGTTTGCAGACATCGACCATTTTGTTTGTCCTGTCTAATTTGATGGTTCCCCGAGTTCCTCTGGCTTTATTTATGGGCTCCTCATGTCAGCATGGTTCATATTTATCTGTGCTTCTGTCTAATATAAATAAAGCTCAGAGGGCTGAAATGAGTTATAACTTGGCATGTTAGTATTTAGGGAGGTCGTAAGTAGATTGGCTATCCTGTAAATTATATTTGCATTTCATTAAAAGAAGTTGTACAACCAACAATATCATTTCTGTCATCATTCACTCAACCTTATGTTTTCTTTCTTCCATGGAGCACAACAAGAGAAATTTTAATGAATTATAAACATTGCTGTTTTCCATGCAATGAAAATAAATAGAAGCTGGAGCTGTCAAGCTTAACCAAAAACAGATGCATCATAAAAATATCTTAAAAGTTGCCCATGTGACTTAGCAGAATATCCCAAGTTAATTGAAATGATCCTATTCAAATGAATGATTCCTTTTCAAATCAAATGAAGCAACTTTGCTCATTAAATCTCAATAAACATATCAAGAAGAGATAGATGTTAAGATATTCAGTGAATATGTTAAATTCCTCTTTCAAAGCAAAGCTATTGTTTGATTTCAGATAACTTGGAATATAGTTGGGTACACAACTTTTATGGTCCTTTTGCATCTTTTTGAAAGCCTTTGGAAAACAGGAGGATTAGTAAATACTTTAAAGTCACAATTTCCATTTTTGGGTGATCTAGTCCTTCAAACTAGTACAATCCTTTTGTAAATTAGTATTTGCCAGAATGAAATAGCCTCAGGTGAGTGAAACTCTCTCGGCTTCTTTCCACATGGCAGAGTCTGATTTTTATAAAGAGGGATTCAGTTTTATCTCTCATGGTTTTCTCAACCGACTATGATTTGTAGGTAAAGGTGCTTATACAATTTCACTTTATACATTGTATCTCCCTTGATAAAGTAATTGAACACCACAGTCTATCATCTTTATGTCTCTTTTGGCTTCTACACATAAATCTGTCAGTGTCCTAAAGTGTATTGTATTTTTAATAGTGTCTAATCCAAGTCAATATATACAATAGTACCACCAAACGATTAACCGCAATTAATCACTTGTTTGTGTTTGAGCTTACATAATATGTGAGTATTGTGTATATTTATTATGCATTTATATATTGTATATATATTTACAGAAACGTTTAGATGAATCACGATTAATCGATTTGATAGCACTTGTATGAAATGAAAACTGTTTCAGTCTTTCTTTTTAAAATTTTTTGCCATTTTTTCATGATTATTTGTGAAATTTACTAGCAATTCCCAAGAGAAAATTGCTTCAAAGTAAACCCACACCAGTTTTTTTTAGTGTATTGATTCACATACTAAACATATTAGATTTGTGACAGTTCAGTTTGTGCTTATATTCCAGTTCTAACACATTTTTGCATTTGATAAAGCAGGTTTTAGTCCATTCAGAACCTCATGCATTGAAGCTCAAACTTCCATCAATGGGTTCAGCCTAATTAACAAACTAATTAGAAAAAAAAACAGTTTCAGGCCCAGCTGTGAGAGTCGACGTCTGTCTGCGTGCGTGTTCGTTTATTTCTCTGAGCTCTCCTGCTGTTTTCCCTGCTGTTCCTTCATCCTCTGAAGTGTGTGATTGATGGCGGTCATTCATTGAATCATGTTGTCACACGGCGTGTTTTCCTCGTCCTCTCATCGCCTGAGGGACCGAAGGAAGAGTTTGTACTCAATTTGTTTCATCGTTCACTTCATTCAAGTGTGATTAATCCGCCGTCTCTCTCCACTCTCAGTCCTGGTCTTTCATATCCCTCTGGTCTCGTTTGAGAACTGTCATGGCTCCGGGAACTGATATTTCTTAAAGTGAGATGTCTGCAGGGGTGCTGATAGCACAATCTTGGACCTGATTGAGAACAGTGTAGCTCGGTGACAAACGAAGGGATTTGTATCGCAGCTAGACCTCTGTGTGGGTATAAGTAGCTCTCGTGATGATCTGATTCTCACTGTTGGGTTTGGAAAATTACTGGTATCCTCCCAGGCTTAGAAATGTGCTTGAGTTTTGAATATTTTCCCAGAAAATCTTATTTTTCGCTTCTAGAACATCCAATGTTGTAAAAGAACAAAAACAATAAGTATGTCTCTAGGTTGGTGTCGCAGACTCACATAGAAGTAATGAACGCTGAGACCAACATTTGTCTGGTAAACAATATAAGAAAATAAATAATAGCACTGGAAAGTCTGATTCATTCTTGTGAATCGCTTCATACTATTTGTGGTTCTTTCTCTCATTTGTAACATTTAAAAGTCTTTGTGAACCTTAGTGACCTTTTACTCAAAATGTGCCAAAAAGTTCAAATAACTACTATTTTTGAGTTCATTCACCATCAATCAGAGATTTAAGTTAAAACTATTTATTTTTGTTGAGTTGTTGAGCTTTTTTTTTTTTTTACCAAAATGCGATGTCATTGCTGAATGTGCACTCAGCCACTTTCATATATATTTTTTATTTTCTATAAAACGGAACCGTTTAATTTTTTGGAGTTTTATGAACTTATTTATTTTAATTTAGACAAACTTAAGTTCGTAACTGAAACTGTATTGTGTTTTGTATTAAAAAAGTGGTTCATTTTAGTGAATCGATTCGTCTTACATGGTCTTTTTCTCATACAAGCATTTAGAAATCTGATTCATTCTACTGAATTGGTTTGACCTTAATGGTTGTTTTCTCATATTTAGTATTTTTAAAAAGTCTGGTTCGTTCTAATGAATCAATTCATCATAAATGGTTCTTTTTCCTCATACAAACATTGGGAAATCTGATTCATTCTACTGAATTGGTTTGACCGTAATGTTTCTTATTCTCATATTTAGTATGAGACGTCTGATTCATTCTAGTGAATCGATTCATTGTAAATGGTTCTTTTTCTCATACAAGCATTGGAAAATCTGATTTTTTCTAGTGAATTGTTGCATTTGGATTCTTGTAAATTGTCTTTTTACATGCCAAATATATGTGGCTCTGATTAAATGATAAATGTATTGATTGAAAAGTCATTCATTTAAAAAGATAAGTAATTTCAGTATACTTTTAGTTAGTAGCTTGTAGTGTATGTGCATGTTTTCTAATACGAAAGTATATAAGTGATCATATTAAATGTAAAATAGTTATGAATTGCCATGAGAGTGTGCTGAACATGCTTAAAAAATTGGTGATTTTCATGTATGCAAACCTGAATGAACCCTTTTATTACTCGGCTTAGGATTTAGGTCAAGGAAACTCGTCTGGGGTGAGGGGAACCTACGCAGGCAGGTTCTACTGTTCTTTCCAGTTTTCATCCTGGGCTGAGGGGAAACTCAAGCGCTTTCTGTCATCACCGAGCTCTCGCACACCATAAATACCCCTCTGATGTGTATTTAAGTTCACAGGACTCGTCTTGGCAGAGGAAGTGGCGATATGAGCTTTATTTTTCCTCACATCTACATGTCAGCCATTTTTACTGAGTGTTTTAAAACGATTTCCAGATGTCAGAACCGCCCTATGTAGGCTGGAGTTGACCTTAGGAATATTGTGTTTATGTCCTATTTTAAAAGCAATATCGTTTGAACACCTCACCACGGAGCGTCTTTTGTAAATCAAAGGAAAGCTGTAAAAGGTTTGCTTTGCTACTGATACTTAAAGTATACTCTAGAGAGGACAGGAATGTTTTTAATAACAGTAATTGCAAAGGCGGTCCCATCAGCCAATTAGAATGCTGTACTGATGCATATTCATGAAAAAACATCCCTCTTGGTGTTTCTGTTCTCATGCAATATAGAAATTTTGGATACATTGTCACATAAAAGCTCTTTTTTTGAGTTATGAATAAATTTTACACTTAATAGAGTTTTAATGAAGCAGGGAAGAGTTAGATTATAGCATTTTAACAGTAAAATGACAAAAAAAAAACTTACTGGTGATTATAAAGGGAAACTGGTTGATTCTTCAGGCCTTTATCTAATATAGCTAAAGTTGTGACTGGGCTCTTCGTCAAAAGGAAATGATTGATGCCACTCGAGATTGAAAACGGCATCAGCAATAACACGAGGGAACGGCAGATATCCCAGAGTGCTCTTGGTGTGGGATATGTCTTGTGTGCTCTGCATGATTGGAAAGACAGAGAAAAGGAAAATGAGTTTGCCATTGTTCTGTCTCTCTCAAGGTCTAGTTCTTTCCGCCGTTCTCTCTCGGCTTCCTTTAAATATTGAGATTTAAAGTAAAGCTACAGACCTTTGGCCTTGAACAGACAAATATACTGTAAGACGTAGATCATAATATTTAATGTCTGTAGTGATTCCTCATACATTATTAAAATAATCTTAAACTTTTAAACTTTTTTTATGTTAAAATGTTTATGCAAATTCACCTTTCACAAAGCTCCACCCTCTTGGTTACTGTTCATTGGAATGAATTGGAGATTTCTATAAACAGCATGATTTTCAGTATAATGTAGAGCTGTAAAAATCCTTGTATTATATTTGATGGAATGATTTTGTCCCATTTCAGACGTTAGGCAGAATTTTCATGATGGTTATTTACGTGGAATGAAAGTTAATGAGGACAAATACTGCTTTGCTCCAACAATGACAAAAACATTTATTTATTTATTATTTATTTATTTAACCATTTTTTGCTCAAAATGCCCCTTTGTGAAGCTCCACCCCTTGGTTACTGTTGCTAATTTCATAGGAATGAACTGGCGATTTCTGTAAGTGACATGATTGTCAATAAAATGTGTTAAAAGGTTTTTAAAAAGTGTTATTATATTTATTGTTAAATTGGCTTGAATGAAATTGTGACATTTCCAGTTTTTTTTCTATATTAAAGATGACTAAAGTTGGTTTTTTTTTTTTCATTTTTAGTTTATTAAATTTTAGCTATTTTAGTACTTGAAAATGAGACATATTACAGAACTAAAATATGTTTTTATATTTTAATTATTTACATATGGTTTAAGTTGTAGTTAACGATAATAACCCTGTCACAATAACAGCTTAAAACCATCTTTAAATTCATTTTACATTCTAAATAATGTAAAATACAACAATTCATTTTTATTTTAGTTTAAAAAAATTGTTTTCTTTGCTTTTTTTTTCATTTGTTTGTTTACATTCAGGGCTTGACATTAACTTCTTTGCTGAACAGCCACTGTGGCTAGTGGTTTTCCAAAGTTACTAGCCACTCAGCATTTTCAGTGGCCACAATTTTGATGAGGGAAAAATACCATACAGATATTTTTAATATTATCTCATAATTTGGCAGCAGGTATATTAGGCTACTGTCACTTTAAGTCCTAACACACGGATCTATTATACTGTTACACATGCGTTTTCTTTCTCAACTGTTTACGTTCACTTAAAACTGGCTTTGTTTATGTTTTGAATACCTGCCAAGACTGGCATTTTGACATTGCTTTGTGTGTATTTGACTGTTTAAGTGCAATAAGCAGTGAAAAAAGAACTCAATTTTGTACTGAGAGGTGGCTATATGTCTGCACACTTTCAGTATAACAACAAATCTGCGGGAATGAGTAAAATTAGTAAAAACCCCACGGAGAAATTTAACTAGTGAGTTAAGGGAGGCAGTTTTGTGTATCACATCGCTGTTGGAGAGATGAGAGAGGGAGAAAGCGCAGTTGGAATCGTGTATCTATTCCGTGGAAAATGAGTATCGGAAGCTTTCAGATATGCGTATGAGTCTTTGAGTTTCAGATATTTCAGGATTGAAAAATAGATATTTATGACAACACTACATTTCACTTAGTTTATTATTTCGGATGCCTTTTTAAAAGAGTACAATACAAAGTGCATATATTATATCTAAAGTTCAACCCGCCAAACTGCGTCACGCGACACTGCTGGAATCCACCCGCATTTGGCGGGTTTTAATGTCAAGCCTGAACTTCTCGTTGTAGAACAGTCTGATGTCTGGAATTGGCTTCCAAACCTCTTTAAATAATCTTTTTGGAGGATGAAATGTGTGTGTTTGTGTTTCTCAGTCAGAATTAGTCGCACATTTCTGGCAGTTGTCCACTGATACAGGGTTCTGGCGTTGCAGTTGGAGCTAAACAGAGCTCAGGCATCATTTCATGACACTGAAGCTCTGATTATATTTGAGAGATGTAGACCAGGCTCTCCGAACGAGATTTTAATAGTCCTCAAGGGTCATAATTGATGAGAGAATTTCACTTTAGGTGAGAGGTCAAGAAGTGTGTATTTTCAGGAACTGACTGTGTGTGTTTGTGTGTGTCTGAGCTGGCATACAGATGCCAGTGACAAAACAGGAAACACATATGCTTACATAACCTGGTAACAGAGGGGATGTTTGGCTGTCATAGCAAACCTCTAGCCCCTTAAATACTCGTTCTCTCTCTCACAGATACACTCTCTCCACCAACACAGATCAGGTTAAGCCTTTACATTCAACATATCTTCAACATCTACAGATCATGTGTAAGTGAACACTGTGTTGACACTCTAGGGAACATTCTAGACCTGTTTTGCACCTCTGACATATCCAGCATTGCAGATATAACCGGCGCTTTTCACAGTGTCAGCAGCCTAAAGCTGTCATAGACTGTCATTGACTGCATGGTCAGTGGATGCTAAAGCTATTTGGGTAACGTTTACGTAAATAAATAGTCATAAGCTGTGAAAGCTTTGAAATTGCTCCCTGTACTGTCATGTACTATTCTCTATTACTCCACCAATACAGTCTACTTAATGGAGTGAATGAAAACAAGTGAGTGAATTCAGCTTTTGCATTGCTTGCTGTTTAATAATGATTTAACACTTACCAAACTGGCAGATACAGTTGTAATAATTTTTTTATCTTGAATGATGGAAACTAGCATGTATAAACCTTAATTAAACCATTTAATAATTAATATAAAAAAAAAAATGTATACCTGTATGACATTACGCTGTCACATACGAGTTTCACATGACTGGTAGTTTGGAAAATGGAGGGAAGATACAGGTGCGGACGCCATCTTCTGCTGGAATTTATTCGGCACACAACAATCTATCTGTCTGTCTGTCTGTCATGTTAATTATTATTATTCATGCATAAGAAATGTTTATTTATTATTTTACGTACATGAAATGTTTGTTTATTTATATTATTAATCATTTATGAAAAATACTCATGTTTTAATAAATATATTCAAATATTTGAGTTTACAAATATTTATTTAATTTATTAATTTTATACATTTATAATACATCACAGTTATTTATTTATAAAGCTATGCATGGTAATTGTTTAGTTATTTATCAGGAAATACACACAGACACACACATAAAAAAATACAATAAATAAAACAAAAATAGTATTATTTATATATATATATATATATATATATATATATATATATATATATATAATATACTATTTTTATTTTATTTATTTATTTATAAATATTTATATACATGGTAAATATTTATTTGTTTGTTTATTAATAAATTATTATTCTCTAAAATCCTGGTCTCTGCTTCCAGATACGACATATGAAGATCTAATTGAAAACAAAACATATGAACTACTTTCTCAGTGTTCATTTTTGGAGCTGCATTTCACTTTCCACAGAAGAAATTAAATCATCCACGTCATTCCTTACAGGCAGATTAAAGCGAAATTAGCGGATTATAAGATTCTTAAGGATCAAAGTGCAACAGAGGAATCAGTTTCCTCACCGTAGCGACCGGTTGCAGTTCTGTCTGTATTTATAGAGCCACGGTAAGGGGCTGAGCTGTTTGGCCGAGTGCCTGCTTTTCGATCATCAAATTTACAGGCCAGGCCGAGACCCCCAAGAGCCTTAGCAGTGATTTATGAGGCAAGCTCCCTTGCTCTCCTTCCGCTAGATCGTCAAAGTGCATCATTCAACACCATCCTAGCCAAGACACTGCGCTCGACTCAGGCAAGGAACTGCCCCGTCTCTGCACACACACCCGTAGAAAGGAACAGAACCTGTTGACCAGTGATGGTCTGACTCCGTAATTGAGATTGCAGCTCAAATAAGATCAAACGCAGTGAATATATTTTGGAGGGAGATTAAAAACAAGATGAGGAGAGGAAAGAAACCTTGAGAAATGCACAGATGAGAAGAGCAGGACGGATCTTTGTGTTCTTGTTGAATCACATAAACTGGAAAGATAGAGCTCCCGTCCCGTCATGGACTTGAACTACAACCCAGGTGGGTGCCATGGGAACTAAACCTGTTTTGTCTGCAATTGCAATTGCTCTGGAAGCTTTTTATTGGACAAAACAAACAGGGTTATTTGCAATGCTTGCTCTTACTATCAGTACTTTTACTGTTAGTGTTTAATATGACTGTTTTTTCAAAACCAACTTAACGCAAAATGTCTACAATCATGCATAGTTTTACAAAAAAGGAGAACCCCACAGCCAGAATACCTCACCTAGCAACACCCTAGCAACCATCTAAAACACCAAAATGTGTAAAAATGTAGTTTTGCATTTCAAATGTGCTCATGCTTGACATTTTTCCATTTGTGTATTTTATGAGGTGCATTTTTGATTGAGTTCTTTGCATGATTATTTGCTTGCGTGAATAAGAAAGATGAAAGACGGAGCTTTAGGGAGATTTCTTCCTATCTCTCTGTTGTCGTTCTGGCTCTGTGGTTAAGTGCTTCATTCTTGGAGTGATTCTGAGCCAATTCAGATGCTTTTTGGCTCGCTCTCCTTATCTTTGTGCGTTCCATTCTTTAAGGCTATCTGAAGAGCTGACGTGGCTCTTTGGGGTGTCAGTGCTCTCTGACAGTTCCTCTTGCTCTGCTTTAGCTCGGGTAGATTAAAGAGGCCGTATGCGAAAAATAGGATTTTCTTGCCATTTTGAAATAACAATTAGATCACTATGTTGAAATACTCCAATATCCACCAAGACCATTTATGATAACTAAAATGCACAAATGGCTCATCTTAAAGGGTTAGTTTACCCAAAAATGAAAATTTGGTCATCATTTATTCATCCTAACATCGTTCCAAACCCGTAAGACTTTTGTTCATCTTTGGAACACAAATGAAGATATTTTTAACAAAACCTGAGTGATGAGTAATCCATATAAATTAGGGCCGCAGGATTCATCGCGATTAAAACGTCTGCGATTATTTAATACTCCGCTTGTCAGAGCTGTGATCAGTATTAAATGCTTCTCCATCTGAAAGCCAGAGGGCGCTCTTGCTCATAAACGGAAAATATGCCCTGACGCAGAAGAAGACAACACGTGTCATCGCTGTAGCTGAATAAAGAAGATTGAAACACTTCGAAACATAACTAATAAACACACAACTGCCTTATTCTTTGTAAAAAGCGACATCATCTCACAGAAGGATGCTCAACTGTCCTTATGAAGTGAGTTGGGACTAAAAACATGTTATTAAATGTTGTCTTTTGTTGGACAAGATGTTTGAAACGAATTGCTTTTTCAAATGTACATTATGAGCGACTCAACTTTGCAGTACTTTCAGATGGATTAGCATTTGGAGCCGTACTTCACTGACAAGCTGCGCATAAAAAATAATCGCAGCCTTTGCGATTTCATAATCGCACTAAGAATCGCATTTAATCCCTTAATAACGTTCAAGTTCAATGTTATTTTTCATATTGAGTTGAGTCGTTTAATCCAAATTTTTTGAAAAGTCATGATCACTTTATGTGATAAACAGTTTGAATTTAGGCTTTTTATCGCATATAAACATTAATCGGCAAACAAAAGCTCAATTGTACTTGCTTGATGCGCGACAACAAATCTCATTGGTTCTTGCGGAAACACATGAGAATTAACCTTATTGGTTCTCGCATTTCAAATTATAATGTTTGCTTCTGTTTACCATAGCTAATGTGTGTGTTGATGAATGTTTATGTGAATAAAAAGACTAAATTAAATCTGTTCATCATATAACGCAATCACGTGTCTTCAGAAAATCCGCTCTAATATTGATTTGTTTTATGATCTCTATATGAACTTTTTGAAGTGTCAAATTAGTAGTTGCATAGACTGGCAATGGAGGGACAGAAATCTCTAAGATTTCATCAAAAAAAATCTTCATTTGTTTTTCCGAAGATGAACAAAGTTTTTACAGGTTTGGAATGTCATGAGGGTGAGTAATTAAAGACACGGTTTTCATTTTTGGGTGAACTAACCCTTAACTGTTATGATGTCAACCATGTGACTTACTCACATTTAGATGTAAATGCCAGTATTGAGCAACCTGGCCAAGCATTATAACTCATTTCCTGTTCTAAGATGGTAGCCAATCAGAACAAAAGTAATACTGGTGTTTATATCTAAACGTGAACAGTCACATGCTTGTGACATCATAACTGTGCAAGGGTTACTTCACCAAAATATGAAAATTGTTATTAATAACTCGCCATCATTTCATTCTAAATCTGTAAGACTTTTGTTCTTCTTCAGAACACAAACAAAAATGTTTAATGAAATCTGAGAGATTTCTATCCCTCCATTAACAGTATATGCAGCTACCACTTTGACAATATATATATATATATATATATATATATATATATATATATATATATACACACAGGGTTGGGGAGTAACGAAATACAAGTAACTTAGTTACGTATTTAAAATACAAAATTTGAGTAACTGTATTTCATTAGAGTTACATTTTAAATGGGTGGTAATCAGATTACAGTTACATCTGAAAAGTATTTTAGATTACCAAAGTGATTACTTTGAGTTTTAATGTCATTTAAACAGCGATTGGTGATTCTCTGACTCTGACAGTCTGAAAAAGCGGAGTTCAGTTTCATGTTTTCCACTGTTTTCATGTTTTGTGATAGTTGTTTGTGAGTCATTTTATAATTCACTCATCACTGCAACTTTTTCTCACAATTTGTTTTTTTCCTCACAATTGTGAGTTTGCATTTCACAATTCTGACTTCTTTTTCTCAGAATTGCGAGATTTAAACTCACAATTGCAAGTTATAAAGTCAGAATTGGGAGATATAAACTTGCAATACTGACTTTTTTTCTTGAAATTGTGAATTTAGTATGTGAGTTTATATCTTATAATTCTGACTTTATAACTCGCAATTGCAACTTTATATCACACAATTTGGAGGGAAAAAGTCAGAATTGTGAGATAAAAACTTGCAATGACCTTTTTTGTGTTTGTTCCACACTTATTAGTATTCCAAAGTATTCTAAAGTATTTAGATTAAGTTACTAAACTTGAGTAATGTAACGAAATACGTTACAAATTACTTTTTAAAGCATGTATTTTGTAATCTGTAGTGAAATACATTTTAAAAGTAACCTACCCAGCTCTGTATATATATATATATATATATATATATATATATATATATATATATATGTATATGTATTCCCTTCTATTTGTAGGTTTCGTTTGTAAATGCAAACATGTCTCTACCTTTGTATATAAATTGCACATCATGAGTATGATCCAGTAGAAGTAACTTTCCAAGTCATGCATCTGGATAATTGTTCATTTCCAGCCCACATAACGGATCCTCCCCAAATCTCTGAAGTTGGATCAACGATGTCATTATTCACCTCATTTTATTGCACAAGGATGTTAAATCCTCTGGCTCCTATTAGCTCAAAAGTGAATATTATGTCCAGATCACAAGTAGTCAAGAATGCGAGATGATTTTTCAGTGTTGTGAACATAGGTGAGACATAAATGCATGTCTGCTGCATTTCCCATGGTCGTTGTTGAAGACAGACCTGTCTTATCCATCCAGTCCCCAAGAGACTGTGCAGTCTACATTAGATTAGCAGATGTCATGATTCTCATCTCCTAGTGAAAGCTGTCAACACTTTTTGAGGGTTTGCGTTGTCCTGCAGAGATTTTACTCACATTTCGAACTGTCGAAGTTGGTTAGACAGAGAGACAGAAAGAGAAAAATAATTGAATAGTACTGAAAGGGTTTTGTCGTTATGTCAGAGCGGAGGCTGTGATTGGTTCAGAAAAGGTTCGACTACTTCCCCTGTCAAGGATCCTTGTGAGGCCTTCAACAAAAACATCCAGTTACAAGAATGTTTTGCAGTGCCATGCGATGTTGAATTTGCAGCGGTCATCCGTCAGCTGCGGTATTCGTCAGAAATTATGACATTTACTTAAGCAGTCCCAGCGTGGGATTATTAGACAGGGGAAAAGCAGCACTGTTAAAAAAATTAGATCTCTGTTTCTCATGGACAGCCTACAGGATAGAACAGTCTCAAATGAAATCTTTAAAATCTTAATTGTGTCAGTGACAGCAAAAGTCATAAAGCTTGTGAAATTACAAATATAATTCTTATAAAATGTATATAATTAGTATGTATTAGTGCTGGATGATTCAAGAACGATTGGGTTAGTTTTGTAGGTGAGTGAATATACATAGAAAATAATAAATTACAAGCATAGATAAATATAATAGAACAAAAACACAAATTAAATAAATATATTTTCAGGTTCAGAAATGGAAAAAATCAGATGTAAAATAACCCTGCATAGTCTCACTGTATAAATTAAATATAATTAATATGTGCTAAAACTACAAAAGTGATTTTCTCTGTGTCTTTTGTTGTTTGATTAATATTCTTGACACAGAAATCTGCAGGGGCTGCTGTCACTTTAAGACTGAATGTGCGGCGCGGATCCAAAATACTGTTACACATCCGGTTTTCTTTCTCAATTGTTTCGTTATCCTAACCCATAATCAATTGTGTTTGCAAGGATAGTCAATCTTTTACGTGCGTTTTTTATTTTTAGCATGCATGTGTCCGTTCAGGCACAAATAGGCATGGAAGGGACCGACATTCGGCGTCCATGTGAATCTGCGCGGCAGAATTCTCTTTCGTGTCTTTGTGCACTTAAATGGTTTAAAATCTCTTAAATGTTTAAACTGACAGGACCTTTTCATTGTATGATAATCAAACTTTGCAATTAGTCAGAGAATCTTGTGTGTTTTGAACCCTATATTACATAAAAAAAAAAAAAAAAAAAAAAAAAAAAATATATATATATATATATATATATATATATATATATTGGTTTCTAAACCTGTCAGTAGATAGGTGGGTGGAGTGGAGAGGATATAGTGAATGTCAGACAGTGATCTGAGGAAGATATCCAGCGATGTAAGGTCCTGTCCCCTTGTCTTCTCTTTCTCACCTTGCCTCTCTTTTATATTCCTGTCTTTTTTCTCTTGTCAAGTTTGTGAAGTGAAGAGATGTCGAGGTAAAAAGTCTGTAACCTCACACTTCTAAAGTCTCATTCTGAGTCAGAGCCAAGAGTCACAAGGTCACATGGAGCCCTTGGCTTCTTCTAAAGATGGTGTCATTTCACCTTAGCATATGCACAGCTGGTTGGCCTGTGGCCCAGAATGATGAATGATGTCATTAATAAGACTTTAATCCTATGGTGATTCACTTTTAATTATCTTTTTGAGGTTTACAGAATCTCAATTGAACAAACTATCATAAATGTCCAATACTCCTTACACAGCTCCCTTTAACTACATTGCAGTGTTCTGATTCATTCAAAATGCCTTTGAAACTTCATAGCAACCCCCTAGCAACCAATCACAGCACTCTTATTGCACAATTGCAACATTCTAAAAAAAAACTTATCTGCCATCTAGCAACCAAATTATGTTTCTGTGAAAAACACTTAGCACTTTGAAACTGCTTAGCAAAACCCTTCACACTTCAGCAACTGCATAGCAATTCTCTTGAAACCACCCATAAAACCCTAATAGAAGAATTTCAACATTCTATATTTAGAACACCTTAGCAGTCACCTAAAATCATTCTAGCAACACTAGCAACACTCAAAACACTTGAGCAACCACATAGCAGTCTCGTCCACCCACAACACCCTAGTAACTGCACTGCAATCACTCAAAACACGTTTACAAATGCATAGCAACACCTTAGCAACCACAACAGAATTGCTACATTCTAAAAACACTCAACACTTTAGCAGCCACATTGCAACCACATTACATTGTTGTACAAACCACTAAAACACCTTAGCAACCCCGTCGCAAAAATTTAGCAACCACCCACAATACACTAAATGCATTGCAGTTGCAACCATTCAAAAACCTGCAACTGCACTGCATCCACCCAAATCACCCTAGCAGCTAACATCTTAACAGCCATATAGCAACATCCTAGCAACCACATTACAATACTATAGCTGTAAAAATGACTGTAAAAAAATCCACCCACAACACTCTAGCAACTACATAGCAATGCCCCAGCAAACACCAACAACATATCCAAAAATTGTCCCATTTAGCAACCCCCTAGCATCGTAATGCTCACATTAGCATTACATGTTTTCACAGAAAATGTAAAAAAAATAGTTTCCCTGGAAATTTGTTGACTCTTCCAGCATACTTCCAACATACTTAAATCCTTATTTTTTTATCTTCAAAACTGTAATCTGCTTGACACAAAAATACAGTGTAGAACTCAAAGTGAGCCGTATGTTCATATATGGGGTGTTTTGGGGTGTACGTGTGCTTGTTTTTGCCCAGATCTTGTTGAGAGGTAATGAGGTAATGACATTACAGGGTGTTTCCTAATGTCCTAAAGCCCAAATCTGTGATTGTCAGCATTTTCTCACCAGCTCTATCTAAGCCCTATCTTACTGGAGATCTCAATCCCACAATCCCCTCTGTTCTCTACAGGCTCTCTGTTCTGGCAGCTTGCATTGGCCAGCAGCTTTGCCAGAGCAAACAAGCTCGATCTGGGCTGGTAAAGCAGACGGGAGCGCTCGGGGATTACAATACAAACATTCTTATCAGCTGTCTGAACGCTTTTGGGCCGGACACTGCGTAAGAACTGTTAGAATAATTCAGCCCCTTTCCAGAATGTTAATGTACATATTGAGGTATGTTTTGGGGACATATTTGCTCCTGGAAGTGAATTAAATCTGACAAACTCTTTTTTTGAAGATACTCGCATTTGAAAAATCAATTAAATACTGCGAGTATTTTTTAAAGGGGTCATGACATGGCTTTTTTAGTTTTTTTAAAGGGGTCAGGAATTGACAAATCAACTTTTTTTGTAAGCTTTTCATATATTAGAGGATATAAAAGAATATCCTGCAAGTTTCAGAACTGAACACTTCCTTGTTAGTCCAATAAAAGCTTTTATTGACACCAGGCCCAGCGAACGACTTGTCCCTGAATGTGCCTCGTAGATAAGTGAAACGCCGCTTCTGCAAAATAAATGAACGCCTATTTCATCATTGCAGCGTTAGCCCCACCCACTGGCGTGTTAGTGAGATGACGAGGAGAGAAGAGCGATACAGGACTAAAAATAGCATTACCTTTCAAAGGATCCTAATGCTAGGAATATGGTTATTTATTTTCAACAATGTGAATGTCTCAATTGAGAATTATTTATTTGTATGCGGTACATTTGGTAAATCAATCACATTTTGACACAGGCTTTGCAAACAGATTTATACGATATGGACTCGACAGTAATGCAACAACATGTAAGTAACTGTGTTAATTAATAAACGCCTGATCTGATACGTAATGATTCATATAGTGTCAGATGTTCTTTGTCTTTATGTTTTATGGTCAACTTCACGTTGTTTCTCTCAGTAGGATGAAAATATTGTGTTATTTAAACTGTGATTAAATCATATATAGAAAGCGATCAAAGAACGCTCCCTTTACACTCACAGGAGCTGTCAATCAAACAGCGCTTAGTTACATTGTGTAATGTACATGTAACGCTAGTCAACACTTTTCACGATTAGTTAAAAGTGAGAGTTGTAATAGTAATAAAAAAAAACTACATATTCAAGGATTTTACACTGAAGTCTCACAGCAGACACGCCGTTCAAAAAAGAGGGTAGGAAAAATGCCTTTTATTTCTAAATTATGACAACTTTTGATGTAAAAAGCATATTGACATTATAAGTGCACCATAGGAAACATTATAAAACAATAAAACAACACAGTTCCTGACCCCTTTAATATGATCCATGAGGTTATCTTATAATGTTAGGTTTTTTCCCACAAAAGAAATGATTATTTTCAACCATCACTCCTGACCCTCTGTCTGAAATTAATAATTTTTAAGGGGCGAATCTTTTAAAGCTTGTCAGTAAATGGATGAAAGTTTCTTTGCGAGCTCTCCAACACACTGTCTCATTTACAATCTCCTTTCAAATTCTCCAAACAAATATATTATAATATTATAACTTCAATGATTTTAATGGGTTCTAGTTTTGACGAGACACAATGTTCATGTCTGGTGTAGACAGGTTTCAGCTGTTAAGCGACTGAATGCCAGTGGGCAATAAAACTATTCGTCAATGTCTTCCTCTAGAGGCAGTCATATCAAATATATTTGCCCATGTGACACACACAGACTGAAAAAAAGACGGCATAGATCTCACAATATTCAAATGTTTTTGGAGCTTGGTTAAATAAATGTTGATACTGGTTAAATGAATGTAAGATAAATTATATATATAAACTTGTGCTGCTTTGCCTTTGAGATATTGCTCAGTTTCATATTTCACTGGTTGACATTGAAAAGATACTGTTGCCATTGATTGATATTGCGATTCGCCTCGATCTGTGTCTGTTGTCTGACAGCTGGAAATATTGAGCCCTGTGTTTTGTCTACAGAGGCCTATTGATTCGATCAGGCTGTTAGCTCAAGGGATTCACACCAACACCAGAATGTGCAGTTCTGCCTTCAAGTGTCATGTTGACATTGATAAATCATAAATTACAGATAATATAGGTGATATGCGCATGCATGCGCGGCTGTCTTGCTGGTTATATCTGAGATATTTGTCTCTCATATTTATTTGACGTTGTATTTCAGGGCAGGGACGCAGTGGAAACTGTCTGATAGATTGATGTGTGCAGTGTCAGATTGTTGCTCGAGGCTCTACGAAGGAATTTGATCTTGGAAATGTAAATGTTCGAGTGCAGTGCAGAAATGAAATGTTTATGATTGTGTGAATAATGATCTCTGGAACTGCGCAGAGGGGTTTAGGACAGCTTGTGCTTTATTTGTCTCTGCCGATGGCGAATGAAAAATGATAACTGAGATATGCAGGAAGTAAAAGTGTTCCAGACACTTTAACTTATGCTATCATGTGTGTTTCTTAGATTTTGATTAGGCAGGCACCACTTTATACTTAAGGGATACAAACTGAAAATTAAATATAAACTTTTCCAAAGTGAGTGGGGCCTTAGCGTTAGCGCTCTGGTTGTGCTTTATGAATGCCATCTCTGGGGATGCATTGGTAACTGACACAACATGTGCTGGAACAGGTGTTTAGCGCGTTAGCCTGTAGAACTCAGCTCTGGGTTTCCCGTAGAAAGTACCGTATGTTACACAGGGATTATGTTCAGTCTTCCTGTCAGTGAGAAACGGGAGTCTCTTCCGATAACCTAAAACAGATTTACACAAGCAAAGCTTGTAATGTTTGCGTGCTGATGCAAACAAATTCTGCATTAAAAAGTATACTACTAGTCAAACGTTTGGGACTAAAATTTTTCAGGTTTATAACACTTAAATGAAATTGTTTTTGTAGAGAAAAAAATTGTGCCGCACTCAAAAAATTATAAGTTTGATTTACTTATGTCAACAGGTTAATTTATTTCAGCAAACATAAGTTTATTACATAAGGTTAATTTAATGCCATGTAGTTGATTCAGGTTAACATTCTTAAGTTTGTACAAAATTATTAACTTCAGTTATCAGAAGATTAATATAGAAATATGACATCACAGTGAAACCACTATGATATCACAGAGAAACTATGACATCATAGAAAAACCACGATGACATCACAGAGAGACTATGACATCATAGAAAAAACACTGACATCATAAAAATATGATATCACAGAGAAACTATGACATCATAGAAAAACCACTATGACATCACAGAGAGACTATGACTTCACAGAAAAACCACTATGACATCACAGAGAAACTATGACATCATAGAAAAAACACTATGACATCACAGAGAAACTATGACATCATAGAAAAATACTATGACATCACAGTGAAACCACTATGACATCACAGAGAAAATATGACATCATAGAAAAACCACTATGACATCACAGAGAGACTATGACATCACAGAAAAACCACTATGACATCACAGAGAAACTATGACATCATAGAAACCCCACTAAGACATCACAGAAAAACCACTATGACATCACAGAGAAACTATGACATCATAGAAACCCCACTAAGACATCACAGAGAAACTACTATGACATCACAGAGAAACTATGGCATCATAGAAAAAAACACTATGACATCACAGAGAAAGTATGACATCATAGAAAAACACTATGACATCATAGAAATATGACATCACAGTGAAACCACTATGACATCACAGAGAAACTATGACATCATAGAAAAACACTATGACATCATAGAAATATGACATCACAGTGAAACCACTATGACATCACAGAGAAACTGACATCATAGAAAAAACACAATGACATCACAGAGAAACTATGGCATCATGTTTCATTCTATTCACTCCCAGTTTTATCATCTTAATAAAAAAAATGCTTGAATAACATTTTATTTCAACATTTACTCTACCTATCCAGCCCTGTGCAAAGCATGATGGGAAGGGGAAATCCTGTTCCCAGTTCATCAAATGTTATTTTTGTCCTAATTAATTGAAATATGTTCTTTCAAAATGAAAATATTGAGTTGAGACAAAAATGCAACTGTTTCAAGTCACTGTTTCAAATGTTGTTTTTTTAATCCTATTATATTAATGTTTTATTTAAATTCATTAAAATAATTCTTAAAAATAAAAAAAATAAATTAAATTAAATTAAAATAATAAAATAATAATAAAAATGGTACATATGAATATATTTAGAAGTAAGTTGACGTAAGTTGGAACAATTTATTTTTGTCTACAAATCTCATTTAATTTTCATTTTAATAATGTATAATTTTTTGATGACTTTACTATTATTTTAAAAGGTTGATTCATAATAAAGAATGGATAGTTGTGTACAAACTTTTTAGTAGTAGTGTAAACAAGGTGTACAGTATAGGTTGTCAGTGAAGTTAATGCTGCCAAATTACCCTTGTGTTTTTCAAGTATTAAAAACTCACTCTCAGCTTCAGTTGTTATTCGTTTGTGAATTGTCGTGGCATATTGATTTTAGAGTGCTTTTACATTGGTAGCACCAATTTTCCACCTGTTTCATGAGTCAAGATCCCCAATTATCTGTTTCCCCATCAGCAACTAGTGTACCGTATAAATCTCTCCCACAGGTGTGTCAGACTTCAAATAACATTAACCCCTTTTCAACCCCCTCAGGCAATGAAAAGGGGACGTATAGAGTGGAAGATATTCACTGATATTAAAGTCGGGCCTGTGGCCGTCTGACAGACAGACTTGGCGGGAGGAGATCTTTTAGTAACTTAATACATCATGGGTAAAAGTACCTAATGGAGTAAATTTATTATTTGGTTCAATTACCTGTTCTCTGTAACCTATTTGATTTACTACTGCACTTGCGGTTACGACAATAAATCATTCCTTGGGCCTTGCTGTTCCAACCAGTGCAGGTGTCATCTGTGTACCAGCCTGGAAATAAACCACGGTGTCTGACGAGGCTCTAGAACTCGGTTCCGGAGGGTCACTGTCCTGCTGTGTTTACCTCCAACTTGCCTCAACACATCTGCCTGGAAGTTTCTAGTATGCCTTGCAAGATCTTAGCCCTATCTCAGTATGCCTTCTTGTCTGTACTTGTGTTCTTGTGAAATGTCATCAGTCGCAGCCCAAGTTCTGTTCCAATTCAAAGTTCTCATCTAGCCAAGTACAGTTCAAATCCACAACTGCGTGTCCCCTTTTATCAACAATGCATCAGGAGGTGACTTGTGCGAACTTGAGACAGCCAGAATGCATCTCGCACCGACCAGAAAGTGTCAGTGGCGGAGGATAACACCCACATAATTTAAAAAATACTACTTATATTGTGTCACGAAGTAGTTTTTCAGTTGAGAATGTAATTGTTGAAAGCTCAAATCCGTGGTTTATTTCTAAAGATAGTGCCTTTTGGAAAATATGTTTCACCGTTTTCAGAGTTGTTAGATCCAGACGATCATGGGGCACTCAGCGCTCATGTTCCCCGCCGAGAACAGCCTAACCTCGGCTGGTCCTTCTGACATTTTCTGCTAGCTTTGATGTCTTTATAATGGTTAAATATGAGATATAATTAGTCTTGTGTATATCTAATGGGCAATGTTTGATCTCACGAATCTATTATTTGATCCTGGGCATATAATTTTGGCTGAGGGTAAAATTTATCCTCACATTAATTATTGCTCTGGCAAGCATCCATGTGACTATTGATCATATGTACAATGAAATGAACATGTTAATCCTTTGTAGTGTTTTACTATTAAATATGCCACTTTTGTTGTTTTCCTAAGCTCAAGCAATGTGGTTCATTTACTTTCTCGTTAGATGTTTCCTAGTAGTCCGTATCTGATGGATCAGCAGACTTTGAGCAATTCAGCATTACTTATGTGGTGCTGACCGTCGTAATATTGATAGTACTCGGTGTACTGTGTAATAGCCATAATAAATTTTATACAGTGAAATGGGTCTGACCCAAACTGAGGCACAGAGGTTGTCTGACCGTTTGTCAAGATGACCTCATTTAAACTTGAGACACATGATTGAACCTGATTCTGATAAAGCTTGGAAAGAGTAGCACTGAGAATTCTGATACATTTTAGTCAGTCTGTTCAGTTATACTGATTCATTGATTTGTTTGAGTCAAGTCACTTGTATTGATTCATTGATTTGTTTGAATCGATTCAATATTTCATTTAAGCCACTATACCAAAGAATCCCCACATGTCTGTTACAATTTTTTTTTTTTTTTTGCAGTTTGAATATTTATTTATTTATTAAATTTGATGTTTATATGAACATCAGGTATTCCAGTTACCAAAGTATAAGTCTTACAGTCCAGTGATTTATATGATAAATCATAGTATTGCCTTATTATTATTATTATTATTGCAAAGAATATATTTATAATCATTTAGAACTAGTTCAAAAGAATAATTAATTCATAAAACAAAAGAGTTTTCTCGGTATATTGAATGTATTTAATGGATTTCCAACTTTCTAACCTTTCTAGCATTGATTAAAACGCCGAAACATAATTAAACGGGACTGTTTGAGAGTGTGTGCATTTGGGAGAATGGGAGAGAATTATTTTATGAGTTTCTTTGCCTGAACAGTCAAAGACTGTGGGAAGATTAAATTTGCCTACATACTGTTGGCAGTCAGACATTCTCCAGAAATTCCTTCTGCTGCAGTGAGCCGAGGTCTTATTCCATTTTGCTAAAACGCTCCAAAATAAGATAGAAGAAAGTCTATTTAGAGTTCTTCTGTCTATTCAATATTGTATTGTATGTGACAGGGTTTTCATCATGTCAATACAAAACTGCTGCAGAATTTGAGTCAATCCCTTTACTAGGAGATTAATTCTGCTCAGAAAGCCAGAATTCAGACCAATTAATTCCATTTTAAAACGTATTTTTTTCACTACCATCAGCATCACCAAACCAATTTGTTCCGTGTTCCTTTTTCCTTTTCACAATTTGTGATTATGCCCTTCAACAGTTATTAACATTGTAAATCTAGCAAAGGTTTTTTTTTTTTAAATTATTTTATTTTTACTTTTAAATGTAAATTAATTACACTATTGTTTGTGTTGTACTACTTTGACATTAAATTACAGAAAACTAGTTAATGCTGATGTGTGAGTGTTTCTAAAACAACAGCTGAGGGAGTGAAGACAAATTTTACATCTTTTTCTCTGACCAACATAATAAATTTCTCACTTTCCAAAAGAGGGCGGAGCTTTAACAGCTCGCTTTTCAGTTGCTCAACAACAACAAAGCTGGAGAATCTCACGCAGCCAAAATGACAATTGTCAGTAACGAAGTTCAGCCTTACATTGTTCAAAACGGAGTCGGACACTGATGGAGAGATGGTAAGGATAGTGCATGATTAGTAGATCAATTGAATTCATTGATTCAACTCATCAACTAGCATGTACCATCATGTTAATCTTTTGAACAAATGCAGCATTGAATTGAGCCTCGATTGTGAAGCAGTCCGGTGTAAAATGATGGCATGGTAACAACACTCTACTACAACAACTGTAGTACAACAACCTTTGTTGCGTGTTCTCGGGGGCAGGTTTGATGTAAATTTTAGGGTTTGTGTTGTCACCAACTCGGGAAGAAGCTTGTTGTCGTCCCTACCAGCCGTTTGTTGTAGTCGATTTCTGTAAAAGAGAATATCGCCCTTTTGCATTGAACCTTGAGTGTTGTAACTTTGCAGATGTTGTTTACGCTCAAACAGCAACATTACACACTAACTAAAGTTAAAAATCATAATCACAGAACCCCTGATTTCATGACCCTTATCATGAAATCATAATCAAGAACCCCTTTAACAGTGTATGACAACTTCCACTTTTGTGAACTCGAGAAAATAATACTATTGTCTGTCGATGCACTCAAATAAAGGTATGTAAAGATAACAAAAATGACCTACTTCACCTTTAAATACCATTTTAAAGCACTTTAGCTACAGATTCTCAGCATGGCTCAGGGGTTTCATCGAATTTCATCTAAATGAGCAGGACGTCTACTTCAGCTACTTTACAATAGAGATTGGCGTCTGTCCTCACAGGTGAGTGTATGTCTGGTCTCCTGTGCACTTTAGTGTGGTTCGTACGCAAGCCGAGATTACTTTCACATACGTACTGAGTTACAGTCATGAACCTAGCGACCACGTAACCATATACTGCAAAGCATACTCCCCTTGTCATTAAGACACATTGAAGTGCACTAAGTGGTGTCATGTTGTAATGTCAGTGCTAGTTCATTGTGGTTGTCTTTTAGGCTGGTAACTATTCCAGTAGAGATGTATAGAGTTGAACAACTAGTCTAGCCTTTCACCTTTGCCCTGACCTGGTCTTTTCAGTCTCAGTCTCAATGGATATCTCTTCCGCCGCTACAGTCGAGCTCGACCTCTCACAATGGCTGATGGGAGCTTGTGGACGCAAGATGTGGACACAGCCTGTTGATATGACTCTATGAGCTGATGGTGGATCAGATAAACCCAGTCTCCCACTTTCCCCTTCTCTGTGGGGGGCTCTGAAACCAGACCCCCGGACATGCACTGGAGGAGCTGGAGATATGAGGCTCATTGTTCAAAGAGAGTCGAAGCATTTATCTGCGGTTGGAATGGCGACCAAGTTGGTTCAAACCTGAGAGTGTGTTTGAGTATTTAATCAGGTTGTGTGAAGATAGGTCTTCATCACCCTCATCAGTGCTCTCGGTTTTAACCTTCTGTTATCTTAAACAAACTATAAGATTAAAAAGTTCTCCATTGATGTTTCTGGTTAATTGTGATAATGTAGAAGATTGTGTAGTACGCCCCTGACCTCCTGCCTTCTGAGGAAAACACTAGTTCAGCATTCCCTATATATATATATATATATATATATATTATTGATCAGAGATACAATAAAAACAGTAATACTGTTAAATATTATTTTTGTATTTATTTCTTATTATTATTAATGTTGATGAAAACAGTTGTGCTGCCAAATATATATATATGTGTGTGTGTGTGTATATCAGGATTCTTTGCTGAATCGAAACATCTAATCGAACATCTGTATGTATAAACATATATATATATATATATATATATATATATATATAAAAGGAACAAAAGTATTCATGACATTTTGGTTTACTGTATATATCAGAACTTGTTGAAAAGATATGCTATAAATATATTAATATAGCCACCCAAAACAGCCTTCATAAAAAAAGAATCCTCTGAAACAATTTATTCAAAGGTTTGACTGACAGACTCTCTGGAGAAGGGGCCGTTTTCTCTTCTTCACTTTAAAGAGATTCTGGGACTGTTGAAACTCTCTATTGTTCACCAAGTAGAGCCACAGAAAGAAGTGGGTGTACCCGACCCCCTCCCCTTCAGGTCTTTCTTCCCTCCTCCTCGGTCCTCACTATGGACCATGTCAGCGCTCCTCAAGTGTGCAGGCCCATAGTCTCCTGACAGAGCCACTCTCCTTCCAGCTCTTCCCTACTGAGGCCTCTTTTCTGGGATAGGTAGAGCAGGAGTGCTGCTTCATAATGGAGGTGGTGCAGCAGGTCGGACACCAACTATCTCCATTTGTGATATCAGAGTGTCTGTCTGCATCTGCAGGTAATTCTGCTCCTAACGTTCAGTACTGCAGCTGAGAAGGTTTTTAAGGTGACAGAATTTTATGTGTTTGTGGCTAGATTTGCTACAAGTTCAGTTGTATTGATTTTGTCTGGTTTTTCCTAGTAGTTTGTGTTTAATTGTAGCTTTAAGTCATATTCAGCTAGTATTGTTATTCAATATGATTCAAAATTTAATTATGTGGAAACATAAATCATTTAAGATAGTTATTTTATAAAGTAAACTGAAGATTCTTTTCAACTCTCACAGATGCCAGAATGGTTGTGTTTGTAGCAATAATCATGTGTTTGGGCCCTTGTGTCTGTCTGAATTGGACATTATTTATAAGTTTAGACAATTTCATGAACAGCAAACTGTCGTTGCTTTCTTCCCCGCTCTCTTTTTTTCTCCAAACAGTCCTAGTTTCTGTTTCTTCATAATGATGTTCTCAGATGTGTTGATGGATCTCGGCTGTCTCGGAGTACCTCAGATGCTCTCTGTGTTGTGCAACTCATTTAAGTCTCTGTTAAAATAATACAAAGCCATTAATATTTGCATGATATCCCCATGAATATTTCTCTGTGGTTCCCTTAAGGCTTTTAAAAACAGTCTTCACGGTAGCTGAGAGGAGTTCAAGCTCAGCCAGGATGTATGAAATATGTTATGTCTATCCTGGGCAAACAATGCTATACTGCAATTGTCCTTTTTCCTGCCAACTCCTGGTGCTTCCTTAGTGTACAGTGAGCATCGAAATCAAATATTTGTGGTGTTTCGCAACACTGTTTTGAGAGAAACATAAGAAAAAATCATTATCTGTATGTCTGCATTGTTGGTGCGACCACAAAATGATTCCCACGTAACAATGGGCTTATTTATGTGGCTGTTTTGTTAATAAAATGCCTGTTGATCTTTGGGATTAGCAAAGTCAATGATGGGAACACACATAATGGAGCGTTTAAGGGTGAGGGGGCGTTTCTGGAGAAGGTATGTGACAGTAATTGCTGTTCACTATAACCCTTTTGTTTGGTTCCACCTGGTTTGAGCCGTCTTATAGCTCAGGTCACTCATTAAAGAACAGCCGAGCTCATATTTGACGAGACACATGCACAGGGAGAGACATACAGCATATAGAAAAAACATATAGATGCCTCATTTAGAAGAATACATTTAAAAAAAAAAAAAAAAAAAGTACAGTGGTTCAGCCTTAGTGCCGAGAATACTTTTTGTGCACCAAAAAAACACAATAACAACTTTTCAACAATATCTAGTGATGGCCGATTTCAAAACACTGCTTCGAATTTTATAAATCTTGTTTCGAATCAGTCGATCGGAGCGCCAAATTCACGTGATTTCAGTGAACAAGGCTTTATCACGTCATAAGTGTTTCGCAATTTCAATACTTCACGTGACTTTGGCAGTTTGATACACGAACCGAACCACTGATTCAAAACAAAAGATTCCTAAAGCTTCTAAGCTGTGTTTTGAAATCGCCCATCATACTAGATATTGATTATTGAAAAGTCTGTATTTTGTTGTTTTTTTTGGTGCACAAAAAGGGTTCTTGTCACTTTACAGTGGTTCAACTGTAATATGCCTCACTGAGCCATCGGATTTTATCAAAAATATCTTAATTTGTGTTCTGAAGATGAACGAAGGTCTTACAGCTGTGGAACGACATGAGGGTGAGGAATTAATGGCAGTATTTTCATTTTGAGGTGAACTAACACTTTAAAATGTAATTTATCCCTGTATATAAAGCCTCAGGTCTCATTGGTTTTGTTATTCCCATGACAGTTCAATCTGCTTCCTTTCAGAGTCCTGTGGCATGACAGGTTGTCTAGTCGGTTCAGAAGAGCCGTCTGCCCATCGCCCCATGCCATCAGCGGCAGATGGTGTGGGTTTTGAGTTGTTAAAGTCTCAGGGAACCTCAAACACAGACACTAACCCAGAGACTGAAAGTCTTAACAGACGGTGTCTGACTGAAGCTCTTACCCTTTTATTTTACTACAGTCAGACACAGACACTTTAAGACTTTAATTAGAGGATTGTCAAGGAAGAGTTCCCATCTCCTTTGATCCTATATTAACAAAAACATCAATTATCTGTTTTTCTTAATATTGCATCTAAACTGTTGCTGCCTGTATATGTATGCAGGAGCATAAATTTAAACAGTCAGGGGGGACAATAAACATAACATTTCTCAAGAACAATTTTTGAAGGAGACAAATAATAAAGCCAAAATTTATGTCCGTTTTTCTTTTCTCTGTCATTTTATCTGGCCAACAACACAAAACAATAGTTTAAATATGAGTTAGGTTCATAGGTTCACCACGCGGTCATATTATAATTATTAAATTATCTTGCATCCTCCACATATTATTTTAGCTTTTGTCTTGGACAGAGAATGTCTCTTACTATATTCAACTGCAGCAAGTCCACTGATATGCCATTTATATTGAGCAAAACCAACACAACGGTAGATCTACAATATTAGTCTAATATCAGTTCACACAGAGGATTATCATCATGTTATTTTTGCAGTTTGTTGGGTTTTTCCAAATTAAATGGTGAAGAAAGCTTTGAAGAGACTGAAGTTGCCACTTAGATTCGTCCTTAAGTTGCCAGTTATTCATTACAAGGATAATACACATTAGTAAAATCTTCGTAAAATTAAAATCTTTGTCTACAGGTAAACTTTTCGGCGGCCTTGATAAAAGTACATTATAAAAGTATCAACAAAAAAAGTGTATATGAATGTGTATATATAGCTGTTGATTATTGCTGCTGCTGCAGAGCAAGTATGTAGCAGATCTAGGCAGGTGGAGCTGGGGAGGTAGAGGGTTTCAGAGAAACTTGCCTCAGGACTAGCTTACAGCAGACAATGCAACCAGACTATTTTAATGTTGTTGATGTGAGTTCATGTGAGTACAGTGGTTCAAACTTAATATTATAAAGCGACAAGAATACTTTTTGTGTGCAAAAAAAAACTACTTGTCAACAATATCTAGTGATGGCCAATTTCAAAACACTGCTTTGAAGCTCACAATCTTTTGTTTCGAATGAGTGTTTCGGAGCACCAAATTCACATGATTTCAGTAAACGAGGCTTCATTACGTCATAAGTGATTCGCAATTTCAATAGTTCACGTGACTTTGGCGATTTGATACATTATTGTTGCTGCTGCAGAACAAGTATGTAGCAGATCTTGGCAGGTGGAGCTGGGGAGGTAGAGGGTTTCAGAGAAACTTGCCTCAGGACTAGCTTACAGCAGACAATGCAACCAGACTATTTTAATGTTGTTGATGTGAGTTCATGTGAGTACAGTGGTTCAAACTTAATATTATAAAGCGACAAGAATACTTTTTGTGTGCAAAAAAAACTACTTGTCAACAATATCTAGTGATGGCCAATTTCAAAACACTGCTTTGAAGCTTACAATCTTTTGTTTGGAATGAGTGTTTCGGAGCACCAAATTCACATGATTTCAGTAAACGAGGCTTCATTACGTCATAAGTGATTCGCAATTTCAATAGTTCTCGTGACTTTGGCGATTTGATACATTTTTGTTGCTGCTGCAGAGCAAGTATGTAGCAGATCTTGGCAGGTGGAGCTGGGGAGGTAGAGGGTTTCAGAGAAACTTGCCTCAGGACTAGCTTACAGCAGACAATGCAACCAGACTATTTTAATGTTGTTGATGTGAGTTCATGTGAGTACAGTGGTTCAAACTTAATATAAAGCGACAAGAATACTTTTTGTGTGCAAAAAAAAACTACTTGTCAACAATATCTAGTGATGGCCAATTTCAAAACACTGCTTTGAAGCTCACAATCTTTTGTTTCGAATGAGTGTTTCGGAGCACCAAATTCACATGATTTCAGTAGACGAGGCTTCATTACGTCATAAGTGATTCGCAATTTCAATAGTTCACGTGACTTTGGCGATTTGATACATTATTGTTGCTGCTGCAGAACAAGTATGTAGCAGATCTTGGCAGGTGGAGCTGGGGAGGTAGAGGGTTTCAGAGAAACTTGCCTCAGGACTAGCTTACAGCAGACAATGCAACCAGACTATTTTAATGTTGTTGATGTGAGTACAGTGGTTCAAACTTAATATTATAAAGCGACAAGAATACTTTTTGTGTGCAAAAAAAACTACTTGTCAACAATATCTAGTGATGGCCAATTTCAAAACACTGCTTTGAAGCTTACAATCTTTTGTTTCGAATGAGTGTTTCGGAGCACCAAATTCACATGATTTCAGTAAACGAGGCTTCATTACGTCATAAGTGATTCGCAATTTCAATAGTTCACGTGACTTTGGCGATTTGATACATTATTGTTGCTGCTGCAGAACAAGTATGTAGCAGATCTTGGCAGGTGGAGCTGGGGAGGTAGAGGGTTTCAGAGAAACTTGCCTCAGGACTAGCTTACAGCAGACAATGCAACCAGACTATTTTAATGTTGTTGATGTGAGTTCATGTGAGTACAGTGGTTCAAACTTAATATTATAAAGCGACAAGAATACTTTTTGTGTGCAAAAAAAAACTACTTGTCAACAATATCTAGTGATGGCCAATTTCAAAACACTGCTTTGAAGCTTACAATCTTTTGTTTCGAATGAGTGTTTCGGAGCACCAAATTCACATGATTTCAGTAAACGAGGCTTCATTACGTCATAAGTGATTCGCAATTTCAATAGTTCACGTGACTTTGGCGATTTGATACATTATTGTTGCTGCTGCAGAACAAGTATGTAGCAGATCTTGGCAGGTGGAGCTGGGGAGGTAGAGGGTTTCAGAGAAACTTGCCTCAGGACTAGCTTACAGCAGACAATGCAACCAGACTATTTTAATGTTGTTGATGTGAGTTCATGTGAGTACAGTGGTTCAAACTTAATATTATAAAGCGACAAGAATACTTTTTGTGTGCAAAAAAAACTACTTGTCAACAATATCTAGTGATGGCCAATTTCAAAACACTGCTTTGAAGCTTACAATCTTTTGTTTCGAATGAGTGTTTCGGAGCACCAAATTCACATGATTTCAGTAAACGAGGCTTCATTACGTCATAAGTGATTCGCAATTTCAATAGTTCACGTGACTTTGGCAATTTGATACATTATTGTTGCTGCTGCAGAACAAGTATGTAGCAGATTTTGGCAGGTGGAGGTGGGGAGGTAGAGGGTTTCAGAGAAACTTGCCTCAGGACTAGCTTACAGCAGACAATCCAACCAGACTATTTTAATGTTGTTGATGTACATGTGAGTACAGTGGATCAAACGTAATATTATAAAGCGACAAGAATACTTTTTGTGCGCCAAAAAAAACTACTTGTCAGCAATATCTAGTGATGGCTAATTTCAAAACACTGCTTTGAAGCTTACAAATCTTTTGTTTCGAATCAGTGTTTCGGAGCGCCAAATTCACATGATTTCAGTAAACGAGGCTTCATTACGTCATAAGTGATTCGCAATTTCAATAGTTCACGTGACTTTGGCAATTTGATACATTATTGTTGCTGCTGCAGAACAAGTATGTAGCAGATCTTGGCAGGTGGAGCTGGGGAGGTAGAGGGTTTCAGAGAAGGACTAGCTTACAGCAGACAATGCAACCAGACTATTTGAATGTTGAGCAAGCAGTCTCATTGGAATCAGCTTGCATTAATGAACTAGATGTATATTTCACCTCAGATGAATCTCTGTTTGATGCAGTTAACAGGAGATGTAAATGAAGAAAATTCCTTTGAATCTGCCAACAACACTTATTTCTTTAGTTTAGGAATGTCACAATAGAAAATTCCACCAGCTTTTGTTCTGCCAAATCACTAAAGTTATTTGTCATGAAGGTCAGTAGATTAGAAATGGGCATGGAGCAACTTCTCACAATGTCAGGAATGGACAACGGAGAATAGCGCCATTTACTTGGGATTACTGAAAATGGCCACCTTTGGAGATATAATCCTGTTTATTGGTCAAATCTCCTGACAACCATGAAGTCTCCCTGCTATCTATCACTTTCCCCTGTAGTTCTTTGTTTATCTCATACTACGTTTTCCCAGACAGCTGTGTGAGATTGACATAGGGCCTTTGATTGGATTAACTGACGGAAACAATGGCCTGTGTTATCTGATTGGTAGAGAGCAGGGACTGTGATTAGCCAGTGATTCACCTTATCTGTATTACGTACCCTCAGGTTAGTTCACTCACCTTTGCCAGTAGTAAAAAAGCCCATTGGATTTACAGGCTAATCATTTTTCTTTTACGATAAAACTAAATTATCCATCTGTCACCGTAAGTGTCAATACAAGAAGTATTAAGTGTTAAGGTGCAGCAACTCAAGATCATACAAACCTGCAGTAAATTTGAGCAGCAGAATAAGTTTAATAAATAATAAATAGTGTTGGGTGTAATGCATTATTACTTAAGTAATTAATTACTGGAATTTAATTACTTTTGCCTTGAAAAAGTAAAGAGATTACTTTTATTTTTTATGTAATTTACAGTTACTCCTGATGTACTTCTGATGTTAAATACTATATACTATAGAATAATTCTATATGAAGCAATAGTGGATATGATTAAAAAAAAACCTAACTTCTAATATTAAAATGTATGTTTTTAATGTAACCTTCTCCCTTTAAATACTTTGGTTAGTTCGAGAATAATTTATGCAGTTTTATATTATTTATTTAAAAGAATTGAAAGAGCAGTTTCATTTATTTTCCTGTGCTGTTTTGGGCTGATATGGGCTTTATAAAGATGTAATAAGTAATGCAATACTTTTTAGACAGAGTAATTAGTACATTAATCTAATTGCATTGTTGAGGATGTAATTATTTTTTAGAGTAACTTACCCAATACTGTAAATATATAAATAATTATTTAATATTTTACCGTTTTTTTTTTTAGTATTGTTAAATAATTATACTAACTCAATTTGTTATATATTATTATTTATAATAATTTATCAATCATTTATTTGTTAACGATTATAGATGTTTTATATAGATATTTGAACATATTAATATATTATATACGTGATAAAATTACGGGATCTAATGTTGCACTGCAGTGCTTTTGTTTTCAATATTAAATTATTTAATCCAATTTAATTAATAAAATACATATGTCTAATGATTATAATTATTTACTCATATTAATATTTGTATTTATTGATATTGATTGTATAATAAATCATTTAAATAGTGTTTAATGTTTGAAAAATATTAAAATATTCATATTAATGGAAGTCTAGAGCAACCGCACTTTTAGAAAAACAGGTTCCTCATCCGAAAACTGATTAAGTTTATGTAAACTGATTATGTTTATGCTGCATATCTGTTCAACTTGTTCTCTCGATCATCCGTAATAAAAAAAAACACAGAGTCAAATGGATTACACGTTAATCAAGTGCTGGATTTATTCTATGCACTTATTCCATTTATTCCAAAACTAGTTTCAAAATAGCAACGTTATCTTCTGACAGCTGCTTTAGCTGTTGGACAGGCAATCCATCAAATTCTCGTCAATTAGGTTTCAAATTTATCATGACAGTGAATCCAAATCTCGGTTTTGTCCGCTATCGCAGGAAGGGGGTGGTCTCTGTTCAAAAACGATAAGCTTTTGAGAGCACGACCTGGTTTATTTACATAATTAAATGCAGTTATTACATTCGGAACATGATGAAATTGTTTTTTTTTATGTACTTTGGCTAATAGAGACAGGTTTACTGCGTAAGTCTTGCCATGGGTTGTAAATCCAAGTTAAGATTATTAGGCCCGAACATAACAGACTGTTTGTGAGTTTGTCTAATCCCTCATGCATGCCACACTCCTTATCAAGACTGTTTCACGAAGGTCACGATCTGCAATTGCAGCAGTTGTAATCTAAATGACGTAATGCTGAATAATCTATTGCGATGTGCAGTAGAGCGATATGATAGCGGTATGACAGCTTCAAGAATTGATTCAGTATGTCACTGGACTCAGAGTGCAGGGAGAAATGGGCAGCTTTCCGTGCACAAACATCAATCATTCATGCCACATTAGTGCTAGGAGACAGACTTCGTCCCTTAGAGCTCGTAAGCTTTGCTGTATGACTGAGACTTGGAAAGAAAGCACAGAATAGAGAAGGTGAAATATGTTTTGTTTGCAAGAGTCATGGAACTGCGGCTTGCTAGCTTAATGGAACATCCTAGCTGGAGATTACTGTAAACATTCCGCCTCATTCCTTTGCCACGGCAACAGAGGTGCAACACCATGGTGATTCCCTGACAACAGACAACAGTAAACAGCTATCAGGCAACCCCCTGCAGGACTATAATGACTGTACGCATCTTAACAGTACTGCTTGAATCAGAGAGAACCAGATCGTTTTGAAGGAGTACATGTAAAAAACTCAGAATTAAAAGTACTTAATTGCATATTTATGAGTCTCATTCATTAATAATTATATCGATTACGTCATATTTGTACTTCTCACAAAAAATTCTGCTTAAAGTTGTTCTAATGTTAATGATTTTTGAGTGTTCTAAATGAGCGACCGCATGGCCAATGTTGGTCATTTGCATAAGACACGCCCAAACCATCTCCTTATAAGGTCTTTCCTCACAAATTTTCTTTTATAGCCTTTCAGTACTCTCAGCAAAAATAAAACGTGAGCTATTTCATCTTAACAGTATGTACATTTACATTTAGTCATTTAGCAGACGCTTTTATCCAAAGCGACTTACAAGTGAGGAAAACAAACAAGCGATTCTTCATGAATTGGCAAATAACACAGGAAGTGCTCACAATACAATAATTTTTGCGTATGTGTGGTTTCAGTTGTTCCCACATTTGTTGTACTTTCAGAATAACGAAAGCAATGGGTAAATCGTGATTTGTTCGTATGAACAGTCGTACGTGGGTAAAAATTTGTGCACATTAGACCCAGTGACTGGACAAGAGATGCAAAAGCGAAAGCTTTTTGTGGCTGTGTAAAGCTCATGAATATTTAATAAGGTAAGCAGATTACGATTGGTAGCTAAATACTCGCTTGGAGCGTATCCCTGTTAACCCTCTCAATCACTTTAGTCTTCGTTTATCCTTTTCTGTTTAACTCTCTAGATTTCAAAGTGTGAATATAGTGGGATACATTAAAGATAAATGATAAATGTTTTCCATGATTGTGATCCCTGTTCATTTGGGTTGATGTGCATTGAAAAAATACAAATGTGAGAGATTGATTAACCCAGAGTTAAGGGGCAATTTATACGCAACTAATTTTTGGATTGAAAAGTGGGATTTAAAAAAAAATGCAAGGTCATGCTCATGCGCAAGGCACTGCAAAAGATGAGCTAAATGGTTTTTAGACATGCATTTAGTGCATAATAGCATAGAAAAACACTGAAGTGAAAGGGGTAAGCATAGTGTGAAAAGTGCTTTGACTTTTCAGTGTATTCTTTTCCTCTCTATCTCTCTATCTTAGACAATATAATGGGTTATATAATGTTTTTTCATGACAGGGTCATTAGATCAGAGGCGGCTAACACCATGTTCCAAACAGGAAGCAATAAATCGCTTCTCTTTCATGATAATCTAAGGTTTTTTCCTAAGAAGCCATGATTGTGGCAATTTAGTTTTGAACATTGCAGCGTTACTCTAGTTAGCCCCGCCCACAGGGAAATCCCATTGGTTGAAAATCTTGATAGCAGTATATTAAGCATCAAATATGTTCTGATTGGCTGGGAATGTTGGGACTAGTTAAAGTCGTAATGAAATGGACGTTTCTATTGTGACACATCTGAGTGAATCGAAAACAATGTGTAGCGGAACTAGATTTTGTCCAATGGGAATTAATCGGACGGTTGCGGTTTGCTATTGGTCGATCTCATTTGAGTGACAGGTTGTCGTCAGTAAACATCATGAGATATCGCTGCGAAAGGGAGGGAAAGTTCTTTTGATTAAAGATTATGAGGGCGCATGATTTTTTTTTAAACAATATACTGATGTTTACAAATAAATGATTTATCATAAACACTGCAATATTAAAAAAACATGTCCATTTTAATTTCATGGTGCTCTCTTTATCTCGCTTTTGGCTCATAAGTTTGAGTGTATTTGCTTGTTAATTAGTTGCATTCTGGCAGCCAGGGCACAGGGCATTTGGTCCATCCTGGACATTATGGAGGAATAAACAGGAAGAAGCAGGAAAAATGAGGTCGGAGGGTTTGTTGCATTTGAAGGAAGGCAAGTCACTTCTTCCTGTTACTCACGTCAGTATGTCCTGCTCTGTCGAGAGAGACAGAAAGAGTCAAAGTCAAACTCTTTCAGGACTCAAAGTATGTTTGCATTACAATCCGTTCACACAGCGCAGCCTGCGAATGCCTCCCGACAGCTGCGTGGAAAATGCTTCCTAAACACCAGTGACATCTGAATAAAGACCCTCAGTTGATTATGTCAGTGCAGTTGGTGTTAAACCCACAAGCATGCGTGACAGACGTTAGCTCTAAGATTTACTATACTATCAAACCAGCGTCTTGAAGATCTCATTTAATTTAATGAGATGAATAAGAGTTTGTCTGGGTCACTCGTTACTAACCGGTTTACCGGACGGGCACATGGTACACACACGCTGTTCAAGGGGAAAAGATATTGCTAATCGGTTTACTCACGGTGAATGCAGAGATGAGTACATTCTGAAACACTGGAGCAGTTGTTCAGAACATCCTGAGGAAGGAGGGTGTGTATTTCCATATCAGGGAAACAGGAAAAATGCAGGGAATGCTGTAGAGATGACTGAACAGGGAGTCAGTCATGACAGATAACGTTTGGGTGTGTGTGTGTGTGTGTGTGTGTGTCAGGAGGTCAGGATGACAAGACTAGACAGTTTTATGGTTTTCATCATGAAAAGAAATGTATGGTCATTTTAAAGAATTTCTAGCATTATGCCCTTATGAAAAAATAACCACGGTATTGTGTCAAGCTTTATTATTCCCTCATTGTTATTGCATTAATAAAGAACCTGTACATTTACAATAAATGGCGAATGGAACGAATGTGTAAAGAACAAATTATATGAGGTGAATCCAGTTTTAAATCAAGTTATGATTTTGAAAACAGATATGACCTGGTTGTATATACGAGATGCCGAATTGGACATTCAAGACTCACTCTCTCATATTTATTGAAGGGGGAAGAGAAACCGGTCTGTGATTTGTGTAAAAATTTCACAACCGTAAAACACATTTTAATAGAATGTCTTTTTTTAAATAATATTAGACAACGGTTTTATACAGAGAACACATTAATGGACATTTTTTCAAAGGTTTCTCCTGGAGTAATTTTAGAATTTCTGTCAAATACTCAATAGAAAGACTATGTAAATGTTGTTGTTATTTGTGTACATATACCTGATTTGTTTTAAGACAAAATTGCGAAATTATTGTAAACAAGTGATGTTGCCATGAATATAGCCATTGCTGCTGGTATGGCTTTAAAGCATAAATAAATTGCATTAATAAAACAAAACATCACTAAGCAACGATAACAACATCATACCTATGAATATGAATTCATTTATTTTTAAAGTCAGTTTCTATATATCTTAAACTAAATACTTGGCCTCATATGAAAAAGCAATTGACCACCATTATCTCTCAGGAAAAAAAGGATACAATTAAACAGTGACATTTGGGGTAAGTTAGAGAATATACTGTATATGTTTAGAGTACTTTTGCTTGACAATAGGTAGAAAATAATAAGAAAAGTCAATAAATGCATCAAAGTAAAATATCAACAGCGTCCTCCTCCATTGAGAGTCATCTGTCTGCATGACGTCACGCTGCTCTAAAGGCCAAACAAACAGCGTAGTGGCAGCGAGCGCGTGAGGGGAGGGACTGACAGCGCTGGTAATGCTATTGTGTCTCGCGCAGCCGGTGCGCGAGGTGCTGGTGTGTGGAGCAGTGCGCGCGGCCGTTTGGAACATAAGTGGGATTTATTTCTGCAGCACTTTGAGTCCACACGTATGTAACAACCACCCGCGACTGGAAGCCAAAGGGTTAGTATGCATACTGAGGCGTTGTGTGATAGTTTTGGCGTGTGTGGTGGTTTCATTTTGAAGCGCGCATAATCTGAGACTGTAACTGTTGCATGTGTGATTTTTACAGAGAGTGTAAACAACACTGCATTTATGCTCTGAAATCGTAAATGTGATTTCAATATCCACGCGGTGGGATTCAGATAGAAGGCGTTTGTTCTTATGTTTAAAAATAGACGTGTTTTTTAAAAGTTGAACTATTTTTAACCCTCTACCGCATATTGCTTGCATTAGGAAAGTATAAAAATTGACCCCATTACTACAATAAAATAGGCAATATGTAGCCTATATCACCTGTAACCATATTTTAACTATAAAATGAATGAATTATTGTTTATGACGAATTTATTAATTGAAAAGTTATTTTTTGTTTGTATATTGGAATGTTGCATTATGTTAAGTTATTGCACTTATGTTTATTTAGTCTATTTGCTGCAGTACAGTAGTGTCACGTGGTGTTTATGTGGGTAACAGCACCATATTTATACTATTATAAGCCACATTTGCTGGAGGCACCAATTTGGTGAACTTGAGGTCATCATTTAGCTTTTCATTGTGCCACATGTGTTATTATCAGCACAACTGACCGTAAGAAACTGATTTTAGTCGCTCAGATAGGCTGGTATATTAACATCACAAGATGCAATGACATATACCATTAGGAACTTTGAAATATAGAGCAAACAAATTTACTAAATAATAATGTTATAATATTATAATAATTAATACTCAGATTAAGTACTCATTGCATCCACTGTGCAATAGAGGCTTAAACTGTGAAGCAAGTGTCCAAGAATGCATCCAGGGTCTTTAGATTATAAGGGCGCTGCTATGTGTCTAGATGTATTATGACATTATCTTGACAGATGTTGAAATTGAAGCATTTTTGTTTGTCTTTCTGGGATGTTTAAGGGTTTGTGCATGTAATGGATTGTTCCATATGTGATATGAGCAGCGCATGTGGATAAACACACATACCATGGGAGGAATGTGTGTGTCTACAGCTCATTCTTATGTTGTTTATCTCACACACACACACACACACACACACATGCCTGAGATATACGTTACACTATGTAAACCTTTTCTTTAGTACTTAAACACACTGTCAAATAGCTCTCTATATGGAAATATACTGCTTTATGTGGCGTATATTTACTCAGTGTTATGTCTGTGAATGAATTCCCAGTTAATGACGCCAATAAACATCATATCCTTGGCATTTGTGTATTTGGTGGCTAAAGAACTAAGAATATATCCTCAAAATCATGTGCTTTGCAAGTATACCTCATGTTATAATTAATTTAGTAATTTTCGATGTTGTAAGCAATACGGCTGCGAAAACAGGCACACCAAAAAGCATGCAATGATGCAATTCAGCAGCGTAATGATGTTATTTTAAATGTAATTAGCTCACCATTTGCCTATTAGCCTTATTTATTGAAGAACGCTGGAGTAGATCTGTCAGCAGTGACATCGTGCTTGGCACATTATGGTTTGAAAACTGGCTCAGCCGTGCCCTGGTCATGAAGATGGGTGATTGTTGAACACTCAGCGGGCACAAAGGGCTCTCGTTAGCCTCCTGAGTGTGTGAACTGGCACCGGGATCAATGGCAGCGGGCTTGTGAAAAGCTGGTTCATTATGAGCCCTTGAGAGCTCGTCACTCACCCGCTGCGAGGTACAGAGGAGCCGAAAGATGGACGATGATCTCAGAACTTTAAAGCTTCTGTTTACAATTGGGCAAGGGGTGCAGAAATGGGTCACCTCTTTGGATCTATACTGATGGGAAAAGTCTAGTTTAACGAGCCACACTAAGGTTAATGTATAGCCAGGTGATGGAGAGGAGGGGTGAGACCATGTGGGTCATAGATCGTTAGGTTCATTTGGAGAGGAAGGTAATCTATTAGAGTATCTAGAGGTAGTAAGAGTCCGGTCACAGGTCTCTGGGGTGAACTTAAGTGCTGGGTAAAATGGTTGAAAAAAGAATCATGGGGTAGTTGATGCAGCCCTGATGATGTTATTAGGAAATGCAGCGTTGGTAGGCTGGTGATTTTTGTTTTCATGCCATTGTTTGGTACTTTGGTTCCATGTAAGATGCTATTCCAGATCACAGAGTCTTATATTATTGAATGGCTTCCAGCCGTTTGTACCAAAGCAAATGCTTTTGTTGCAGAACTGCTCGTTGTACCTGTACCATTTTTTCACTTGTTTACCAGATAAATCCATTTTAATCCATGCAGTGAATGGGGATGGAAGCTGTCGATTTCCAAAAATATCAACAAAAGGACTAAAAAATAAGTTTTCATATGAAAATGAACTGCACTACTGTACAAAAGCTGTTAAGATATCTCTTTCTTTCTTTGAAAGAAATAGATATTATTTGGCAAGAATGCATTAAATTAATAAAAAGTTCTATTTCAATTGCATTCTGTAATTTTGAACTTTATATTCATCAAAGAATCCTGGAAAAAATGTACCAGGGTTTCCACAAAAATATTAAGCAACACTGATGGTAAGAAATATTTCGTTAGCAGCAAATCAGCATATTAGAATGATTTTCTGTGAGACTGAAAATTGGAGTAATGATGCGGAGAATTCAGCTTTGCCATCAGAGGAATAAATGACATTTCAAAATATATTGAAGGCGACCTATTAAGCCCCTCTTCACAAGATGCAATACAAGTCTCTGATGTCCCCAGAATGTGTCTGTGAAGTTTCGGCTCATTATTTATTATAGCTTGTCAAATTTGCCCCTATAAACATGCCATTTTTGTGTGTCCCTTTAAATGCAAATGAGCTGCTGCTCACGGCCTCCTTTCCAGAAGAGGGCGGAGCTTTAACAGCTCGCGCTTTGCATACTCAACAACAACAAAACTGGAGAATCTCACGCAGCCAAAATGTTGATTGTCAGTAGCAGTGTTCAGCATATTTTTCAAACCGGCGTCGGACACTGATGGAGAAACTCAGGAAGAAGTTCTAGAACTTTTAGAATGCAACTGGAAAGAACTTTTAGAATGTAACTGGATGTTTCTGAATAGTTAATGCAGTGCTTCCCAAATTGTGGGCTGTAGCGGTATTGCAGGGGGGGCCGTAGCTAGTCCAAATCAATATATTGAAATAATTAAAATATTCCAATTGTTCTAAAATTAGATTTTTTTTAAAGTATGTAAGGTTAGTGTTATGGATTTAAATATATTTGTAAAGAATGTTTACATCATAGTTCTCCTAATTCATATGAAATTCTTACAAACTTGTTAATAAAGGTATTTGTAAGTAAATGACGGTATATATTTTTTAACAGCAGGGTCGTGGAGCTTTGCCATGTTTTTGGGGGAGCCTTACCCCTCTTAAGTTTGGGAAGCTCGGAGTTTAATGGATAAATTTATGTAGTTGCTGTGGAGTTGATTCAACTCACCGACTAGCATGTGCCGTTATAATCTTCAGTGCAAATCCAGCATTAAAATAGAACTGTTATCTTTTAAATCGTAATATTATATCAGTGGTCTTGATGAGCCTAAGTAACTTCCATCAAAAACAAGTCTTGCCGTCCCCAAAATTTGGAACAGTAGTGAATGTCTTGACATTTTAACCTGTAATACCAGCTGGAGCTAAAATTCAGGTCTTTATGGTTTATAAGCATTCTCTCTAACCATTGAATTGGAAAAAATGACCTATTTTTAAATGTCAGGTAGTTTTAATGAACCATCATGTGAAGTGTGAAATGTAATTTCAGATCTCTTTCCATGGCTGTGACTGCTCACCAGTGTTTGTTCTTTCATTTCCAGATCTTTTGCCTCACTGATAAAGCAGACATGCATCACAGCTGAGAGGAATGAGCTGGCTAGCATTTCCATACATTCTTTCTCTCTTGATGAAACAGTTGCTGTTTTAATTGGTGAAGAGGCCTTGTTTACTGCTAGATAGACTAATTTACGATTCATTTAGCCTTCTCTTGGTCCTGAGACGGTCTGTTTGGGCCTCTTGTGTGAGTGTGCATGTGTTATATGTGCTCAAGTGGTAGGAAGATGAGACCGCAGCAGATGGTCTGTAAACTGTGTTCTAGCCGGACCCCTGTCGAGTCTGCCCTTTGTTGCACGGATGCATTCCTATGTGAGCGGGTCGGTGCATATGCCATGACACTTTAGTCTTGGCTTAGGTTGCCCTTATCTTACTCTCCATTCATCTCCAGCCTCAGGCGGTGGGCTGCAGCTCAGCATTCCAGCTTTTGTCTCCTTCATTTCCATTTGTAAAACAGGTGTGGATGCCGAAACACTAAAGCAAGTTTACGTGTAAATGAGATGGGTTGTGCTGACTTTTACGATTTTTCTTTGAGTGGATTCATGCGTTGTTTTAGTAAACAAAAATGTAATTGGTGACCTGATAGTTAAAACTATTGTATCATGATGAAAGTCATTTATGTGTCGTAGAGGTTTTTAAAGGTAGTAACAAAAGGTCTGAAATGGTGCAAAATTGCCATGAAAAACTAATATGCAGACATTTTGGTGCATGAAACTATGAAATTACTTTAAAGTTAAAATAAAATGCTATTGAATGTAAAGAATATGGTCTTACCATCTGGTATTTCCCTTTTATTGGTGGGTTTCCTTTGGAAGCTTGTTTCCACCATGAAATAAAATAAAAAAAATTAAAAAAATATTTGACCAAAAAAGCATTTAAGCAAACTCATCTGGTTTATAGAAGGAAAATATGGATGCTTGTTTCTGCTACTAAATAATAAAAAAGGTTATTGCAACTTTTTATCTCACAATTCTGACTTTTTTTCTTGTAATTGTGAGTTTTTATCTAGTTTATATAATCTCACAATTGTGAGTTATAAAGTCAGAATTGCACGATAAAAAGCCGGAATTGTGTGATAACTCGCAATTCTGACTTTATATCACCCAATTCTGAGTTTTTAACTTGCAATTGTTTAAATCTCTCAATTCTGAGAAAAAAAAGTCAGAACTGTGAGATAAAAAGTTGTAATTACCTTGTTTTATTATTTAGTGGAGGAAACAAGCTTCCATACTTTATGTAAACCTGATGAGTTTGCTTAAATGTTTTTTTGGTCAAAATTTCTAGTCAAACATTTTTTGGTCTAAGTCACTTCAGTAGACAAACCTTTAATCTAGAACATAAAATACAGGGCACTGTTTGTAAATTGAACACCCTGTTTGGCTACCCAACTTAATTAAGGCAGCCATTTTACATAAATGAAACTAAGACAAATCTGTCAAGCAAAAACTAATCTGACAAAAATAGGCCACGACACTCTAGGTTGTGCACTCAAGCTATTTCCGAATGATCAATCGCTCCGTTTCCAGCGGGGCCGTGGAGAAGTCAATGGAATCACCGTTGTCGTTGTTCCTTCAGCGAATTCCGTCTGCCTTGTTTCTCGACAGTCTATAAATAAGTTTTTAATGGCCGCCAAACTGATCTTGTTGCAGACGAAAATCAATGATCAAGACGGCGGCAAATCCCCGGAGAACTACATAAATGAAAACAATGAATAATTTAAACTTTCGCTCTAATCATATCTCCATTAACTCTTTAAACTCTGCCTCAGCACATGTCAGACATGCTTTTAAAGACTGGTAATCATCTCTCTCCATATGGGCAAAACGAGACGTATCCGGTTTTGATCAGATTTTTTCTTGTTGTGAATGTTTGTGTCCTATTTATTTGCTTAAACCATTTGAGTGGGAAAAGATGTTCACTATTAAAAATAAAGATTGCAATTAGAACGCAAAAAGACTTTGCAGTCTGATGCCATAAAAGCTTAAGTTCCCTGAATGACATTTTATTCTCTTGTGGGTGGATCTCGAGACTATCAAAAACATGCCTGGAGCCAAACATCCATCCGTCCATCTTTCCGTCTGTCCTGATAAAAGTGATACTTTATGTTAAATTAAGTCTATTGTTAAGACCATTATGATTTTTTGCATTTCTTTTTTTTTTTTTTGGGGGGGGGGGGGGGTATTTTCATGACAATTTTCAATACTGTAATGCAAATAAAATATGAGTAATAACCATCACTATTATTTGTTGTTCTTAATTGTTAAGTATTGGTATATTTAAATATTAAAATGCATTTATTATTATTTTTTTACTTTTATCAGCAGTGTATCAGTTTTAACCTAAAGTCTTTATTTTCAGCACTCTGTCTATCAAAATGGTAATTTTAATTCCATGGGCCAGCTCAAAAGTCCCATGCATGCTTTTCTCACAAACAGGACAGACACCTCATTCTCCAGCAGACTAAACATGTGACATCACCACACATCCACTGAGACAAATGCACAGTCAGAAGTCTCATGCTCTGCTCCGTTCACAGATGTCAACACTCCTGTACCTTTGTAAATAATGGCTTTGAGTCAAGGGTTAATGACAGATTAAAGAAGTGTCAGTGAGGTTTAGTTCACAAAGGCATGCTCTGCTTCTCATGTTTAATGGCAGAGACCTAATTGGTTGTTGTTTTGGGGGCTGAAAGTGAAAGAAGCTAATGAGATTTACCTTGCCCTTGTGTATATGAATGTTTTTTTATTTATTTTAATATTTCATGCCAAATTTTATTTATTTACCTTTTTAAATGGGGAAAAATGTTTACTCCAACAAACATCTGACCACTATTTCCATTTTCTCTCTGTAGGGGGCGACAGGGAGCGAATGACATCCAACCATGAGACGTACCTACTTATGGCCAGCACACAGAATGACATGGAGGATTGGGTGAAGACCATCCGCAGGGTGATATGGGCTCCATTTGGAGGAGGTGAGCTTCTGCAACCAATTTATCAGAATAAGTCAGCATTGGTTAATGGTTGTAAACAGGCTGGTCACAGTTTAACTCAGCTTTACTCACACAGCCTCAGCTTTGCTATATATTATACTACTGTATAACTACCAAACACTAACCAGTTAAAGGTGTCAATAGTATTTGGACATCTTGCAATGTTAATAGCTCTATACCATTCAGAAGTGATTTCCATTGCTTATTTAAAATGTTAGGGCTGTTAAAAGATTGCAGTATAATGCTTGAGTGATGCATTATAGGTCTGATCAGTTGTTTGCGTGGAAACACTATATTAAGAAAAAAATATTCAAATAAAGTCTCAGTAGAATCGTCCACTGAGCAACATGCAGTACATTGAATCCACGTTTATGAATGAGTTGAGTGAATTAATCAATGACTCATTCATTCTGACATTTAAATGATTAAATTGTAGCGGTGGTTTGGAGTAGAAACAATTATATCAGAGGCTTTCTGATTTTCTGTAGTTTTTTTTCTCAAGTTGTATCTCTGGGTTAAAGTTGGAGCAGGTTGCATAAAGACTCAGTATAGCTTTCATTTATACAAAAAATGCCATTAGGTCTTTGAGGTAGTTGTCAGTTTAATTGACTTTCGATGTGAGTGGTATAATTGCTGTTGGTCTCTCTTTGAGCGTGGTAATGAGTGTTCTTGTTTGTTGCTGTGTGTGGGTGTGTTTAAAGGTGTGCTATTTTTTTAAGCCTCACATTTAGCACCAACATCATTAGACTGTCCACTTTCCAAGTTTGGTTTAAAGGTTTGTTCACCAGCCTGCAAGAATGGCTCATTCTTGCATGGCCATCTGAATGATCCCACTCTATGTGGGCAGAAGTCAATCATTCACAATAATAAGCACATGTGACCCGGCCTCAGTGTTGAGAGTACCCAGCTATGTGATACAGACTGACAGCTTTGAACTTGGAAAGGCATGTTGAGGATTTTACAGCTTTCCTTCATGATGTTGCATCAATTTTCACCTACTGGGTTTGGCTTATCATGAAATATTTTTTTTCAATTAGGGCCAGCATGATTCTGCTTTTGTGTTTTTGTGATCAGTTTGCAATCTCTTTAATCTCCCGGTTTTTCCATCCATCCATCCATCCATCCATCTTCTACCGCTTATCCAGGGTCGGGTCGCGGGGGCAGCAGTCTAAGCAGAGATGCCCAGACTTCCCTCTCCCCAGACACTTCCTCCAGCTTTTCCGGGGGGGGACACCGAGGCATTCCCAGGCCAGCCGAGAGACATTGTCTTTCCAGCCTGGAACACCTCCCTAGGCCACTTCAGCTGACTCCTCTCGATGTGAAGGAGCAACGGCTCTACTTTGAGCTCCTCCCAAGTGACCGAGCTCCTCACCCTATCTCTGAGGCGCTCCCCTGCCACCCTGCGGAGAAAGCTCATTTCGCCGCCTGTATCTGGGATCTCATTCTTTGGTCATGACCCAAAACTCATGACCATAGGTGAGAGTTGGAACGTAGATTGACCGGTAAATCGAGAGCTTCGCTTTGCAGCTCAACTCGCTGGCAGCGACCCTCTCGTTCACCGGGGTGAACTCCAACAAATGGTGGCTGAGCTGGGGGGCTATGAGAAAGCCCACACCAGCCCGCCGTCTTTCACCGCAGGCAACTCCAGAGCAGTGGAGTCCAGTCTTTCTCGAGGAGTCGGGTTCCAGAGCCCAAGCTGTGCGTGGAGGTGAGTCCCACTATCTCTAGTCGGTATCTCTCAACCTCCCGCACAAGCTCAGGCTCCTTCCTCGCCAGGGAGATGACATTCCCTGTCCCTAGAGCCAGATTCCGTGTCCTGGGATTGGGTCGCCGAGGCCCCTGCCTTCGACTGCCGCCCAATCCACATTGCACCGGCCCCTTACGGTTCCTCCTGCAGGTGGTGGGCCCGCGGGAGGTCGGCCCCACGTCACTCATTTGGGCTGAACCCGATCGGGCCCCTTGGGGAAAGACCCGGCCACCAGGTGCTCGTATGCGAGCCCCAACCCCAGGCCTAGCTCCACGGTGGGGCCCCGGTTGCGCCATACCGCGACGTAATGGTCTTTGGCCTTTGTAAATCCCTAAGGGATTTTGAACTGCTCTTTGTTCTTAACCTATATTTCTATGTGAACTCAATTGGTTCATTAGATTTTGACAAATGGAGACTTTATGATGATCTTGGGTGTACAAAACCATTCATACCTGAATATATGTTTATATATTTTTAGCCCAAAATAATTAAGATTCCTTAGGAATGCATTTAGTGTTCACATTTGTAATTGTGAAAGTGACACCCCCCCTGCCCAGAGTCAGCTGATTTACCTGATAGGTCAAACAGTGTACAATATCCCACTTCAGGGGTTCTCTGGGGTTTCACGACCACCCAGCTGCAGTGCGTGTGTGTTCTAGTCTCTTCTTGTTGCCCTTTGACATCTCCATCTCAGATTTGATTTGAGCATGTGTGTGCAGCTGCAACAAGTTGATAATTCATTACATCGCAGTCGTTGTTTATAAGCATTATCAGATGTAATTAGATTTTGACTTGTTATTTGGCTTTTGCACTTTGATTGCACTTCTGTCAAAGACTCTATCGGCTTTCAGAAGTGACATTTAAGTGTCTCTGTTGAATGGAGTATTGACTCTCTGAGGGTGACGCTTGTGTGATCTAAGAGAGATCACATATTAGTTAAAAGTTACTCAAGGAACTTTGCCAACTTGCTAGACCCATAATGCAAGCTGTATACATTACAAAGATGGCAAACTATCACCTTATCAGAAGATCCAGTATTAAGTAATAATTCTGTTGAAAAAATTCAGAACATTTAATGCATTTTATGCACTTTTTCACTCACACATGTAGTCCTTCACATTGTTCTTGCTCATTAATAAATGTTCACCTTCTGATTATTACTTTTAATTTTCAATGTATTTTGGGTTCATTTCAAGTCCCCAATATAGCAATTTTTAATCAATAGTTGAGTTTGATAAAACATTTGAAAACAAATTGGACCATATTTTGCTTATTTTTTTTCTCATGTCAACAAATAGACTTTGTCCAAAACTCACTTCATCTTTCTGCTTCGATTAGTTTTCCACATATATTCCAGTTGTAAACGCAGTGATGTGTTGCAGAAATCTGAGCCGGTGATGCACTTCTGTTCGGCCTCAGAGCGCTGCTCCGCGTTTCTCATAACCGAAGGATATTGAGACCGGCTCCTTATAACCTGCACATAAGCAAACAGAACAGAGTTCTGAGAACATACGTTAACATTCAAATTAATAATATTCAGTATCATAACGAATGAAAATCATTTTTTTCAAAGAAAAAGACGTGTCATGTGAGATGACTGAGGCTGACTGACACATTCAACTGACTGACATCCCTGTATATTGCATTACATTAAATACAATGATTTACAACATTATAAAGATTTTATAGATGAAATAAGTAATGCACCAATTCAGCGGTGCTGAAATCTGCTCTCTCTTGACGAGGGTGCAAAAAGTCAGCGTTCTGTGTAACCCAACCGCTGGGTTGTTGCATCGGAGGGCGGGTGGGGAGAGGGGTGTATTGTTTCAACTGATTCACCAGCCTCTAACCCAATGGCTGGGTAAAAAAAATAACCAAACAGGCTCAACCCTCAACCCAGCGTTTGGGTAGAAAAAACAACCCAGCATTTTTTAGAGTGTATGTTTACTGTACTTGTTTCATTGTTTGAGATGTTAATCCTGGCCTGAAGGCTTAGACGGAGAATATTCATTCAAAATTCATGTTTTTATTCTTCATTGAGGAAGATCAAAGGCACAGTCTTTCTGTGTTTAATCTTTTCCGCCAATGAACTGGAAGACCTTCTAGGCTGAGTGTGATTTGCCCACAGCTATTGTGGAGCTTTTGTGTGGAGCACCGTTGTTCAAACGTCTACCAAAAAACACGGCGGTGTGAACAGCAGGAATGAGGGCAGAAGGCTGGGAACAGCCACAACAGACGATTACACAGCTAAGAGCTTAGCAGCTTTTTTTTTTAACACTAACCTATAGGGTACGGCGTGGAGGGGGGTTGTTTTGGCCCTGTCGTACTCTCTACTCTCGAGTACAGGTCAGGTCTGAGCTTTGGATAGATGGAGCGGTTTGTCTCCTCCCCTTTGAATCCAAACCTCCTTAAAGGAGGGAAAGCACTCTGTTTCTAGACATACAGGAGAAGGGAACACTGAAAGTACAAGGAATGGCTTTAAGGCAATCTGACCAATTTGTGGACGAAAAGGAGACAAGATGAGAAAAATAGAGGGGATCAGAGGAGAGGAAGGGCGACCACAGAAACTGCAAGAGAAGAGCTCAAAGGGTGAGAAACCGTAACAAGGGATAAAAAGAGATGAGAAAAGACCATCAGAGACCATCAAAAAAAGAAGAGACAACCTCAAAGGTATGAGATGAGACAGGAAGACCTAAAAGGCGCAAGACCGTAATGAGAGAAAAAGTTTGCAGGTAGAGCCAGTGTGCCAGCTGCTCATATTTGATTTTTTGTTGGATAAGAGCAGCACAAAGAGCACTGTGTGTGAATGCATGAGGTCAGCAGAAAAGCCTTGGACAGCTTGAAGATGCCAAGTTAAGTGTGTGTGTCCAGTGCTGTTAATTGCCTGTTGCTATTGTGAAGTCAAAGTCAGAGGGACTATTTAACGCAAATGTGATATTAAAGCCCTGAGCCGAGGATTCACAAACAGAGTGCTTACAGGAGATCCAGTCATGAGAAACCAAGGTATAAGCCAGGAGAACTCACCGAAGGGAGAGGAAATCCATCAGGAGATTACCATTGGCTGGAAGAACAAGTCTGATTCATCAAACTCTTTGCATGGGAAACAAGAAACTCATGCAAGAGCTTCTGCATAAATCATTAAGAGTTGAAGCCAAGTCAATGTCTACATTCAGTTTATTTACTTTTGTTCCTACTGTGTTTTAGGCAAATCATCTCACACCTGTGTGGTCACCATAAGAACTTGCCCAGAGATGCATCATAGGAAATTTCAGTCTTTATTCATCCAGAAAGGATCTATGTGGAAAAGTAAATGTAATTATACGAATGAAGTCCTTTTTTTTCTGCATTTTGAGTTCCAGTTGCAATCCAAGTGTGGATCTTCTCAGAGTTTAAGTATGTTCCCAAAGCTTTTCCCCAAGACTTTGGTTGGAGGAAACTGGACTTAACATTTTGGATGAGATTTTTGTGCCAATGTGTTTTTGTTCGGCCATAGTGTGATTGCAGGCCACGTTGGACTAATTGTTGAAGATGCTCGGAGGCAGACAGTTTGGATGCACCTTCTTGCATCCTTTATTTTACTATAGTTTCATGCACAGAAGTGTCTTCCGTAAAATTAAAAGTTGCGTCAGCTTCAAACATGGTGAGTCAGACATCGTTTTGAATGTGAAAAGTCAAAGAAAATGTGAAATATTGTTTATCTCAAAAGAAGTGGTTTCTATCCAACCCCCTTTTTTCCCTCCATCAGCTCAGACAGGAAGGGGTGGTAAATCTCTTCCTGTCCTCTAGGTTTAGTTGAATTTGTACCATCTCGTACCCCGTGTCTGTGTCCAGAGACCCGTAAAGCGCCACCGATCCAAAGCTTCCAGGAAGTCTGGCCTAATCCCCGCTCATATGCATGCCACATGTGTATCACGCTTGTTTTCAGCCTGACTGATGCAGACAAAAGAACAGAACAGAACAGAACAGGACAGGAGAGGAAGTGTGCGATTTTCTTCTCAAAGAGCATGACATGAAAGAATAGCTTAAATCACTCTTTTTAGCAGCTCTCTCTCTTTTTTTTAGGGATCTATCTATGTTTTTCAACATGGACTTTTCAATTGAGTTAAAACTAATTTTCAGATAGCTCAAGACTTATTTTCCATAAAAATATTACAATAGCACACCATTGCATTAAGAAATACTACTAATAATAATTATAGTAATTTGGTACCATTAATAATATATGTAGTGACAATTTTAACCAACTTGGACCTTTTTTCAGCACGGGTGTGTTAAAGTTATTGAGTAAAATCAACTCAATAAACTAATGTAATTTTCTTATACATAAGTTTATCTGGTCCTCATGAACTATGGGCTTGTGTTTCAGGAATCTTTGGTCAGAAGTTGGAAGAGACGGTTCGATACGAACGTCGTTATGGCAACAAAATGGCTCCCATGCTGGTGGAGCAGTGCGTGGACTTCATCCGTCGCTGGGGTCTACGAGAGGAAGGGCTCTTCCGTTTGCCTGGACAAGCCAACCTCGTCAAAGAGCTTCAGGATGCTTTCGACTGTGGAGAGAAGCCGTCTTTTGACTGGTACATGCTCTAAATATACTTATAGACTCTGTTATGAATAAGAAATGAATCTGTATGAATGCAGACATGCACAACATTAAATCTTCTAGACCATGTCGTTCAGATTAGTCCAGATTTTCGGTTATCAGATTTGCCTTTCTTATCTTCTCTCTCCAGTGTGTTTCTTTGTCTCAGGAACATGCACACTGGGAAATGTGTAATAGTCATGAAGGATTTTAAGTTTTGGTTGTAAACTGGAGGACTGGGAGCTAAAATGTAATGCATGTAATGCCACAATCTTTCATTTCGCTGCTAAAAGACCATGTTGTGTTGGCATGGTGGCATGGTCTAGCTGGAATTTTAACCATCATGATCATTATGATGAATCTGTTTGTCCAAAATGCAACATGCTGGTGATTCCTGTGGCTCAAACAGTAGACTGATGCTCGCAACCCTAAGGTTATGGGTTCGATCACGAGGGAACTGATACACTACTGTTCAGAAGTTTGGGATCAGTAAGATTGTTTTTTAAATTAATGAATAATTTTAGAAGATTAATTAAATTGATCAAAACAATCACAGTAAATGCTTATAATCTTACAAAAAATGTTCTTTTGAACTTTCTATTCATCATAGAATCCTGAAATAATCACAAAAATGTTAAGCAGCACAACTGTTTTCTGCTCTTGCACTCACTCAGCATATTAGAATGATTTCTGTAGGATCATGTGACACTCACGACTGGAATAATAGTAAAAATACAGCTTTCAAAACAATAAAACATTGGGAAAAAAATCTTACCAACCCCAAACTTTTGTCAGTGTTGTGTATGTTAACTTTGATTTCAGATACATTTAGATATGATTTGGATAAGCATACCTGCTAGATGCATAAATACAAATGGTGACTTCTTTTCAAACATCATAGCTGATCTGAGTTCTAATTAAACGCATTATGAAAGTTTTTATTTATTTTTATTTTAAGTGACAAAATGGCTCCAGTGACAAATCAATGTAAAAAGATGCAATTGACAGCTCTGTTTAGATTAGTGTGCCATCTTGTTGCTTTTTGATTGATAAAATGGATTTGCTTTCATCACTTTTGCTCATCTTCTTCTAAATCTAGAATATTCATCCACAAATTTGCATTTATGAATTAGCAGGTTTTTATTTTGTTGTTTTCTCCCTGTATATGACGTTCACCAAATGACCTATTTTCCATTTAGTTTATATGTTTATCCATTATTAGACTGAAAGTGCAGTATTTTGTCCATTTTAATGGAATGTGTCCTCAGGACATTACATGACATTAAAGTGTGGACAGTGGGCACTTTTTCTTTCAGGAAAAGCTTTCTCTGCACTTCCATGACAACACCGGCAGCTGTTTTCCGGGTGATTTACTGTCTGTGATTTGGCTGTCAGGGCTCCACAATCGTGCTGTCAGGAGGAGACACGTCAGGAAAAGCACACTGCATATTTAACACCGTTCATATTTAGATCTTACTGGTGTCTGAAGCAAAGGTGATAATTATAAAGGGTCACTGCACAGATGCATTTGGCTGTTACATTATACATGTGCCAGCTATTCCTGTATAGCCCACCCAGGAAGTGTTAATAAATCCAGCATGTTACCGTGATGGCATAAGCCCAGGTCCTCTATGGGACCGTTACAGGGCTGATCAGTGACGTGCTAGTACTTGCTTTTATTTAGTACCAGCTTCCTGTTACTCATCATGGGATACCGACACAGGGACATCCATCTGTCATTTAGGGTGTTCACACTTGACTTCTTTTAGTCTGGACCAAAAACGAAAATGATACATTTAGTCCTGGTTTGCTTAGCGTTCACATCGTCATTTTTAACTCCGAACCTAAAGACACAAAACAAAAAAGTTCATTTGGAAGCGAACAGAGACCCACCTTTTCAGGGGTTCGGATAGCAGCGTTCAGACTTATTCAGACAAACCACACTATTAGAGCAATCGCGCCAAAGTTCATTTTAATCTAACGAAACCTGCGTACCCTTAAAGTGTTCTACACTGTTTTACGTGCTTCATCTCTTCTTTAATGTTTAAAACTTTGGATACTTTTTGCTTTTCATAGGGAACTTTAACTTTTTCATGTCTGCACTCCATCTTTCTCTGCAGTAACACCGACGTTCACACCGTGGCATCCTTGTTGAAGCTGTACTTGAGAGAGCTGCCTGAGCCGGTGATCCCGTTCTGTAAATATGAAGAGTTTTTGGCCTGCACCAAACTCCTCAGCAAAGACCAGGATGAAGTGAGTTGCCTCATAACACATTTAATTAAATAAATGGAGGCATGAATGGCTGACCTTCACATTGCAAGCATGCGATAACATTTTTCAGTGCTTAAGAGTGCGATTAATGAGTGTCATTAATGATGCTGGTTGCCAAATATATACACTATGGTTGAAAATATTGGGGTCACTTTGATTTTACTTTATTGGGTCATTCTGTGTCAATTCAACCAGAGGTCCCCGGCTCAAATATTTGATTTTGTTCATATTTTTTCTGTACGAAGACAAACATAAATAGAGATGGAATTCAAAATATTAAATGACACAGATGTATATTTACTGACTAATTCACTATTTTGTAGAGGGGGTCGAAATGACAATTTTCACTTGAAATTTGGAGCTAAATTAGAAGGGTGTAAAAATGACTTTAGAAAGATGGCAGCATCATTATTTTATTTTTACACAGAGATTGGTAGGTCTGTTAGAAAAATATGTTAACTTTAGAAATCTTTGGTTCATTATATGGCAACGGTGACAGTTCAAAAATGGGAAAAAGAGCTTCTTGTGTTTTTTGCCTCTTGTTTGCATGCCTGTAACTCAAAAAACATCTTAATGTCCTTTATTGTGTATACACTCCTTACTGCTGATTGGCTATATGTGTGTTTTGGTGGTCCGATCCACTTTCAACTACGTTTCACCGACATCGCTTCCTACACCTTTAACAGACTGAATAATGGTAAAGGATGATATCTTTTTTCTAATGAGCCTACTGTAGACTCAAGGTATTGTTGACCTCTTCGCCACCATTCCTCTTGGTATTTCTCATTTCTGTTTGAGTTCAGTTCCCACCAGCAGGCACAGACTGCAGATGCCATTCATAGAGAGAAAGGCATATGATTCGTCACATTATTCTCCTGCAGTCGTCTTTCATCTTACATACATCCATTCCTTCTTTTTGCTGAGGCTGAAGAAGAAAGGCTTGACCCTGAGGAATGGAAACAGCCTTTTTCTGTCTTTCAAGTTAAACTTTTACCTTGCGTAAATCACCAGCGCGTCCAGCCAGAGGCTTTTCAGGATAGAATCAAAGTGCACGATGGGGTCTTGCAACATTGAATTTAATTTACTGCCCCAAGGTTTTGAATGAGGTTTTGTACCTGTGAGAATCCCTCAAACAAAGAAGCTGGGTACAATGTCAGATGAAGCAGAAGGCTTTATTGGATCCGTTTGTTTTTGAGAAATAGCTTTCTCATGTGTTGCAGCAAAGTCATTTTCATCAGAGAGAGCCTGCAGGGAAAAGACATATCGACCATGATAAAAACAGATCAGGGTTGGAGCACATCATTACATCTAGACCATCATCAATTGTTAAACTCATTGATCCATGCCTAGACGGACAGCATAGTAATAACAAAATAAATTGCAATATGAATATTTAAAGTCAATTAGGAAGAGTTCAACAGACTTTTAAAAGCAAGGGGACAGGTTAAAATGTCTTTTGATTTAGTAAGTCTTTAAATTATGTAGTCGAGAATGATCATTTCAAATGTAATTACGGAAATCAGTTTAAACTAATGCGTAATTTTCTTTCTTTTTTTTCCTTTTTGTCTATGCAGGGAATGAAGGAATTAAGAAGGCAAGTAGAAGGTCTACCTCTGGTGAACTACAACCTGCTTAAATACATATGCAAGTAGGTGCTTTTTATTCTATTTTATTCAGTTCTATTCAGCTCATCACTTTATGCACTAGTGTTAGGAATTTTTCAGGTTAACATGATTCTACAGGTTACATTGTTACACCTATATATGGCGACAAATGGCTTTCTTTTTATGTGAATTATAGAAACAGTAACTTCAGTTAAATTTCTTGATTCACAAAATTAAACAGATTAAAAACTGATTCATTCAGGAACAAACAAGTGTCTTTGAGCGAGTCAGTGAATTAATTTATTCAATGGCAAAAAATAAGGGAGCATCCTCTATTATACATATATATATATATATATATATAGAGAGAGAGAGAGAGAATATATTGCAACAGTGAAGTGCCATCCAATAAAACAAATATTGATGTCAATATTACTACAAGGCTATTTTATAATAAATAACCATGTGGTAGTGTCTATTTTTTTTAAATAGTGGAAAAAATAAAAAATATGCCTGATATAATATGGGTCATTTTACATATTTTATTTTATACATTTTATATATTTTATGTACATATTTATTTATTTGTATTTGTGTCTCATTATCCATTCAAATTTATCCATTCATTTGCAGAAATCTCAGTTGTAATGTTAAGACCATTCATTCTTTTGATTTAGGTTTTTGGATGAAGTTCAGTCCTACTCAGGTGTGAATAAAATGAGTGTACAGAATCTGGCTACGGTCTTTGGGCCAAATATTCTGAGGCCAAAGGTTGAGGACCCAGTCACTATAATGGAAGGTCGGTCGTTTTGTTCGTATCTCTCACTGTAGATAGCTCTAAATCGTGATTATTTTAGTGTTTGAGTAATCTGTTTGTCATGTGTTTAGGCACAGTACTGGTCCAGCAGTTAATGGCCGTTCTGATTGGCCGGCATGATGTTCTTTTCCCACTTGAAGAGGACCATACTAGCACCCTGGAACTGGTTAATAATAATAATAATGAGACACAGAAAAGGCCTACAAATGGTCAGTTACAAAACAAAGAGAACAATAACACCAGTGGGGTGCGACAATGCACCTGGGATGCACCCGAATCACCCACCCGGGCTCCTCTGGACAATGGATCTCCACGTTCGGGCAGCCCGCGTAATGGTTTTACAGGACAGCGATTCGAGGTGACCCGCAGTCCACCGCTGGCGGTGAAAAAGAACCCAGCTTTCAGCAAAGGCAGTGGGATTGTCACTAACGGATCGTTCAGCTCTTCGTCATCGTCCTCGGGTGATGCCAATCAGGAAAAGAGTCAGACTCTACCAAATATGGGCACCCTGCATGCCCGTCGGACGGGCGCGATTAAGGGCTCAGGCACTAAGATGGGGGTTCAGAATGGTGTCGTTCGAATGGGCGTATCCAGCACTGACGTGACGAATGGGACTCTGAATGGGCGGAATGGACTCTGGGTGCCCAATGGTCATGTTACAATGCGCGAGGCTAAAAGTCGAGATGCCGAGAACCAACCGAACCGCCTGTCCACATATGATAACGTCCACATTCATCAGCAGCAGACAACACAGCCCAGTCTGAGCAGCAGCTGTGAGGACAAACAGAGCGTGGATAGCGCCACATGGTCCACCTCGTCTTGCGAGATCTCCTTACCGGAAAACTCAACATCCTGCCGCTCCTCTACGACCACATGCCCAGAGCAGGACTTCTTTGGCAACAACTTTGAGGACCCTTTATTGGACGGGCCGGTACAGGAGGACAACGGACTGACGGCGGAAGACAGGGAGCAGCGGACCAGTATTGGAGGAGGTCGAGGAAGCAGAGGAACCAGCAGCAGCGATAACAGTGAAACGTTTGCCATCACAAATGGACCGACTAACCACAGTGCACTGCACAGCCTGGTGGCCAGCCTCAAACAGGAAATGCTCAAGCAGAAGAATGAATACGAGGCCAGGATCAAGAGGTGAGAGCCATACACATTTGACTTTAATCTAATGGTACCAGGTTAGTGTGTTGCGTTTGTCCTTGTCTTTGATAGGAGAGTTCATGAATAAAAGCGTTTTTTTCACAGTTTTAATGAAACTGAAAATGAACTTTGGATGGAATGGAATGCATGGAATACGAAAACAAATGAAAATCTCATTTCATTTTTCACCCTGACACGCCTCTCTTTCTTTTGTGGACTATCAGTGATGAAAGATGCTACTACAAATTATTTTCCATGTACCAAATTTTTAGTGATTTATAGAAAAAAACAAGAATGCATGTAATAAATAAACGTATAAATAAATAAAAAATATATATAAATATACAAGTACAAGTTTTGCTGCATACAGTCAGACGGCGAATACAGTCAGTCACAGGCGATCCACTCTCTAATCCAGAAGGGGGCACGCACGGTAATGCAACACTGTTTGCTAACTGCCACAACAAGCACAGAAGAAGAACAGATGATTTATGCATAGATCTGTTTATGTGGAATCTCTCAACCATTGTTTCAACCTTGGAAAGACATCAATGAAACAGCTTGAGAGTAATATCTCACATTACATTTATCTCAGGCAAGTCATTTATTGTCCACAGTTAGTTCACTAGAGAAATTAACTGTAGAAGGTAGCATTTCAATAAATATATACACTATATTACATTTATATACAGCAAAAAAAACATTTATAAAAAAAAAAAAATCATCTTATTTTAATATCAATTTAAGGAGGTTTTTGATTAAAACAAGGGGGGAAACACTATTGGCCAATGGTTATAGAAACAGCGGAAATGCAAAATTTATGTTTATGTTATTGTGATTACATACAAATATAAATATCATGTTTATTTAGACGTGTTTATTTGTTCACATATATACTTCATTTTATCAAGTGGGAAAATAAATTTGAAAAGTGACTTCCCGATGGCTTCCACTTTTCACTTTTACTATTTTGTTCTCTTGAACACAGGGGATCTTTTGCATAAATTCAGTTCTCTTGGATGGAAATATAAATCCTGATGGCAAAGCCTAATGGAATGCGTCTAGATTCAGCATATTTACATTCACTGGGCAGACCACCAGATTTTCAGTGAATAATGTCTGAACTTTGGCGTTTGTTCTTCTGGGAGTTTTTTTTTTTTTCAAACTGCTTCATGATAGAATTAACTTTCACATAAATGAGCACTTTAAGTGTCTCATTGAACTACCACAGTTTTAAAAGTGTATTCACCCACCCTTTACCATCTTCCCTGCAGTCTGGAACATCGAAATCTAGAGTTGGAGACCGTGATGGCGAATCTACATGAAGAGCTGGACCAGGAGAAGAAGAAATACACCATGGTGGAGATCAAGCTGAGGAACGCAGAGCGAGCTAAAGACGATGCAGAAAAGAGAAATGAGATGTTGCAGAAAGAGATGGAGCAGTTCTTCTCCACCTTCGGAGACCTGACCGCCGACCCGCGACGGCCCGACAGAGCCAACACCATCTGGATCCAGTGAGCCGTTTCATTCACGCTTGTGTTCAGGACGGTCTACCATTAACATTACACTGTGTGGGCCATGCTCAGACAGAACATGACTAAATCAACTTTTCTGGCATCTCCTCAGCCGCTGTCATCTGTCCGTTCGATGCAAAGGTTCGACGCTGCTCATCGAAGCCCATTAGGCCAACTTTTCAGAGCTGATTGTGGACCAGTTGTGAGATTGCCGTTGGATTGAACCTGTTGAATTCATGAAGAAGGATGATGGGATGATGCAGCTGGGATGTTAAGGTGAAAGACGTCATGATGAGTGTCAAACCAAAAGAAGGGGATGTGACAGAAAATGAGTGGAAAAGAAGTGGATTCTGACTCCAAATAATGACAGAAAACTTTTGCTCTGAAAGTGAACGGTAAGATGAACTCTTGACGGTTACAGTTGAATGTGAGAGAACGAATGAATTACAAGAATGAACAAAGAGTCTTAGATGATGGGAAACTCCTGAAGGACGACAGAACCACGAATGTCACTCGTATTTCTTCATGTGATTCAACCAAATGTGTCCTTGAGCTGTCATGTATCCTCTTGTGTATATAAAGACGAAACAATGTTAAAAATTCCACGACGAAAAACAAATGTCTGTATAAATGCAAATTGAAGTAATGTTTAATGTACGTACTGATATTTAAACGGAATTCTCAATGTGTTACATATAAATTTTATATCAAGGCTTTTCCTTGCACTTAAGCATACGAGTTGCTGTTGTTTTTAGTATGGTACGAATATGAGATGTGGCAAATATTTGAGAATCATTCAGTCTTCCCTGTTGCTTTTTTGCATAAATTTACCACTGCAAATAAACATTTTCTTCATCTGTATTAAAAGTACATCTTTTTTTTAAGCATAAATCTAATTTAGGGAGGTTTTTGCTGTAAAGAAATAACTTTTGGCCAATGGTACAACATAAATAAATAAATACATAAAAACTGTTTCAGATAAAATGTAAGGGTTTTAGGGTATTTTTATTGGGAAAACACAAAAATACGGCTGGAGAACAATGCTTTTTTGCAGTGCATCCTCATGCCACAGTGCTCCCCTTGTGACCAAAACCAAGTAGGCAAGGAAACCTGTAAATACTTGTAAAAACAGGGCAAACGCTCAGCCTGTCTTTGTCATTTGTGCCTGTCGCACATCATTTGCTTTCACGGTGCTAGACGGGAGGAAGTCTGTTAAAATGAAGACTAAAGACTTGACGATTCAAACCCGATGGGGTTTGTTCAACTCTCGGACCACGTGTCTGTGCGTTTGGGGTCATTTTCCTTGTCGCAGCTGTCCATGCTTCTACTGTAGCTTGATGCATTCAAGTGAAATGCAATGAAATTAAATTATGTGACCTCATTTAAATTGTCTAGTGTTATTGTATCAGTCGCTGGCGCCGACCACACGTGAAATCTGTGGGTGGTCTGATGTGTACGACCACAAAATGAACATAATGAATCAATACAACATCCTCCCAAACAAATTCTGGACACTGTCCTTGAAAAGTCAATATCCCTTAGTGAAAAATTGTGATTTGTTTTGAAATGTCCAATGGTTATAATTCTTACATGTAACATAAAACACAAGGAATGACGCAGAATGCATCAAAATCTTCGGGGTATCGACCCAATCTTGTTGTTCTTACCCTGGGTGGGCTTTCATATCTTTATCCCACATTACAGTGTACTTGTGCATGTATTTGCAGGTGTTGATATTCAATTAGGCACTAGTTGACTCACGTACTTACATTATCCCAGAATGTTTAAATCCATAGAAATAAGCTGTTTTAACCTGCACACGGGTTGTGTCCGTGCGTCACCTGTTAAGGACATCATACCTGCGTTACCCTTGATTTCCAGTTTGTTTTATTTTGCAGAAACCAAGACGCTTTAATATATTAGGTTTTACTATACACGTGAGCAACTGTTTGGTTACATTTATAGACAGAAAACGAATCATTGTTATAAAGCACAAAACAGTAAGTCTCGTTTCTACTCTGTTTCATACTATAGTAACGTTAATAATCTCTGCCCAAGTCCGGTCGGATTCTTTTTTTATACCGGCTGAGCGGTGAAGACGGCATTTTCCATGATTCTGCGTTCAATCTCAGCATCATCAAGCTACGCCTTTGATTTGAATGGGCGGCTTCTAGTGGCGAGAAATTACATATTGTGTCTTGGCCTAATGGCCTAATGGTTAGAGAGCGGGCTTATTATAAACTCGAAGGGTTCGAGTCTCAGTACTGGCAGGAAATGAGCTTGGCACCTAACCCCCAATCACTCTCTAGATGCCGCAGCAAAAAATTGTCACCGGTTGTGTGTTCATGGTGTGTGTGTGTGTGTGTACTTGGATGGGTGAAATGCAGAGCACAAATTCCGAGTATTGGCTACATATCACAGCACTTTCAATTCTCAGTTGCTTTCCACAGCAAAGTCCCTTTCAGGCAGGTCCTCTCACTCAGCTGCCATCTTTGAAATGCCATCTTCAGTCACGCAAGTATAGCATCTATCTCTTTAATTCTACAAAGTTTATGATTAAATGTCATATTTGAAATCAACAAAATCTAACAACAACTGTTTGATTTTGTTTCTAAACGCTCAAATCTTGACAAAAAAAAAACTGTATTTTTCAGGCTGGACCTTTCAATGAGCATGTGCAGTCCCAAGAACACATAATCGTTTCATTATAAAAGTATATTTGAGACTAGACTATATAGGTTCCATTTTCTTTGCTTGACACATTGACACTACAGTAGATAATAGTTCTTTTGGCATTATCCTGAACATAAACATTCATTTTAGGTTTCATAGAATGGAAGAGAAGCTCTCAGGGGTGCGCGTAAACAACAATCTTTTGATTTTCCCAGCAAAAACGTCCCAAGTCCTTCACATAAAAATCAGCAGGGGTGCCCAATCCTTTTCCTTTCTGCAAAGTTCAGCTCAAACTCTGATCGAGCACAAGCGAACCAGATCATTTAGATTTTCAGAGGCACTTAGGTTTGTTGGATCAAGGTTTGATCTGATGCTGCGTTCACGCCATGTCGTGATTACCGTAAATAAGATGATGCATGACGCTGAGTTGGACTCGTACGCTTCTCTTCCATTATTAACTTCAAAATAAAATGGTCGCGTGGTACAAGTTGTAGATCTGTCAGAAAATTACTCTAAAGTTGCAATTACAAGTTCTACAATCGCAAGAATGCTTTTTACGAGTCAGAATAGTTACCGTAATTACAAGATGCGCAAACGTACCTTGACCTCTGCAGGTAGATCTTCAGGAACTGGAGTGGGCTCCCCTGGTCTACAGGCTTTCACAGACAACATAGGATGTTGGGGAAGGTCTCATTTAAGTTTCTTTAAAAGCAGTTCACACATTGGCAATAAAAAAGCGATTATTACCCGAAAACTCTTACATACAGCCCCTTTAACTAATCCTTTAACTTTGCTACAGACCTGTAACTCTGACCCGGTGCACTCTGGAGATTAACATCCTTGTCATTTTTCCCCAGTAAGGGTCTGCTTGAATTTAAAGATCCCATAGGGTATATCACCTTGAACCTATTAGAAGACGCGTCAGGGGGCCTGCGGTCTCCATCCCCACTCCAGCAGCACATAGAGGGAATCTGGCTCACACACTCCGCACCTTTCTTCCCTGGATAATAGGCTTTAAGCAGCCGGACAAAGTAAACGCAGCCCGCAAATTCCATTCTGAGCTACAAACGACAGAAAGGAACGGGATCCAGGAATATTTTCACGCCAAGCTTGATCTAAAGAATACAAACCTCTGGAAGCTGGAGAGAAGCACAGATAATAGAGTGCTTCTCATGCAGGGATCGGCCTTTGTTGGCGATTCAGGTTTTGTTCCGTTTTATAGAACTGAACTAAATGAGATGGAAGTCCACTGTAGGTAACAGAGCTATTGAGATGATAAATATGCTCCAGTCAAGTGTGTGTGAGAGAGAGAGTTGAATATAATAAAAATAAGAACTGTACGCTTAGACACATGACCACCATAAAGGCCTCTAAATGAGCGACATGATCAAAACTTTGCTGTTGTACACAATCGACGACATTCCTTCTGATTTTAAAAATATCCCTCTTTGGTTCGTGGTTCACATGTCTTTTTGCTAGGAAATCTTTTAGGATTTTTTATAAAGTGGTGTAAGATAACTGTTAGTAATATTTCAAGATGGACACTTGACTGAAGCAGCTGATTACCATACACCATCAAATACATCAGGCTTTTGAGGCACATTTATTGTTCGTCTACTTATTGCATTGCATTATATGTTTTGCCCCCCACAACAGAGCTTTTTTCATAAAATTAAGCATTTAAATATCTTCCTATGGAGAGATATAGAGTGACAACTGATATTTATATGCTTTTTATGTCAGCTATACTGTTATAAATCTCCCTCGTTTTATCAGAATTACATCTTTTTTTGGACATGCACCAAATTGCATATTTTTCCTCTGAAAAATGTGTTTCATATGAGCCACAATGTATCAAATATGATACTCAAATAAATAAATAGAAAACAGGCAAACTTTTCTACAGTATATATTTTATATTCTCTCTAAAGGTTTAAAAAAAATATGTCAGGTTTTACAGGTTTAAAAACACAACTTGCCTCTGCAAAACAATTGCTGCAAATTTTTCTCAACATTTTTTTCACTCACTTTTAAATCATCTGAGTGTCGAGGTGATTTACAGTGGATGAAGTCAGTTCATCTGAAGTTCACACAGGTGTCCGAGCAGAATTATTTTATCATTCAAAACATTAAATCATTCTTTGAAATGTTTAGCTTGAAACGGGCCAGAGTTCCCACACTTTTGCTAAAAAAGAATTTCCAGAAATTCCTTTCCAGTCATTTTTTGGATACTGTAAAATGATTTTAAAAAGATAATAATAATAAAAAAAAATCAGTAATGAATCATTTGGAAAGATTTTTGAACCTTCATTGAAAAGTATGAACTCGAAATAACAATTTTCTCATGAATTAGACATCACTATGGCTCCGTTTGAGTTTAACTTGTCCATCTGAAGAAATATTTGTGCATTTATTACAGAAACTCCACGAGTTTCATTCCTGGAAAACAAATTAAAAACATATTTTGATGACACGTGTCTTGGTTTGCTACAAAAGCATGCTTTTGTTTTCTCTATGACAGTCATCACGGTTGGGATCGGGTCACGCTCTTTTATACAACCCAACTTTGATTTATCACAATTTTCTAACTAATTACAAGGTCTCATGAAACTGATTTGATATTTCCAGGTTTTCCATGACTATAGGAACCATGTGTTTCCATGTTATAAACTCCCTGGTTTGCTGTTGTGAGAAGTATCACACATTGATAAGGTATTAAAATAGGTGAAGCCTCTGTGTTGAATGACTAATTTATATTCAGAAGTGTCCTAAATTGAGGACTCTTCAAGGCCGGTTTTGAAAAGGGCCAAAAGCACAGATCTCAAAAATGACCCTAATAGAAAGGCAGTTCTCCTTAAAGATCTGGCTCTCTTGATTCTCAGAAAATGGTTAAAAGTAACGCAAAACCCAAAAGAACAAAAGAGATCAGCAAAGTCTTTCTCTCCCTCATTGCTTGGAACTGAAAAATCTAAACATGCTTTCTTCCTCACTTTTTTTTAAACCCCTAAACACACACACTCAATTGTCACACTTCGAAATGTTGTCAACAACCCATATAAATAGCTACCTATCACCTTGTCTATGTCTATCTTAAATTAAAATACCTATAAAGCATGCAAATTCAAGAACAGATGACAATTCATTTCAAGGTCAAAGGAGTTTATTTTCAGTCACATACAGATATTTATATTACATACACAGTACCTTTAAAATGTCGGGTGCTAACAGCAATTCGTAGTGCTGTTTAAATCTTTCATTTTTATTTTTAATTTTTTTCCCCCCAAACCATCTCATCGTATCTTGCATTTGTAGAATCATTTGATTTGAACAACAGCCTGGAGCAGGTGGTGTGAAAATGGCGTTAGATGTCGGAAAGCGCTGCGTAAAGAACCACAGCCTCCATTTTAAACTCTCAACAGAATGGCTCACTGACAGCACGGAAAGAGATAGATGGAGAGAAAGAGGCTTAAAAATACCATCTGAGTCAGAATGAAACCATAAAGACTTGATTGAGTTGAACATCACCGTGAGACTCGTAACATTAACTATTACACAGTGTGAATTCATGATTAGAAAAACAATCCAACTTTAAGAGTTTTGTTATTGCACTACTGTGATCTCTGACAATGTATAACCTTCAATGAAAAAAAAGGAAAGAAGGGAAAAATTGAAAGGAAGAAGGAAAAAGGGAAAACAAAATGAAGATGGAAAAAGAAAGGAAGATGTAGGGAGAAACAAGGACAGGATAAAAAAGGCAAAGAAAGGAATGTAAACAGAAAGAAATAACGAATGGAAAGGAAGGAAGGAAGGAAAACAGATGAAGACAGAAAAGTGGGAGCAAGGAAGGAAGAAAATAAACAGGACAAAAGAAAGAAAGTGGAGGGAAAAAGAGAAAGGACAAGGTAAAAAGAAAAAAATAGACAGGAACAGAAACAGGAGAAATGGGGGGGGGGCAAAAAGACGGAAAGTGAAGAAAGAAGGAAAAAAGAGAAAAAGAAAGTTTGAAATGGAATAAAGAAACGAGGAAAGGTAAACAGAAAGAAAGAAAGGATGGAAATTTTTATAAGGAAAGAAGAAGCGAAAAAGGGAAAGGGAAAGAAAAAAGCAAAGAAAGCAAGGATGGAAAGGAAAGCAACAAAGAAGGAAAGTGAATGAAGAAAAAGAAAATGAGGGAAAGGAAAGACTGGCACAAAAGGTAAGGAATAAAGAAAATGAAGGCAAGAAAAAAGAAAACGGAGGAAAGAACGGAAACGAGATTGAACTGAGGAAAGAAAGAAAGAAGGAAAGAAAAGTCAAAGGTAAAGGATGTAATGGTCGGTATTGCTCTGAGTTTTTCTTCTGATTGTAATGACACATAGATTCATCAACTGTACATTGTTGTGCAGATTGTTTCGATGGAAGTATGTACTTAATACTAAAATATTACATTAAATATACCTTGATTTCAAACATAACATGACAGATGTGTATACTGGGAGCTGCTGAACCGTTTCTAGTGAACATGCATTAATTTGACGAACATACAAGACTGCATAATGAACAGGTTTTTTTTTTTTTTTTAACTGGACTAATTAACAGATTCAATCGAAACCTAAAAAAACCCCAAACCTAGGAATATTTTACAATTCTGTTAAGGCGACCATCTCAACCAATCAGTTTGAGTTTAAATGATGACATCATAATAACACATTGTTAAGTTACACTTCCATTCTTTCGTTCCCCGCTCACAAACTGCACCGCCACTGTTACGAGACATCAAACTCTACAATACAGCACAGCACACCTGCAGCTTTAACACTCAGGACTTCACCCACAATGCAACAGTAGTGGCATCCCATGTATATCACTGTTCTCGCAGGTTTATAATGGTTTCATAAGCAGCATTAGAACATTGTGAAAAGTACAAACATTCAATGTTGACACCAACTTTAATCAGAAGCCATTCTGAGAAATCAATCCCAGAGTTTTTTATTTGAAGCACCATGGGAGAAACGCACACTCCTAGGCTGAAACTCGACTCATTTCAACCTCTTACACGAGGAAAATTTATAGTTTGAGTTAATATAGCATGTTAACGATTTGAGATTACTTTCATAACAACTGGTTTAAGTGATGCAAAGTTCAGAATGGGTAACTGAGACTATGGAGTCATAAAAAGTAACCCTGTGTGCGACCCGACAGATACGAGGGTCCTTTCGTCCGAAAAAAACCTGTATAAAATGCAAGATGCCACACCACATTGAAGTCCGTCTATTCTAAAATGAAATGTAATCAACAAATTGGATACACAATGCAACGGTTTACAAGTAATATTGAAATCTAACAATTGAAATACAAAAGCTACTGTATGTAGTGTCCACCCTGTTGTAAAATCATCAGCAGCCATATTGAAATATTTTGAGGCTGGAGACCTCCCAGAACCCCCCGCTCTGTCCTCTAGAGATGATATGAATTTCTTTGTACCATATATGTTGGTTGTTATGGAAATGTCTGATTAGGTTGGGAAACGTATGATAACGTCCATGCAAATAAAACGGGAATTTAAATGGCTTTCAACATCAAAACTCAGAAATTTTAGGTTTGAACTTAATTCATATATTCAGCTCTAAAAGTGAAGGCTGGAAAATGACACTTATGGGGTCAATATCTGATGTTAGGGGTGATAAATGCATGTGATTGTCATAAAACAAAAATTCACATTTGTTAACTGAAAAACAAACTTCTGCATGTACTTACTTAGAGATACACTATGTAACATTTTTGTTAAATGAGTTCATTTATAATATATTATAATGTCTTTTTGTCGTACCCTTGTAAGCCTATTATAAGTTTTTATATTTTAGACCCGACAGGTCGGTTTTCGCGGGAATTTGCGTATATGTAGTACGTCACGCGCCCGTGCTTGTCTCGTCATATCCGTAAATAGAGAACAGTTTGACGCGTAAGAGAAAGATTGACGTTGAGCTGCTGAATCTTCAACCTGCGGGGTTTAAAACCCCTGTTTAAAAAACTCAGAGGTGAGTCTATTGGCAAAAAGAGAACGCGGCAGAGCAAAGTCCTTTTTAAAGAAAGTCTGTTTACTCGGCGGCCATTTTTGCAACGCCTCCGGGCTGCGGGTATCCAAGACCCATTTATTTGAAGGGGGAAATCCTAAAATGGCGAAATTAAACAACATATTTAAAATTAGCAACAAAATTTGACATGAACTGTCCAATGAATTAGGTTTCTTATGCTTAAACAGCGTTAAAAATCTTATTTTTCAGGTTAGACTAGCCAATGCGCATGTGCAGTCCTAAGTACTTTTGTTTAAAAAGTGGGACGTATTTCAATATATTATTGCGGTTTGGAGTTTCTCCTAATTCATAAGTAATAGGAGTGAAAGTCTATATCTGTAGTCTTTGGATAGAGCTCGTAATAAATCGAATAAAAATAGAAAAAAACACGTCAACCGGTTTTTATCTCTAGTAGTGAATGTTTGTGCGGATGAATATGGTTATCCGACAGCTCACAGTCACATAGAGCCGAAGCACGACCAAAACAATATTCTGCCGCAAAATGCGTTCAAGTTTTGTTTCTTAGCCGACGGCCAAAAGTTACATAGTGTACCTCTAAGCAGAATCAGATGAACATTAACATGCAATGCCAGATAAATGTTATTAAAAATACAAATGATTTAATTAATAATAATAATAATTACATTTAATCCACAAAGTGTCTCTTGAGTGAGAATGAGTTAGAAAATGAGAGCTTTGTTACATAAACAAACCAAAAAAATCATGTGTATTTCATCCCTTTATTAAAATGTTTAGTACACGGATCAAATTGGACAAATACAGGTACAAAACAAAACCATACAACTTAAATATTATATGTTCAATTTACTGTGTACTTCATAATGTATATTCAATGAAGCTAAACTTAACCTAGTAGTACTAAAAACATCAGCCGTGTGTTTGAAAATTTAAACTACATTACTCGTCTTTTTAAAAATGGAACAATTAAATGTGAGGAGGGGGGAGGGGGCGGTTACATTGGAACAAACAGTGGCCTCAAAGTGTATTTGGACACCAGGTATTTATAAAAAAAAATGAATATCTATATATCTATCTTAAATGATGCATAAGTTGCTCAAAATTGACACTTCGGGGTGTCAAATGTTAGTGGAACATGTTCATAGTTTAATGTGATGAACTACACCTGTGTAAACTTAAGGAGAACTGACTTTTTTCTTTTTATTGTAATAACATTTTTAAGTGTGATGCAAATGTCCAAGTACTGTTTGAGGCCACTGTAGTACTCAGATCTGGGGCTTTTAACAGATTTTGTCCAGGTGCCTTTTTTTCTTTAACATACATCAGTGACTTTAAATCCGACACTTGCATCCAAGAGTCAGATCTCTAAATCTATATGAATCGGGGATTGTGGGATTGGGTAAACAGACCTGACGCAAATCCGACACCACCTGGAACAACCTCTACCAGAGTCGTCACGTTTACTGAACTCGTGTTTTTGAGGAGGAAACTGCATTATTTCAAAGGCACTTCCCAAATCTGACAATAAACAGGTTTAATAATAGTCTAGCTGTGAAATTTAGGTAGTAAGCACGTGGATTCCCTTCAGACAACACAAAAATATGAGTTTCGAGGTGAGATTTCGTTTGCGTGGATGTCAACAAGGAACAAAAAGTGAAGATGAGGTGCATGCTCTCGACTTGGTTAGACACACACCTTTCCCAGGTGAAGTTGAAGCATGCAAGGCTGTCGCAGAGAGGGAGAGTTTCACAAACACGAAAGAAGGGCTGTTGAAAGTCGGAAAATGACAGCAACCGTGCTTGTACCCCCCCAATGGCTTCCTTTAAAGCAGCCTCAATTCCTGTCGAGTGACAGATACGCCCACATTCACCCTTTAGCTCCTTAAATGTTATATAAACACGGTTCTCTATATTTGTATATGTTATAATTAGCTTAATTACTTTTTTCTCTGACCATGCAAGACTACAGGCAAAGGGAAACGGGTGATTAGCTGTAATGTGGCAAGGTGTGCAAATACTCCCTCTACTGGCCGTCAGTCCCACTCTGAGAACACCTCACAGCTGTACACAATTACATATATACAAAAGATAGGGGGCGCCATTGTACATATTATTATTTTACCTTCACGAGGAGTCGCACATAGACACACCAGCCCATGCGAAACCAGTTTGGAGTTTCGGCACAAGCAAAGTAAAATCATCTCATTGGGGGAGAAGAAAAGGGTTGATCGATTATTGTACAGTGCTCATTAAAATAAAAGCCCACCCTGCCACATCAACTGAAGCACAGAAAATCGCAAGGTATTAGATATCAGCCAGTCAATGTACACTTTACAGAGATGCCTGATTAGGCCCCCCCCTTTTTTTTTCTCTTTTCTCTTTTTTAAATTACTTTTTGGATGCCATATGAGGGGATTAAAAGCAAAGCGAAGTGAAGATTCATAAATATACATATTCAGACGTTTCTTTGAATGAAAATGCATACTTTGTCATCATTTACTCATGATACATTATTTTACGCATATATTAACTAATTTTTTTCTTTTGATAATTACATCTTTCAGAGGTTTGTGGATTTGTACTCGGTCGAGGTCGCGGTGGCCGTTCACCTTCTGAAGAACATGGGGTTGCGCAGGCAGGCGGTTAGTCACCTGCAGCACCCCAGCGGTCCGGCGGAGGTCTCCAGGCTGCTGTCGGTATCGGAGGCCAAGGTCTGGTCGGTGGACATGGAGGAGATGTCGTTGACGGAGGAGGAGGGGGGAAGGCTCTCGCTGCTGTTCATGGCTGCACCTGCGCTAAGGGAAGTAACGGGAAAAACGGTTACAACGAAAAAAGTAAAGCAGCCACAGTGCCCTCTACAGGGCAATTAGTTATTGCAATCAGACAATCAAATATCAAAAAGTACAATAACAAGAAAACATGTACAAATAACCCACAGGGATGAAAGTGGGGTCGGTGAGGGTGGAGTCCATGGACTGAGGCGGCACTGAGGTGATATTGTAGGATGTTGAGCCACATTTTTGTACAAATGCTAACAGATGACTATCCTGAACCCTAAGAACAGAATGTTACCATAAGCTATTTTTGCTATTTTTTTTACTATATTATTTTCTTAAGATATATAAATATTAACTTTGTCTTTTCATACCAACAGTTAGACTAGACATACACACACATCTCTCTAGTAAATATTACTTTAAACTAGTTTTTAATAAAAGTTTTTTATTTAATGTAACTTAATTCATTTTAAGTGTACTAAATGCATCTAAAAAAGAAGTATATATATATATATATATATATAAATTGTTAACTTGTATTACAATATATTATATATATATATATGTATATTTCTGTTAACTACATGAATAAAAAATGTATTTAAATGATTTGATTTAATGTATTAAATTCATTCTCGTTAGAGATATTAATTATGCAGCAGAAACTGTGAAGCATGAGTTAGGTTCACATCCCCAACGTGAGCAAACATGTTACACGATCATTCTACATGCTTGTGAGAAAAAGCACAGGAAGAAATCAAATGTGTTACGCCACTAGGTGGCGCTAGCGCTCTAGAAGAAGAAATAAATAAAGGCTCCTGCAAAAAGGACAAATTGTCCCTATTTTTCATCATGAGGTTTGAGAGTTGCACTGGCTGCACTATAAATCCACAGCCCAGAAATCCTTGAATCCTTTACCAAATCTGTTTCAACACAGGAACTCTACACAATTCAGTAACAAGCAAAGAGATTGCTTTTGATAAAAATCAAACGCAAATAACCTCTTAAACAGCTTCCTACGATAACATTACAGGCTAATTTACTTGACTGACGGGCTATATCTTTCGTTTTAATAGAAGGAGCTCTTTAATACCCATTCAGTTCTGTGAACATGATTTATAATAACTTTATACTACATTGCCCACGTCCTCATTTAAGATTAACATTTCCAACATGCAATTTTGAAGCGTGACTGTAGAGTGGGGCTGGAACCGATGGTTAGGGTAAAAAAAAACAATGGAAATATGATAAATGATGAAAGCAGAAGCTACCCTTTAAAATGAAAAGAAAAAATGAAGAGGGTGGGTGACATTGGCTCAGCGGGGTTTTTTATTATTGCTGTCAGCTTTATGGTCACTGTCTCTCTTTCAGCCTTCTCTCTTTTACTCTATAGTCCAGCAAAATATGATAGCTAGTTACATGTCACACCATGAACAAGAATATTTCCACAAACACTATAGGGGAAAACCTCCTTACATTGCCCATAGTTCTCTATTCTCTGTTCTTCAAGGCTGCCTTTCTTTTAATCAGAAATACAGCAAAAACAGTAATATTGTGAAATATACTGTGTTCCATTTTAATATTTTGCAAAATGTAATAATATTTCAATATTTCAGTTATGTAAACAATTTCAGCTTGCCAAAGCGAATTCTCGGGAAAAGTTTGCTCCAGTTCGCTCTTCTCTGACTCATTTCATCTGTTTGAGGAGGCTTTCACACTGGCAGTTTAGTTCGAAACGGGCCACGGTATACATGTAAAAATCGAGAATGTGAAAGCTGTCGTGCGTACCGAACCAGAGACTACCTGAAGAAGGTGGTCTGAGTTCGCTTGCACTCGAACACGAATATGAAAGCAACACGGACTCGGATGTGCACTTGTTTAGGAAGAAAAGTAACCTGCGCATGCTTTTAGCTGATTTCGATGTACTTGTTTAAATAAAAAACATGTAAGAGATGGTAGAGTTGATGATTTACCTTGGATTCAAGTGAGAGTTAGCCGTGTTGCGAGTGAAAAGATCGGGACATTAAAGGGTTAGTTCACCCAAAAATGAAAATTATGTCATTTATTACTCACCCTCATGATGTTCTACACCCATAAGACCTTCGTTCATTCATATTCGGAACACAAATTAAGATATTTTTGATGAAATTTGATGACTCAGTGAGGCTTCTATTGCCAGTAATGAGTCCAACTTCAAGATTCAGAAAGGTACTCAAAACAATCAGTTGTTCGGAGCACAAAAGTCACGGGATTTCACAAGTTTGGTACGCGATCCTGATTAACAAAAGATCCGTAAAGCCTCATGAAGCAGCGTTTTGAATCGGCCAATAGATATTGTTGAAAAGTCATTAGCTTTAAAGTATTCTCTTCGCTTTGTAATATTAAGGTACTCACGTGAACTGTTTTAAACAATGTTTTGAGTACCTTTCTGGCTCTTGAGAAGTTTGGGTGTAGAACAACATGAGGGTGAGTAATAAATGACAAAATTTTCATTTTTGGGTGAAGTGATCCTTTAAAAGGGGGTGTATGTAGAATTCAGAAACCGTTGTTATTAGCGACACCGGTGGTCGTTAAGTGAACTGCAGCCAGCAACTTCTCTTGCTCGCAGCCGCGCACACGTAACATACAGATTACCTTCACTGGTTTCTCATGACCATTTCCTCTGCTCTGTTTCGATCTTGCCTTTCAACTCCTCTTTTTAGAATGCCCGGGTTCATTGAAATGAAAAATTTGAGTTAATACAACCAATCGTCTTGATTGGTTTAATGAACAGAAATTCAAAATATCATGTTATCTGAACCACATTAATTATCTAAGTTGATTTGACAAAAGAAAATTGTGATGATAAATCATACAAATATTTTTTTTCAGTGTACTAGCTCCCATCACAGTAAAAAGCATCGTGACGTGTATCCCATATATGCGATTTCAGTGACCGTTTGGATGGAAAAATAAACTTTTAGCTTCATCGTTCTGCTCTCACTTAACAGAATCCTCCAGTCATCCCCCACAAAGGACACCTCCAACGTCCCAGAGAGACCACCATAAATCTCTGGTTTATACTGCAGGATGGAGCTTCTTTAAAGCGCAGCATCTCTGACTCCCAGACCCTTAATAAAACAGGAAGGGAATGAGGATTTATAGCCAGAATCGATTTTTAACCCTAGTACATTTCTGCGGGTTTAACTAAACACACTGAATCACTGTTTAGTACAGGACACCACATCAACAACAGTCCACTGCAGGTGCAGGACAGCTATAAACATCGGTCTTCAAGAGTTCTTATCAGTCAAAATGTTTATAGGCATGTGATTAATGTATGTTGAAAATAAGCCACCATGCACCTGTCAGAAAAATGCAAAAAAAAAAATGTTCGTAAAACACTCATTAATTACTCACAAACCACATACGTGGGGAAATTTAAAACCATAATTTGTAACGTTGCTTAATCACAAATGTACGTTTATGAAAAGTGCAATACAATTGAACTGAATATGTGTTTAACCCACACTGCTGTGAAATACGGAGCTGCATTGCGACTGCTTTCTTCAGCACAAGCACTTAATTACAAAGGGGGAGATGGACTGAGTGAGAGAGAGAGAGACAGAGAGAAATGAGGCCAGAAAAGATGGACAATGCATGCAAAATGAATTCAAACATCCCAGCAATAACACAAAACATAAGCAGCTAGAAACCAACACATCATTGACATGATCGGATGCTAACAAGTGAATGAGACGACAGTGAACAGAGAACTTTGGCTCGTGTCACTGTCTGTCACCTTCTCAGTGCTGCAGGATTGCAGACTGCAGGCATGCAACACCGCACCAATGCAAACACACGCATACATGTGCTGCCCTCTACAGGTCAAATGGAAACACTGCAGGCTGCTGATAAAATAGACTCCACATCCCACAAACCTCCAAGAAAAAGCCTCTTCATTGAGTGAATGAGAATATTCTTAATGCTAGCTTAATGATAAAAATAGTTTAGTGCTGAATGAACTATATTTTTAATGTCAGACATCATGGACTCCAACCTTAATTATGAAACATGTATACATATACAGTGGCAAATATACAACACAATATAAAATCAGATACACATACTTTTTTTAAAAGTTAATCCAGGCAAGTTCCTAACATTTTAGCAATGTTTTAAACTCAGGAATTAATTTGTTTAGTAAAAGAACATTTTTATATACCATTACTTGGATATTTTTACATTCTTGTAGCATTTATTCACATATGTTTTAAAGGGGGGAAAAAAACAATACCAAAATATTTTCTTTGCTAAGCCCCGCCCCCTTGGTTATAGTTGCTAACCAAGCAAGCTTCACAGAATTTAAAATGTGCTCAAAGTGGTAAAAATGCTGGAATATTAAAAAAGAGTTAAATGATTAAGTGATTACTTAAAAAAAAAAAAAGTGTTAAGTGTTCTGGTTACGAAAATCATTTCACTGTATTATACAGTGTGTGCGTAATTATTATGCAAGTGCGTTAGTATTGCATCCTTCTCATGAACATTTACAATTTCTGACTTCTCACTGAGAGAAAAGTCTTTTTTGGCTCATTTTACCAATAAAAGAAATTAATAATTATGCACATCTGAGTATAAGGCTTTTTTTTCACTTCCTGCCTTTGTCAATAATTATATATAACTTATAATTATATACAAAATTAATAGTAGCTATTAAGATTGATGTGTTTTGGAATTGATAAGATGTGCTTGAAAAAAAATGATGAATACCGATTTGCATAAATATGTACGCACTTGTAAACGAGATGAAGCTTGGGGTTGGGGGGGCTGGAGCTGGATTGGTCAGTAACTTTTTAAGGCGGGGCTTAGCGAAGGCTCAATTGTAACTCTTCAAATGAAAAACAGGCTAAATTAAATACAGTGTTATTAAGTGATTTCTTAAAGGTGCTGTAAGATTTAAATTTTTGGTACATACCATAAATAAAATGTCCCTGCAATCCGACAAACTGAAATAGATCTCCTAATTCACTACAGTCTCAGCACAAAACTCTGGAAGAGACCCCCGCTTTTTTAGCCGATCAAAAACACTCTCTGCCTGTCAATAAGCATGAACTTCAGTTGGCAAGACTTTGGGGGCGGGTTTTGTAGAGTTTTAGGTGTGTTTACACTATGATGTAATTACCGTATTTAAGAGATTACAGCTTGTAAAAAGCGCTTACATCCATGTAGAACTTGTAATTACAACTTGTAAACAGTGAATCCAGCTTGACTTCAACATGTGTGACTGCTGCAGATTAAATTTGGCATTGATAGTATTTCCATAAAAAAAGCATAATTCCGAGTCCGAGGATGTGAACAGCTCTGAATATAATGTCACGTGTAGTCACCTGCAGCATTTGATTTGTAAAGTCAAATAATAGCGGTACTGGTTGAAATGGCTTACAGCACCTTTCATAAACTTCAGCAAGGACTACAACAGACAACATCGTCAAAATTACAGATTACCAACATAATGAAAAACTAGCACGTAATCACACTCAAGACGTGTTCTGTTTGTGTCACAGGGACGAGATGAGAGGGGGACAGGGACAAATGGAGCAGTCACAATGGGAGGGTTTCTCATAAACAGCTGAAATCACTTTAAATTGACTTACAGAAGCATAGCTTATGCACAGAGAGTACCTGAGGGAGAGGGCTGTCCCTTCACCACACCATTCTTTGTTCTCTCCTCGAAGTTCATCACCTCTTTATAAATGAGCTCTGAGCCAGAGAAAGACACGGGTGGAGAAAAAGAAAGAGAAATGAGAATTTGGAAAAGAACGCTTGGTTTATAAGAAACCAACAAAACAACAAGACAAGAATAAAATGAACAATTACTTGTAGATTATTAATGGAAAGGAGAATCCGTGTTGTTTAAAAGAAATGGTATTCAGATGCAGTACTATATACTAAGAATGCCATATATATTCTTATTCTAAAAATGTAAAGTCTTTTAGGGGTTGGTTTTGAATATGTCAGTAGTATACATTTATTAATAATAATAATAATAATAATTACTGTTATTATTTACTTGCTTCCTTATTCATTTTAAATTCTAATAATGTAAAAGATTTGTTTTAAAGGTTGGGTTTGAGTGTGTCAGTATTTTTTATACTTATTGTTATATAAACAATATACATTTATAAAATCAATTTTTTAATTTTTTAAAAATATTTAAAATCATTTTCAGTAATTGAAATAAGGCTGAAATTAAAAAATAAATAAATATCAATATTAGATGAATAACTTTAAAAAAACTTATTTATGGTTCCTTTAGCTAACTGAAATAAATAAATTAAAGTACTAAAATTACTAAATCTGTAATAAGAATTTAAACTACACACACAGATGTTTATATCTGATATACATACATACACACATTTTTATATATATATATGTATGTATGTATGTTAAACTAAACTAATTAAATTTACAAAAGCACAAAGTTACAAAAAGTCTAGACGGTCTAAAAATAAAAGCTAATAAATACTAATACTTAATAAATACTATAATAGTATGTAAACAATACTAAAAACACACTAAAACCTAAAATAGCCAACAGTGTGTTGACCAGACATGTCCTACAAAAAATATCCTACTAAAATCAAGTTTTATGTCAAATGTAAAAATGCAAAAATGTTTATTTGAAGACTAGTTTTACCATCTGAGAATAGAAACTAAGTGGCGGCCATGATAGAAACATAACTGTCCTGTACTGCTGCATCTGGGCCATATCTACATGCAGAGAGCTCCAAATGAAGGCTTACCTTTCCATTCATCAATCGAGTGTTCCCTCTCATCCAGCTGCTTATCATAGATCTGTGGAGGAGGCTGAGACAGAGAGAAAGAGGAACACATGTAATCGTTCCCCCAACATATCGTTTAGTGAAACGTTATCATTGCTTGTCTTTAAGTCATAAAGACAATCTTCTTACAGTTAAAAAAAGAATAAAATCTCATGCTTTATTCATCAGGCACTATATGTACTTATATTTAGTGTTTAATATTGTCTAAATATAGCACATCTGCTCCTGCAGAGCCACTTATTTGATGTAATGCTTTTCATCTCGCATAGATCTTGATCAGAAAACAGCACTACATATGATTTGTAATGTTAAAACATCAGGGTTAATATGTTGCATTATAGTGTTCATATTATAATATATTGAGTAAATTACATGTGTCGATTAAATTATTTTGTTGTTGTAATTAATCATTTTTGCACACAAAAAAGTAACATGAACACTGTAATGTAAAGCGTTACCACCATTTGCACATGCAGCTCACATGTTCAATTGTAAGAACTTAGTAAATAAGGACCAAACACCACCATTAGTAGGACAGAAAATCAGATAAAAGTCTGCAGGTTTAGGATTCAGACAGAGACATGAGAGAGGCTGTGTTTCAGAACCTAGTGAGCAGCCTAACTAGACTGCATTTTGGGGCGTCATACCTTTGAACAATCAAATCAATCCTCAGCAGCATTTTGGGGCATTAATATGTTCAAACTGAGCATTTTTTTGGCATGTGATTCATTTCAAATGCTCCAGTGTTGCTGCCAAAAATGCTGTCTAGGTAGGCAGCTCACTAGGTTTTGTGACAAGCCAGAGAGTCAAAGAAAGATATAAAGATACAAAGAGAAAGAGAGTGATTAAATGGCAGTGAAAGGATCATTATGGGAAAACGGGGTTCCTTAACACACAATATTAATTTGCAGTATAATATATTTATTTCACAAAACCCACAGGTGAGTTATTTTAACGCCTTGACACTGATTAAATATTTCTAAGGCTATGTCTACACTAATCCAGAATCATTTAAAAAAGGCATCTTTTTCTCTGTTTTGGCCTTCCATCTTCCATTCCAAGATTTTTGACGCTCTCCCAAATGAACCAATTTGAAAATGCTGTTTTCAAACGGAGGAATTTTGAAAACAATGCATGTTTAGTCATGTGACGCATATTGTACCGATAGATATGTTTATGCTAGAGCCGGGCAATAAAATCTCAATTTTTTTTCCGAACAATTGACCGATTCCTGATTTCGATTTTTTTTTTTTCTTCGAAAATGTAACTACAAAATGATTCAAGTAACATTCTCTTGTGATCAACATGGTGTAAATGTAAAACAAATGACTTATGTTAATATTTTTTCCAGAAAATATGCATGACGTATGAAGGCGAATATTGTACAACCTTATCTTAAACGTATCATATTCAGAAATAATTTAAAATAGCAAAAAGTATTAGCAATAAATAACACCAGTAATAGCTTATTATTAACAGAAAATGTTTTGTAAAAACAGAATATAACACCTTTCAGCCTGTCACCATCATGCAAACTTGTTTCTCACCCATGAAACGGCATTCTAAAAACATGGTACATGATACAAAAAAAGTCAGCTCACGTCTAATAACTTTTTATCCCATTCCACTCCTTTTTTTTTCAATGTAATAATGCATGCCTGAATGAACAGTGATGTGTTCACAAGAGCGGTTAATCAGGTGCACCATCATGCAGTCGGATCATTTTCTGTAATCATTGCTGAACTGTCAACATGTCTAGTCTAATTGTAATATTTGCAAACATTTTTATTCAAAACCGCCATTTCTCCATTTAAAAGTAAAATTGAGGCAAAACATTAAATTTGAATTAATCGAAAAAAATCCGAAAAATTGCCTAGCCCTAGTTTATACCAAGTGCGCCGCCCTCAAAACATTTCGATTTCACAACAAGCCAAAACATTTCGATCGCCCCCTGGTGGCTGGCTGCAGCATAGGTTATAAACCCCGCCCTCTCCATGTAATCGAATGGGATGCGAGCCAAACTAAATCCAATTACACTTTACACAAATTTTTCCCAAAGGTGGTTTCTGTCATTTTAGTTAGTTCTCATCATGCTCACATATTTTCAAGTGTTGGTTTTAGTTAGTTATTTAATGGTATAAAAATGGGGCATAATGTCATGATTGACAGCTGTGCTAGTGATTGAGTGTGCGCAAGTATGGGCGGGACCTCTGGATCTACAGTGTAGACTTGGGCTCCAAATAACATAATCAGCAACAGCAGTTTCTGGCATTTTTTTGGCTTAATTTTTTTTTATTACAGTCAATGCTTTATACTGGTATTCACTTGCACAGTTTGTTAAACATGCATGCTACTTCGTACAATCTTCATATTACATTCCTGCAAAGGATAACAAAATTGACTCGCAATTGTTGACCTACGGCAAAACATGAGGCCATTTGTATTTTTACGCAATTTTATGCAAGTCCAGTAGGATGATTTAAGCGTCTTCCGACGTTTCAGTTTGGACAAGAAACTTTTGGAAAGCACATTAAAATGCTAGTGTGGATGGAGAGCGTTTTGAAATGAAAATGGCATTTTCAAATGCATCCGGATTAGTGTAGGCAATAGACATAGCCTAAAAGTGAGTGAGTTCTGTTTGTTCGGTGTAATTGGGAGGCATTTGTTAACTGGTTGACCTGAATGATGTCATATTGTTATACATCATTAAAACGAATAATTCATGATTTGCCAATATTTAAGGATCTAGACTCTAGAGAGTGGCATTTGACCACCAACCAGAATCGTGGGAAGGTTTGGTGCCTTTACATTTAAGTTTAAACCTCCTCAGCATTCTATTCTATTCTATTCTATAAATCTTATTTGACTACAGAATTTAAACTCATTATCTCATTATTGTTTGCTGCCTTCTACAAGATTAGTACACAATACAGACAGACACAAAAACACACAGATATTCACACCCTACACACACTGTGCAAACATTTTCTCCCCCGTTTTTGCGTTCTAGGCATCGATGTGTTACAAAGAGGTCGGCGTGTGAGTGATTTGAGATGAGGAGGTTTCCTAAGTGTGGAATGGTCTTTATTTACCATAGATATCTGCTGATTCCTGGCCTTCATCAGAGAAAGAGAAACACCAGAGAGAAGGAGAAAAGAATCACACTAATCATAACGATGCTTCATGGGTTATTAAAACAAACTATGTCATATTTTCTATCATACCGCTACCATATTAGCATTTTCGTTTCATATTTCGATCAACAGAAAATGTACGTTCACATAAAATGGCATCTGCTAACAGCTATACACAATACTAGTATTTTATTAAAAATTTGCCTCTTTATCTTTGTACTCTGTGTTCTGTACTCTCTAAAACCAGAAACCCAGACTTGCTGCGTCATTGAAACCCCTTTGAAACAGTTCAGACACGCACTTTAGACAAGAACAAGCTGTTTGTCAAAAGGGGACGTGTGAATAGAGTCAGAGTCAAATGCTTATTGAATGTTTAGAAATCTTCATCAAAGAACAGGACAACCTTCTATTATTTTTACTCCTTTCTTGTGTCCTCTCAAACTGATGAAGGTCCCCAGAATCAACCGTCAACATTTACAAACTGAACAAATGCAACATGGTAAACCTAGCTAATAATCTAAGACTACTGAGTGAGGATCTGTATGATCTGTAAATATAATATCCTATAATATATTGTAATTTACTGATAAATATTCTGACTAAAATTACATTGTTTTTGCCTGTATAATTTTTTCAGCACACAAAAACGATTAAACATTAAACTAAATAAATAAAATTAAATCAATCCATTACTAAATGTAGCTTTTTTGTAAAATAAATAAAACTGTAAAAACCTCATGAATTATTGCATATATGAATTATCGATATTTCAGATTTGGCAGAAAATGCATATTTTTGTTGGTCTAACCTAATGTTGTGGGTTTTATTCATTACATTTTATAAATAAACAATACATAATAATGTGAATGAATGAGTGAATGAATGAATGAATGAGTGGGTGAGTAGAGGAATGATTAAATTTAATGAGCGAGTGAGCGAATGAAAGTGAGTGAATGAATCAATGAATTAGTGAATAAATGAATGAATGAGTCAATGAATGAATTAGTGAATGAATGAGTGAATTAGTGAATGAATTAATGAGTCCATGAGTGAATTAGTGAATGAATTAATGAGTCAGTGAATGAATGAATGAATGAATGAGTGAGTGAATTAGTGAACGAATTAATGAGTCAGTGAATGAATAAGTGAGTTGATGTATGAATTAGTGAATAAATTAAAAACTCAGTGAATGAATGAATGAATTGGTGAATAAATAAATGAGTCAATGAATGAATTGGTGAATAAATGAACGAGTCAGTGAATGAATGAATTGGTGAATAAATGAATGGGTCAGTGAATGAATGAATTTGTGAAAATATGAATGAGTCAGTGAATAAATGAGTGGATGAATGAATGAATTGGTGAATAATTTAATGAGTCGGTGAATGAATGAACGAGTGAATGGATTAATGAATGAGTGGGTGAACAAATTAATGAGTCAGTGAATGAATTAATGAATAAGTGTGTTGATGTATGAATTAGTGAATAAATTAATGAGTCAGTGAATGAATGAATTGGTGAATATATGAATAAGTCAGTAAATGAATGAATGAATTGGTGAATAAATGAATGAGTAAGTGAATGAATGAGTGGATGAATGAATGAATTGGTGAATAATTTAAGGAGTCTGTGAATGAATGAACAAGTGAGTGAATGAATGAATGAATGAATGACATGATCTGAATAAATTAAGAATTTTTTTTCAATGTTTCACTTTAAAATCTTTCCATGCATTTTCATTGTCCTTAAAATTCAGACTGAATAGGTCAAATATACTATATCGATTTGTACCTATTTTAGTATTTTGCGTAGTATAACAATAAACTGTTAGTTTGTTTGATTTTTTTTTTTTTTTTTTTTTTTTTTTCCAATCCTTTCCAATCAGTTGTGAGTGATGGAGGATATCATGATTGGTCCCAGCGGTCCAACCATGTACAAAAACAAGTCAAATGAATCAAAAAACTGAATATGGCCAAACTTTAGCAAAGGCCTGAGTATAAAAGCTGTGGCCAGTCTTTAATTAGCTAGCAGTAGTGTGGAATTAACAGGTGACAGATGGTCCCAGGTGCACTAATCGATAGTGCTGAGAGAATTAGGGAGAGCTGTACTCACTGCCTCCACCTCAGCCGGGTCGTACCACACATTGATGTAGGGGTGCTGCAGGGCCTCGTCCACTGATATCCGCTTAGCAGGATCAATGATCAACATCTTAGACAGCAGGTCTCTGGCCTGACTAGCTGTAAAACATACAACAACAGAGCTTATGTTTCCATCATTAAAATGAGGGCATTTCACAGAAGTTTATCATTTTTATAAAGCTAAAGTTAAAACATTAATACAGCTAATGTTTATACATACAGTTAGAACAGAGAAATATATTAAGCAAGTAAACATAGTTATGGCTGATTTCAGATGTTTGAGGAATGCAGTGCAAACATCTCACAAATCAGACAAGACAATCTTTATATTTCATCCTCTATTTCTGTTTGTTCCTTCGCAAGGGCACTGAAAACATCACACTCTCTTTTCCTGCTCTTCCTTCCTCAAGCTCTCACCTTTCCTTCCCTCTCTTCCTCTCCACCTCTGTACGCTCTCTGATTCCCTCACTTTCTCGCTCTATAAATAGCCGGGTAAAGTCAGACCCTTTCTCTCTCCTCTCACAGCATCATCCCATCTCTCCCTTCTCTCTGCCACCAGCTGGACCGCTTCAAAATGGCCGACACTGATTTCTGCAGATCTGTAAGGCTGACTCGCTCCCCCTCACTGCCTTTCAATTTGTCATGTAAATGTTTTATTAATATGACAAAAATTTTAAATGTATCTAAGTCTTTTCGGACTATAAATTCAGACTGAAATGCAAGTGGAAACAGAAATAGTCAAAGTAAAAATTAACAAGAATAAATTCACAAAATAAATGGAGTAAATGTAATAAAATAAAATACATGAAATGGAACCAAAATATGATGAAATACAATGACAAAATAAAATAAATTTATAAAAATAATACATAAAATGAAACTAAATGCAATCTGAATAGACAAATAAACAAAAAGTTAATGCACAAAAGGAACAAAGTTAAACAAAATAAAACAAAATGACATGACATAATCACGATAAAAATTAAGTGACATAAAATGACAAAATGATCAAACAAATAAAAATAAATAATATAATAAAATATAAAATAAATATACCATTTTAAATGAATAAAAAATGAAAACAAAACAATGTTTAAACAAATTAAAATAATCAAATGAATAAATAAAATCAAATGATAAAATCAAATCAAATACAATAAAATATGGTGGCTCCTATTTTTGGCCTTTAGTGTCTCACAGCACAGCCCATATTGGATTCCTTATCTTACACACCCAGAACAGTTCACGGAGCCTCGACTAACAGGCTGATGTGTGGAATCAGGGACTCATCAAAAATGTGCAGTGCAATGTTGCACAAGGCCCAGAATTAAGTGTGTGTTGAACCCTCTCCTCCATCACACAGTCACAGCCCGAGCCTTTAGCTGCTGTACCTGACGGGCCGCTTCAGAATCACACTCATATCCATTAGTCTCACCCACAACATTTACAATCACAGACACACACAGTCTAATCAGCACAGCAGTGCCATATATTCCTCTTTGTTTCCCAAATTGTGGACAATTCAGCATCTGCCTGTGATGTCTGTTCACCAGGAATAAACTCCACCACACAATTTCCATATCAAAAGCTCATGATTCTCCTCTGTTATCCCCCGAAGAACAACAGGAGCTCTGATAACAATTTATGAAACGTCTCTCAATTTTGCAAATGGGAAAGAAATTGCTGCCTGATTCTTGCTGGCAAACCATTAAAATAACACGCATACAAATACAAACAGAGATGAATCAAACAGAAATATCTGTGTTCACCTCATTTGATTATTTAAGTATTCTAGTAGTATTTTTGAATAAACCTCATAAAGAAATGGCTTATTTTACAACTGGATACTTTTTCACATTAAAGTAAAAGGAATGAGTCTTTACATATATATATATATTTATTAAATAAAATAAAAAAAATATAAAATATTATATATATATATACATATATATATATATATATATATATAATATATATATATATATATATATATATATATATATATATATATATATATTTTTTTTTTTTAATTTTAATTTTATTTAATAATATAAATTTTTTTGAATGCCAAATAACATGCTCGCAGGTCGCAACTAAATGTGCACAAATTCTCACTTACCTTTGAGTTTGTTGTGCTCCGAGTCTGCAGGGAACAGGCAATCAGGGAAGAGTTTTGGGAAGGTCAGGCCAGCATATTTTGGCCTGTTCTCCACGTAGTTACGCACCGTCGGCTGCAGTTTCTTCATGAACTCAGGAGAGGGTGTGCCAAGCTGCTCTATAACCTTATTCCATTGGTCGATGTCTGAATGTGGGTGAAGTCATGGAAAAAACACCTACGTATACACACCTCACCCTTCAGGTTGCTTATGCATTACATAAAGCATCATATTTCACTTTTAAACAGTATAAAATGAAGATAAATACATAATGTAGTTAATCTAATATGATTACACAAGACAAACATAAAAGCAAGTGCTTTGAGCCAAAAAATGCCACAGGTAATAAAAAAAAGTTTGATTACAATTCCTCCCCAGCATAATAAAAGCTAATTCAGTGAAGGTTAAAACACCCAGAAGGGTCCTATTTAGAACCAGAGTGTGAAAAAAGCCTGAATTTGTACTGCATAAATGGAAAAGAAACCAAATCGAGATAAGAGAAATTGATTCTGATGACACCAAACAAGACATTACAATAAGAGAATCTGAATTTTGTTGGAAATTACTGCCCATTAGGCTCAAACATAAACTCCTGACACCATAAGATCTAATATTACCTAATATTCCAACGTTACTCAATATTATAACTCTCAATTTCGTTATGCATTTGCATACTGTGATAATCATGTAAGAGTTTATTCCAAAGGCAAAAACAGTTTCAGACAACTAATGTTTTCATTAGTGCATATTACATATACTGTATAGTATTGCATCATCATTTTATGTCAAATACATCAATATCATCCATTCATTAATACAAACTCAATATTTATATTGAAAATGTAATTGTAAATGTAACTTTTTACCCCAACATTTCAAATTTCAGTGGCATTTTTGTCAATTTCTGTGTTATTTTTCGCCTGTTCATTTCTGAGGCCGATCTATCATCACACGCTTGAGCTGATTTATTATCACATATCACGTTATCAATCCGACTGCCTGACCTAATATCGTGAGCGATAAATGAATGAATAATTAATATAACAAATATTTAATTAACTGATTTAATTTTTATTTACATCACCGAATGTTTGGAATGATTTCTTTTTCCATGCTCACCGAGGCTGTGGAAAAATACAGTAGAAATATTGTGAAATTGTAATAGTGTGAAATATTATTATTATTATAAATTAAATGAATTGTTTTCTATTTGAATATATTTTAAAATTGAATTTATTCCTGTGACGACAAAGCTGAATTTTCAGCATCATTACTCCAGGTTTCAGTGTCACATGATCCTTCAGAAATCATTCTGATATGCTGATTTGCTGAAATTTATAATTAAATTAATAATTTTTGTGGAAATTTTCAGGATTCTTTGACGAATAGGAAGTTCAATTAACAGTATTTATTTGAAACAGAAATCATCTTTAACATTGTAAATGTATTTGCTGTGACTTTTGACCAGTTTGTTATATTTATGCATCCTTGCCAAATAAAAGTAAGTACCCAAAACTTGAAAATATAATGATTTACACAAAAATAATGTTTAACCAAATCACATATTAGAATGATTTAGGATCATGTGACACTGAAGACTGGAGTAATGATGCTTTGATCACAGGAATGAATTACATTTTAATATACATTAAAAAAAGAAAACAGTTATTTTAAATCGTAATAATAGTTCACAATATTACTCTTTTACAGTTTTTTGATCAAATAAATTCAGCCTTGGTGAGCATAAGAGACTCAAAAGTAGTGTACATAACACCTGAATGTTATTGACCGGTTCAAACACTTCTTACTTAATAAATCGGAGAGACTGTTGGAATTCAACACTCTTGATTATTGGCATTTAAGCAAATGGTTTACGGCATATAGCTCTGAGCTGGCCCGAGTGAATGGATCCTGAAGACGTTAAGAGCCGTCTGTGTGGGTGCCTAGCAACAGACGGGGGAAATAGATGTTGTCATGGCAGCCCGGCTAGCCTTGGGGAGTCACATGACTGCTTTTGCTCCCCAGGCTTCCCATGATTCCCACAAAGGGGGGTCCTGGTTCAAAGGGCCGGGGCAGCCAGGACCACATTACATCATCCAACGGGAACGACACCCCCCCCCCCCCCCCCCACACACACACACACACACACAAACCCAAAACACAAAGCCAGACCCATATCTTTCTCCCTCTATCTTGCAATCACATGTTTAAGGGAGCCAAACAAACAATAACGGCTGCCTGGTGGCTTTCTTTCTCCAAATAGCTTCCAAAATCAGGTTAAATGGCGAGTCTAATAAAAAACAGGTTTGTCTCTATCAGATTCCTGCGCTCTATATATATATTCAATTCAGCCTTGTTGAGCATAAGATATATTAGCAGACACCAAATATTTAACATTTAAACGGTAGTTTATTTATATATATATATATGTTCACATTTTAATATGCATGTGTGTGTATATACACATACACACACATTCATATGGTCATATTTGGCAAGTAAAATATGAAAGAAGACAGCAGAGTGAAAAACAGACAGAAGGGAAGGATACGATCTGTCCCTGGAAACAGCACTGTTCCTCTTATAACTTCCCCAAAGATACAGCCTATAGACCACATGTCCACTACACCACACACACACATACACATATGCAACACACACTCAATATATCACATAAAATGACACGCAAACTATATATTTTAATATAATAATTCTTTTCCAAAACCTGATTTAGAAAACTACCTAAGCAATTCAGATGCTTGAATCAATTCCAGTGCAGTTTGTTTCTTGGATTCATAATTTCTGAGTGCAATGCATTCTGGAATAGTCTATTCGCTGATGAATAATTTCAAACCTGCTAATGGATTTTGCCAAAAGAAGGTATTTTACAAGGCATTTTCCACAAAGGATTTGTTCTTTTAATTACGCGAACCACATTTTGGAAAAGTCTATGCGGGCAGCTCAACAGATTTATAAAGAGTACTGACTGAGAATAGTGAATGTGACACGTTTAAAAGATTATCCGTTTCGTTCAAAATCTCACTTCACTTATGAACTCACGCAGGTTCGGTGAGATAATGCAATCTTTCATATTCATGATTTAAATATTCTAATTTATTATTAAACGAGGAGATTAGAGCCATCTTTGTTAAGAATCTAAAAAAGGTTATTAAAATGTGACAAGGAAAAAAAAAAATCAAGGGCAATTTTTTGCCAAAGCATATCAGGCACAGAGTTACACTTTCAACTGCCTTTAGTGTGTAATGTTGAGCATGAAAAAGATCTGCAAAGTTACAAAGCACAAAGTCACTCCAAAGGGAGTTATTCTCTATTTCAGAGAAGCACGGTGTCTGAACTCCCTGAGACGCCTTTATTGTAGTCTTGAGTTTCTTTCGAGGAACCAACACATCACAATATTCCTCACCCACATTTTTTTTTTTTTTTTTTTGCTTTCGATACCCATGCTTGGTAATGTGTTGAAACTTGCAGTTATGGAATGGGGCGTTACATTTCTGAAACATGCTTGAAGCAGCTGACCAATCACAACACTTGTCCAGCTGGCCAATCAAAGCACATTGGGAGGAGCTTCACAGAGACCGGAACAAAACAGAGGTTCGTTTCCCTAAAGTATCGTTCGCCAAATATGGTTTCAAGTTCCATTAAATTGTGTTCAATGAAACAGAACTTGCGCCCATAGTTGGCTTCGGGAAACGCACCAAGAGCGTTACTGACAGACTGGAAAATGAGGTGCTGTTGTAAAATATGTGAAAAATAATGTTTTTTTTTGTTTTTTAAACATTCAAGCATAAAAATCTATTCTAGTAGACCCCAGAACCAAAATCAAGACGCTGAAGGCATGATAGATCCCCAAATGCAACCAAAATAAAAATGTTAAAAGCTTAAAATAGCTTTAGTGTTTCAGGCTTTGGTAAAGCAGACCCTGTAGATGCTGACTAGGTAAGAGGTATCGATGAGACAGCACAGCAAAGAAGTTCATTCAGGCATGCGTTTATAAGTTTTTTAAAAAGACCCAAATAAGCCAAGCTTGGTCGACGGGATCAATACCTTAATTGAAGTTTGGAGAGGAGAAAAAAAGCGCTGTTCAACTACAATTTAACTCTCTAGAATTCACCACCATCACAGAACAATCCAAAAACAGCAGCAGAAATAGAAATCACAAAAAAAAAAACCCGAAAAAAGTTCAACCTAATGAGTGACTGAAGAGGGAGACTGTATCATTATTTCACTAGTTACAATCTCTCTAATTGCCAATTATGCAAGAACCTCTTCCCATTAAAGGACAGAATAACTTGCAGTGAGAAGAGATGCAAAACATCTGACAATGATCCCATCCTAATGAACAAAATCTTCAATATTCATCTGGGAATGAGAGAATGTACAAGTATCACAAAATGGAAAAAGAGACTTATACAGCATTTGCATATTTTAGCTACAACTAAAAATAAGAAAGCCTCAACAAAACCTGTAGGTTAGCAGAACTACAACCTTAGTCGATTAGTTATGCCTGAACAGATGAACACTGGTCCAGTCAGGTTGAGTCACATGTGGACCACAAAACCATGGAAACATAAAATAGTACTCGTAAAATTATTATAAGTGTGTGTGTGCGTGTATATATATATATATATATATATATATATATATATATATATATATATATATATATATATATATATATATATTAGGCTAGTCAAATCAAGTCAGTTTGGACCCATTCATGAAGGATACAATCCCTGCCGGGGAATAGGATTTTGTGGCGCACCATTTCTCCCATGATGCAACCAACTGACCAAATATCCACTGCAGGCACAGAAGCAAGAAAGAGAGCAAAGAAAAGAAAAAGAGAGGTTAGCGTTAGCAAAAACAGTCATCAGTGATGGAGAGAGAAAGACCAACGTGAGCTGTATCACTCTTGCTAATTATATCTGCCACACATGTAATTAGACAAACGATTATTCCACAACTGCTCAGATCAAAGTTGGAGTTGGGGACAGATCTCAGGGAGGACCGTTGTTGGCAGGAAATCCATAGCCTGACCTCTTTCTTTTTCTCTCAAACTCTAAATATACACACTAATGTTTAAGTCTTTAGTGTATTAATGAGGTTTCAAGCAGTGGGGAAACTGTTAGTATTTCAGTAAATTAACAGCTGGTTAGCAAAACATCTAAGTAATGAAGTAACGTTCCCAACCACAAACTTAGTTACTTTTACTCAGCTGGGCTGCTCATTTTAACACATACTTTGCAGTCAACACTACATAAATATTGTCATTTAACACAATTTCTTTCTTTCCCGTGTTCCTGTATTTCCTACTCTTGGGACGTTTGTATTAATGAGTAGCAAAGTCGCATCAGGTGCGTTCAAGTTACTTTGGTGGGAGAAAGATGGTGATGTAACTTAGTCTTAGTGCGAACAAAAACATTTTCGTCAATACAGACGTTGCATCCAACATATTTTCTCACTAACACGCTCCCAACTCGAAAACTCGGAAATTTCAGAGTTTCCCTTCTTGTAATCACGACTTTGTGGTGGTGTTCAGTCATTCAAAATGTAAAATAACCATATTTACTTCCAAAACGAAAACTTGCTTAAATACACAATGTAGTGAGGTCATGTGACCACAATATAGCATACTGTCATTTGCATAAAACGCACTGCTTCACACACTAACTAAAATACAACAATTGTTGGCAGACATGGAATAAAAGTCACAAAACTCCATTTTTGATTTCATGGGTGCTATTTGAAAGTGTTGCCAAATCTGCATGAAGCCCAGTGATTGGTCATGTGAGCACAATATAGCATTCTTCCATTTGCATAAAACATACTGCTTCAGAACTAAAATATTAAAATTGCTTGCAGCCCTGTGATTGGTTTACCGTTCTCCTTGTAGCCCATGCCCAGGATGACCTCCGGGGCCCTGTAGTACCGCGTCACCACGTAGGGCGTCATCATAAAGCTAGTGCCGGCGGTTCTCGCCAACCCAAAGTCCAAGATCTTCAGCGTACAGTCGGATTTCACCACAATATTGCTAGGTTTCAGATCCTTAAAGGGGAATATGTGTCATGGTGAGGAGATGACAAGATTTTTGTTAGGAATTTAGATTTTATTGATTATTTAAGTCCTTTCCAACCAGGAATGAATTTCGGTTCATGTAAAATGATTTCATCAGTATTGATCCTGCGGTGTGTATCCATGTCTCTCACCCTGTGGATGATGCCAGCTGAGTGCAGGTGTTTGATTCCACACAACATCTGGTACAGCAGGTAGGACATCCTCTCATGGTCCAGTTCCATCTGAATCACCTGGCAAAGGTTTGCATCCATCAGCTCCATGACCAGGTAACTGGAGAAGAGAGAAATAGTTAGGCAGAAAATGTGAATTTCACAGAGTGGACAACAGCAACAGTGACTGTCGCATTGATTCTGTCAGACTCCATTGGCGTGGCTTCATTCATGCCTTCTTAATGAACAAAAGAGAGTGCGGTGGATCAATGTAGATCTTTACAAGCAGAGAAAATATTTTTCAGTTGATGACAGTCAGCATGGCGGTGAATGGAATGCTAACAGTCAACTGTTTTCTGCTGAGTGCTCAAAATTTATGGATTATACATCACATTTGTAATTTATTTAGTTCCAAAACAGAGAACAGAGAGTTGACCCTCAACTAATCATCTGAAGATATATATATATTAAATTACTGTTTGATAAAACTGAAACTGATGTTTTCACCAATAATTGATGCTATTTTCTTAGTTATTTGTTACTGTTATTATGCTTTATTATTTTTTAAATGTGTGTGTGTGTGTAAAAGTCACAAAAAATGGCTTCTTGGCAAACCACAATGAAGCTAGTTTGTTAATTTATTATAATTTAGTCAGCATGAACTCATGCCCTATCCATCCTAACACTCAAATCATCCGGCTTTGACATTTCATACTCAACGTATTGATCCTTCTCTAGATTAGTCCACACAGCGTGTAGAATAAATTAAGGCATGGGCAGCACTAGAGTCAAGCATCAGGACCAACCGAGAGCATAAACGACCGCAGGTGATAGATCACCCTCGAACTGCAACATCACAGCAGTTGTATTGGGACCCCGCGTGAGTTCAGACACCACGGGGCATGCTGTAATCAACCTAAAATATCATAAATCACCCTAGCTAACAATAAATGTCCCCTTGCATTTCTGATCATATTTCTTTCCATAGGAAAGAATAGGGGGGTGGCTTGAACGTGGCTTATCCAATCAGATTTCAGAGCCATGATTGTTGTTTAAACGTTAGCTGCAAACAGTTTATATCCAGACTTTAAGAGTGTTTATTGTAATATAATCAGATGACTTCATGTCCGGAAAAATCCCCAAATGTTACTTACACATCTTGGAATTCCTCTAAAGACTTCTGTGGTGTGAAGACATTTAATAAGCTGATGATCTGGAGGAGAAAAGAGAAGAACTTTAGTTAATCATGAAATTATACAATGATATTCCACTGGATAAATTATTAAATTAATTGTTCAAGAAAAAAAAAAAAAATATATATATATATATATGTACACAAACATATTTATATATTTAAATATATATATATATGTATAACGCGTTCTCAAGGCAATTCGTACGTATTTTACGAGTGAGGTCATACGTTTCATATGTTTTTTTGCTAAATCGTACGTATTTTACGAGTTGCCAAATTTGTGCGAATTTGTACGAGTGAGGTCGTGCGAATTAGCCACCTCGTAAAATACGTGCGATAGCGTTGATGTATACTAATAAACTATTTATTTAGTTAGTTTCACAGGTTAAATAACAGCACGCTGGTTTTGAATTACTCAAAGGTGTGTGAATAATAGCAGTACTGTCATTTATCTGTGAACTATTCCTTTTACTACTTATTCTGAATAACATGTAAGTAAAGTTTGCCCAGTTATTTTTCTCAAAAAGAGGCTGAGAGATTTATAAAAGGACTGTTCAACAGCCAATAAAAGTTGAGGCACATTTGTATTTCTGTCACGTCCCAGCTGTCCTTTATAACCCGAGTCTCAGAAAGAGGGACGGTGAGAGAGAGAAATCGAGGGGGGGAGGACAGGAGATCTGGCAGCAGCATTGTGAAGTGAACTCTTCAGTTGCCAAAAAAGTGTCTCTGTCTCTTAACACTATCACTCCCTTTCTCTCTTTTTGTTATTCATCATCCAATCCCACCAATCTCTCTCTCTCTCTCTCTCTCTCTCTCTCTCTCGGCCTGAGGTTCATGTGCTGTACCAAATACTGTATGTACAGTAATGCCCAACACGGCGGCCAGCAGGAACAGAAATACCGCCTTTCAGTCTAACAAACAAATAATTAGTTACAAAAGGGTAATTCTCCAGGCTCGTTATTCCCTACTAACAAACACCCTGAGATTTTTGAATTTGGTTTAATGGAGGATTTAATTTTCTTGAGCCCACTTTTTGTCTCACAGGAAACCGTTTTTAGCAACATTTGCCATCTAGTAGGACAACGGGTGAGAGATATTGAGCTCTGGCACTCACGTTTTTGTGATTGACACATTTCATTAGCACCAGCTCCCTGTATGCTCTCTTGGCGTGAGTCTGGTTCTGAAAGGGTCTGCTGAGTTTCTTAATGGCCACATTTCTGTCCAGGACGGCATCATATCCAGCACTGCCAGAGAAAGAGAAAGAAAAAGCAACATTAATGTTTGCAAAACAATAGATGCGTCCCGATTTGCGACGCTACACAGACCCATGCATACTGCATAGGTATATAGTGTATACTTTAAATGCATAGTGATTGTCATTTGGGAAGCAACTAATGAGTTGAAATTCATTTAAATGTTCAATCCATTCAGAGTGGAATTAAACAAAAATCCCCATCTAACCATTGGCCTAAAAGCAAAGATGCAAAGTGCTTTTTGAATTTGCAGCTAATTTCAATTTTAAAAGGTTATAAAATAAACTAGATTTGCATTTTCACAAAGAAATAGTTAAGTTTTTAAGTAATGTAAGTTTTGATTCCGTGGAAATGAAATGGTCAGTACACGTAATGTTTTCAATTGCCAATCGGAATTGAGTATGCAAATAAATGCAAAAATGAAGACCAATCACAAAGCAGTGAGGAAATATCACACTGACATCACCAGTTTCAGTTGTATTCTGAATGTACATTACACTGAACTACTCATGTAAATGCATGAATGTTTCACCAATCATTATTACATTTTTGGGTCTTTAGTGACCCGTATGTAAATCTAACATGGACAGCTCTCTAACTGCAGCAGTAGAATAAAACTCTACAAAAAGCATGAAAACCCAACGTGTGTGTGTGTGTGCACACGTTTTTGTGATTAGGTATTACAACGTAAACATGTTTTATGAGGACATTTCATGAGTCCTCATATTTAAAACAGCTTTAAAACATATTAAAATATGTTTTATTAATAATATAAAAAGTAGAATGTTTTCTGTGATGGGTAGGTTTAGGAGTAGAATGTAGGGGGATAAAAGTACAGTTTGTACAGTATAAAAACCATTACACCTATGGAAAGTCCTCACTTTGATAGCAAAACAAACCTGTGTGTGTGTGTGTGTGTGTGTGTGTGTGTGTGAGTGTGGCTTCAGTTCCAAAGCACTGTAGAAAACAAAGTGGCCAATGGTGATATATATATATATATATATATATATATATATATATATTAAAAAGCACTATATTTTTTCACGACTAGATGGCTAGGTACAGGGAGTGCAAGAAGAGGCATCATGTTCTGAGAGGTTTATGACTAAATGCTTCAACCCACAAGGCTGCACTGAAAAAGTCTGCTCTTTAACCATGTTGACATGTGCTGGTAAAGGTTGAAATGCCATTGCAAAAAAAAAAAATAAAGACCGATGTGACCGATGTGGAGGAAAAATGATTTCCTCCCGTGGCCACAAACCGAACTGAAAAGTTGAGTGTCTGCCATATTCTACGGTCAAAACATAAAAACCTATTAAAAAGCCTTGTGGGTGAATAAAATGTGTGATGTTTACTTGCTCAAGAGTGCCCTCTTTCCGAAATGGGCCTCACTGCAGAACAGTGGCAAGGTTGGATCCAGATCCAACTCCTCGCACTTTACATATCCCTAAACCTCGTGGATCTTGTGTTCTGCAGTGAGGAGCTACTGCTCTTTTTGGCTTTCAACGCAACCTTTTTTAAAACCTCCGTTACAACCCAACAGTCAAAGCAGCATGTTTACACCTCAATAATAGTGTGAACGCACAGGCCCATGTGGATCTTTGATTCACCTATGGATTATTTGAGTGGACAGTCAGAGCTGTGGGGATTGTTATACAGCAGATGGTCAAAGCAGAAGGGGGTGAGGTACACCAAAACAGGTTTTCTAGGAGGGGTGAGGAGACACCCTACAGTACAAACACACCAGGGTTACAGTTTACTAAAACTAAAACCATAAAACAACATGCCATTACTTGAAATAAAATTAAAAATATTCGATAATATTCACTTAACATTCAATGACTCTGATCAGATCGAGGGCACAAAAAAAAAAACTTGATTGGGACAGCGCTAATAAAAAGAAGTTTCAAATGCTAGAAACTAAACCATGTGAATTTAGGCAGGCAAGATTTTCTCTGGGCGATAGCATGAAAGTTTCTAAAGCACTTTTTTTTTGGAAGCGAGGACTGATGTGTCCATGGTAACGGCAGTTTGAGAGATTTTTTTGGCTAATGGTGCCATAGATACCCATTTGTGTCAAAGATGATGTCATGGCTGTCTCTCTAGGTGGTTAATGCATTGCAGTATTGCTCTTCGAGAGCCCTGCCTACAGGCAGCTGTCACAAACCAGACACCATTTTAACTACTTTACCACCACATTTTAAGCTACAGCATAAGAAACAGTTCATACAAATAAAAAGATCTGACATGTAACCGCCGGCACTATATCACACTAGTGAAATCCGAAGGAATAGTTTATCTAAAAATATTCTGTTATCATTTATTACACATATCCAAAAGAAATCTATCTTCTAAGGAATAGAAATAAGATGTCAAAACTGAGTTACAAAACTGCCATGAAACAAAAACGATAATCGTTAATTCATAATGATAAGCTCCAGGAAAAAAGTCACAAAACAACTTAAGTTCATACGACTTGTCCTCAAAACCATATAATAGATTTGAATGAAAAACAGACTGTGACGGCAGGAAACAGGCGTTTCAAACCGTGTTTGGGAGACTGTCTTTGGTTTACTACAGTTTTAAAGAGAAATTACTCTGCAATGGTGTTGACTGATGAATTTGCACTTAAAGCATACGGAAAATACCACAAAGACATATAAACAACATTAAAAACGTGATATTCACCATAGGGGTCTTTAAAACTTTCCAACATTTTTAGAACACTAAAAATCCTCTTTTTTTTAATTAAATACATTAAAGACCATATTTAATCACTATAATTAAAGCACAAAACATCTCACGCCCCAAACCCAACACTGAAGATAACAAAGTCACTGACAGCCATAGTCGAGTTTCGTGACAGCCTGGTGAAATTAAACACAGCCTAGTGTAATTAACTTGACTCTAAGTTCATCAGTGTTCAGCCCCTCTGCCAGCAGCTGAAGAGTTCCCTCAGAAGTGTCCTATCAACTTGTTTGTGCTCTCATTATTTTCCTCTCATAAATGACAGAGTTTTTGTGCCTAAGATTTTTCTTGTCATATATGCAAGACATGTAAATAAAGGCATTTTGATATGGGGGTGTATAATAATCAGAAATTAGTTCTACCGTAGTGATTTCTGCATAAAATAGAATTAAAGGCACAATATGTAATTTTTCACCACTAGAGGTCACTTATTCAAAACAAAGGCGTAGCTTGAAGATGCCTTAATTTCACAGAATAATTTTTCACCACTAGAGGTCACTTATTCAAAACAAAGGCGTAGCTTGACGATGCCTTGATTTCGCGGAATAATTTTTCACCACTAGAGGTCACTTATTCAAAACAAAGGCGTAGCTTGACGATGCCTTGATTTTGCGGAATAATTTTTCACCACTAGAGGTCACTTATTCAAAACATAGGCGTAGCTTGACGATGCCTTGATTTTGCGGAATAATTTTTCACCACTAGAGGTCACTTATTCAAAACAAAAGCGTAGCTTGACGATGCCTTGATTTCGTGGAATAATTTTTCACCACTAGAGGTCACTTATTCAAAACAAAGACGTAGCTTGACGATGCCTTAATTTCGCGGAATAATTTTTCACCACTAGAGGTCACTTGTTCAAAACAAAGGCGTAGCTTGACGATGCCTTGATTTCGCGGAATAATTTTTCACCACTAGAGGTCACTTGTTCAAAACAAAGGCGTAGCTTGACGATGCCTTGATTTCGCGGAATCATTTTTCACCACTAGAGGTCACTTGTTCAAAACAAAGGCGTAGCTTGACGATGCCTTGATTTCGCAGAATAATTTTTCACCACTACAGGTCACTTATTCAAAACAAAGGCATAGCTTGACGATGCCTTGATTTCGCAGAATCATTTTTCACCACTAGAGGTCACTTATTCAAAACATAGGCGTAGCTTGACGATGCCTTGATTTCGCAGAATCATTTTTCACCACTAGAGGTCACTTATTCAAAACATAGGCATAGCTTGACGATGCCTTGATTTCGCGGAATCATTTTTTCGCGGAATAATTTTTCACTACTAGAGGTCACTTGTTCAAAACAAAGGCGTAGCTTGACGATGCCTTGATTTCGCGGAATCATTTTTCACCACTAGAGGTCACTTGTTCAAAACAAAGGCGTAGCTTGACGATGCCTTGATTTCGCGGAATCATTTTTCACCACTAGAGGTCACTTGTTCAAAACAAAGGCGTAGCTTGACGATGCCTTGATTTCGCAGAATAATTTTTCACCACTACAGGTCACTTATTCAAAACAAAGGCGTAGCTTGACGATGCCTTGATTTCGCGGAATCATTTTTCACCACTAGGGGTCACTTATTCAAAACAAAGGCGTAGCTTGACGATGCCTTGATTTCGCGGAATAATTTTTCACTACTAGAGGTCACTTATTCAAAACAAAGGCGTAGCTTGACGATGCCTTGATTTCGCAGAATAATTTTTCACCACTAGAGGTCACTTATTCAAACAAAGGCGTAGCTTGACGATGCCTTGATTTCGCGGAATAATTTTTCACCACTAGAGGTCACTTATTCAAACAAAGGCGTAGCTTGACGATGCCTTGATTTCGCGGAATCAATTTTTCGCGGAATCATTTTTCACCACTAGAGGTCACTTATTCAAAACAAAGGCGTAGCTTGACGATGCCTTGATTTCGCGGAATCATTTTTCACCACTAGGGGTCACTTATTCAAAACAAAGGCGTAGCTTGACGATGCCTTGATTTCGCAGAATCATTTTTCACCACTAGAGGTCATTTATTCAAAACAAAGGCGTAGCTTGACGATGCCTTGATTTCGCGGAATAATTTTTCACCACTAGAGGTCACTTATTCAAAACAAAGGCGTAGCTTGACGATGCCTTGATTTCGCGGAATAATTTTTCACCACTAGGGGTCACTTATTCAAAACAAAGGCGTAGCTTGACGATGCCTTGATTTCGCAGAATCATTTTTCACCACTAGGGGTCACTTATTCAAAACAAAGGCGTAGCTTGACGATGCCTTGATTTCGCGGAAAAAAATTTTCGCGGAATAATTTTTCACCACTAGAGGTCACTTATTCAAAACAAAGGCGTAGCTTGACGATGCCTTGATTTCGCAGAATCATGCGAGGTGTCGTCTTAATGTCTACAGACAGTGGAAAAGAATCCGACTTGAGTCATGTTCATGGATGAGCTACTGCATTAAAGATTTATTAACATTACTGAAGTATGAAGCAGGGTGTGGCTGAAAGGAGCTGAACGAGGCCGCCGGAGCGATTGCTAATGATAGATGAGCGCGACACACATCTCAAGAGCAGCGGAGCTTTTATTATGCCGCAGACGAGTGCTTCCGCTGCTTCCGGTCAAGAGTATGTGGGGTAACAGCGCTGTTTTATCATATTAGATATATTTGTGTGTTGAAAGTTGTTATAATGCTACTGTGGCTGTATAATGCATTTGCTTGGTGGCTGTTATGAGACGCTTACTACACACTGCAGGAAATTAGATCGATATTAGGCGTGGTAAAACATGGAACTCGCGGTAAATCAAGGAAATGAGATTTAAACAGTAAGACTTTCTGTGTCGAGCTATATAACAATGATTAGTTTTCGGTCAATGAATGCATGCAAACAGTTCATTCAAAGCATCTTTGGTGTTTCCATGGTAATGATGTCATTGATAGGTGACGCACGGACATGGCCCTGGTTAAAATTGCTTATTTCTCTGGATTTAAACATCATCGGAAACATTTGGGATAACGTAAGTACATAAGGCAACAAAATATATAACATTGTTCTAGTCGTTTTGGGATGTTTGATGAATCCCAAAATCTTACATATTGTGCCTTTAAGACATAGCATGTACTCTAGTGTTCAAAAATTTGGAGTCGGTTTGATTTTTAAAATTCGCTTAAGCTTCTTTATTTGATCAAAAATACAGAATCAAGTGTTAAATACTATTTAAATGTAAAATAACTGTTTTTATTTTTAAATATTTTAAAATGTAATTTACCCCTGTGATGGCAAAGCTGAAATTTCTCCAGTCTTCAGTGTCACACAATCCTTCAGAAATCATTGCAATATGCTGATTTGCTGCTCAAAGAAACATTCTGATTATTGTCAACATTGAAGCTGTGCTGCGTCATATTTTTTTTGTGAAAATACATTTTTTCAATTTTTTTCGGCATTTATTTGATATAGAAATCTTTTGTGACGCTATTAATGTCTTACAGAACCCAAGCTTTTGGGTTGGACATGCATTAAAACAGTTATATGTAAGATATGCAACAGTACGGTAAATGTTAAAAAAAAAAAAACGGTAGTATGCCATTTCAAGCCCTCACTTTGAGCACACAGCTATCATCAGTGTAACATAAATGTGGAAATAGCATACTGCTTTCATCCACTGTTTTGGCCCAAAAATCCCCATAGAGTCTCACAGCATCTTTTTGATTCTTGAGAAATTGCCTTTGTATTACATAATGGATTACATAATTCAAAACCGAGTGTGATTCGTTGCATTTGTTCATAATGTTTGTTTGTTTTTCTAGATGTACTTACACATTTACTTTCTTGCCACACACCTTTTTACCCAAAATGCAATAAAGAAGAGAGTCCTGCAAGACATAGAATCTCATTTTGTGTATTGGCGTGTGTGTGTATGTGTGTGTGATATGATAAATTATTAGTGACCAAACCTTTAGCAGCAGCACGATGCCAGCTGCTCACAGCTCTGAGCATTAACTCTGAGGAAAGCAGCACTGCGTCATTTAAATATTCAGCATGTAGCTTTCCAACATGGACTGTGAATGATATGATGGATCTGTTTAATAACACCGCAGATCCAGCTATCTAAACTATGGCATGAAAATGTCATGATAACCTAACCAACATACTTAATAATTTGATAAATGGTTGATTTGTTTAATGATAATAAATACATGAATACGTTTTTGAAAGAAGATTCTTCTGCTCACCGAGATTGCATTTATTCGACAAAAAAAAAGAGAGAGTAAAGAGTAATATTGTTAAATATAATGAACTCTTTTCTATTTTTATACATTTTCTAATGCAATTTATTCCTGTGATGGCAAAGCTGAATTTTCAGCATCATTACTCCAGTCTTTAGAGCCAGAAATCATTCTAATATGCTGATTTGCTGCTCAGTTATGAGCAAAACCTGTTTTCAACATTGATAATACTAAGAAATGTTTCCAGAACGGCATTTTAGCGTGAAAATTCAGCGGTAAATTACATTTTAAAAACTGTATTAAAAATAGAAAAGTTATTTTAAATTGTAAAAATATTTCACAATATTATTATTTTTACTGTATTTTTAATCAAATCAATTAGTCTTAGTCAGACTTTCAAAAAAAATCAAATAATCTTAATTATTCCAAACCTTTGGTCAGTAGTGTATTTTTTGAAGAAATGTAAACAAATATTTATCAGCACTAAAATCATTTTGTCATATTCATTGCTCGCATTCAAGTTTACCAATAATAGAAAATAAATATTTGTAATATAAATAATTAGAATCTGAAAATTTGTCACACAAAGATTATTGGAGTACATTATACAAGGAAATACAATTTTAGTCTTTCAACTTCATGTTTAATTCAGCTTGTGTCAAAATACCATATCAGTACTGAAATTTTTAAAAATGTGCCGCTTTGAGTGAGTTGAGTGGATTTGTGAACACCTCTGATTGGCCATTGTGTTCACACGCTCATCATGATTGGCTACAATGATCAACGCTTCAAAAACATGTTGTAAATAGACATCGATGTCGGTACTTTTGACAACACTAGACCCTTTCTAATTACCTTCAGCAATTCCTGAGTGAAAATTGTTTCTATAACAAGACTTGGATTCACAGTGGAAATGAAATGAATCATTCCAATTTACTTACTTTAATTGTATGTAAACTGGCTGTCATGGTAAATTGTCAGATTTTTGCACAGATTTGCTATTCAAATAAAACAACTGAAACGGTTTGTAAGTAAAAACAAAATGGCAAACTTTGCACAGCAATGCAACCTAACCACGACCTGTTTCATCAGGCCCAGTGGAAGACATGTGACTCTGCACAGTCCTTTTAAACTGTCCTTCTTTTGCCTCTCGCTCTCTCTCTGGAGAATGATGTGGCGTTTGCTAGGCTAATACAGCTGCCATGCTACATCATGTGACTGCTGCTGAGGAGAGGGAGCTAAATTAGATCAGGGTTGTCCGTCCAGCAGGCACGATTACTGCAGCAAGCAAACCAGCCAGAACACATCAACAACGTCATTAACAGTCCAGTCCTGCCTCTCCGCCTTCTCCGCAACATTTTGCTGCCACTGAAATGGAGACGCGAGGAAAGAGCAATGAGGGAGGGAAAAAGCCACCCTCATCGAGATTACGCATAGTCCACGACTCTTGATACTTCTGTGCTTTCGTTGCAAAAATCATAGGGTAAGCACAATAAACGGATGGGTTCTTTTCTGAACTCAGATCCAAATTAGTAGCCGTCTACTGGGAATTGCAATTCATCACATTCCCTGCCAAGAAGCTCCCAAATATCGCTCTTAAAATCCAAAGCCTCAACCAGAAAGGTGTTTGAGAATCATTAAGACATCCATGAGGACATATTTCATGTTAAAAACAGAAAGTGATGCACCTTGGGTACTCACCACACTATTCCCTGAGCCCCAGAACCAATGGGCTTTAGATTTTGGTACCGTTTGAGAACTGTGAAGGTGGAATCTCCTACTTCCACACTGTAGAACTGGTTGTCGACTTTGCTTTTGCTCATGTTGTAATGCTGGGCAATGTACGAAACATCAACTTGTTTGCCAAACCCCTGTGTGGAGAAAAAGATGGATGTATGAGCTGAGAACATCATATAATTTGTGTTTAGACAGTTGATAAGGTGCTCCAAAGAAAGCGTAGGCTGTTATTAAAAAAGCACATTCATAAAGACATAAAAACCTGGGCAAATGATTCTATGAGTCACTTCAATAGTGATATAAACAGTGTGAAGAGTTATTGATAAAACTGTTTGTATTCTCTTCATCAGTACAGGTTATGAAAATCCATTTAACACTGTAAACCACAGATGACTTTGCTTCAATGATTTGCAGATAAATAAATGATTGCAATGTGCAGACCTTGAGATTTAAGTCAAACCTATGGAAGCTTGTTTCCACCACAAAAAAAATAAGTTGTTTTCTCAGAATTACGAGAGTTAAACTTGCAAATGTTTGTGGTAAATTCAGAATTGCATGATTTAAAGTCAGAATTGCGAGATATAAACTCACAATTGTGAGTTATAAAGTCAGAATTAAGTGATATAAACTAACCCTGACTTTATATCTCGCAATTCTGACTTTATATCTCGCAATTCTGACTTTATATCTCGCAATTCTGACTTTATATCACGCAATTCTGACTTTATATCACGCAATTCTGACTTTATATCTCGCAATTCTGACTTTATATCTCGCAATTCTGACTTTATATCTCGCAATTCTGACTTTATATCACGCAATTCTGACTTTATATCTCGCAATTCTGACTTTATATCTCGCAATTCTCACTTTATAACTCGCAATTCTGACTTTATCACGCAATTCTGACTTTATATCTCGCAATTCTCACTTTATATCTCGCAATTCTGACTTTATATCTCGCAATTCTGACTTTATATCGCGCAATTCTGACTTTATATCGCGCAATTCTGACTTTATATCACGCAATTCTGACTTTATATCTCGCAATTCTGACTTTATATCTCGCAATTCTGACTTTATATCTCGCAATTCTGACTTTATATCTCGCAATTCTGACTTTATATCTCGCAATTCTGACTTTATATCTCGCAATTCTGACTTTATATCGCGCAATTCTGACTTTATATCTCGCAATTCTGACTTTATATCTCGCAATTCTGACTTTATATCTCGCAATTCTGACTTTATATCACGCAATTCTGACTTTATATCTCGCAATTCTGACTTTATATCTCGCAATTCTGACTTTATATCTCGCAATTCTGACTTTATATCTCGCAATTCTGACTTTATATCTCGCAATTCTGACTTTATATCTCGCAATTCTGACTTTATATCTCGCAATTCTGACTTTATATCTCGCAATTCTCACTTTATAACTCGCAATTCTGACTTTATATCTCGCAATTCTGACTTTATATCTCGCAATTCTGACTTTATATCTCGCAATTCTGACTTTATATCTCGCAATTCTGACTTTATATCTCGCAATTCTGACTTTATATCTCGCAATTCTGACTTTATATCTCGCAATTCTGACTTTATATCTCGCAATTCTCACTTTATAACTCGCAATTCTGACTTTATCACTCAATTCTGACTTTATATCTCGCAATTCTGACTTTATATCACGCAATTCTGACTTTATATCTCGCAATTCTGACTTTATATCTCGCAATTCTCACTTTATAACTCGCAATTCTGACTTTATCACGCAATTCTGACTTTATATCTCGCAATTCTGACTTTATATCTCGCAATTCTGACTTTATATCTCGCAATTCTGACTTTATATCTCACAATTGTGAGATTATATCTCATATAATTGTGAGATTATATATTATATTAAGTCGCAATTACCTTTTTTTCTTTCATGCCAGAAACTAGCTTCCATACAAACCACACATTAAGCAACTAAACTAAAATAATTTAATGAAATGAAGTGTCACAAATGAGTGAAGACAAATATTACAAATATTTCTATTAGCAATTTGAGAAGAAGCCACAGCAAGAATTTATATCCACAAGCCAAAATATCAATAAGAATATCAAACATGGAAAGCCAACAAATTTTAATTGTGAAATAGTTTAGAATAAGATGTATTGTCTCATTTTGAGATACAAAGGAACATTTTAAACATAAGTGATAAATGAAGTCACTCTTTCACAATGTGGCTTTGCCTCATAACTGCAATTTTAATTTCACATAATTATGTTGCAGAGCATATAAAATTATGTATATTCCCAGCTAACAGGGAATCTTCTCCATGGTTTTGCTAATGTTCTGGAAAAGGATCTCTCAAAGTTATGAACAAACGATCTTACAGTAACATTAATAGATCGTTTGTTTAAAGTTATCTATTTTTTTGATAATGTTCTCAAAACTTGAGCACAAAAACATTATTTACATTGTTTAGACGTTTTAGTTGGATGTGTTTAATAAACATTAAAACGTAACATTGCCAAAGGGTTTGCAGAATGATAAAATGGAGAAAAACGGTTGCATAACCAAGGAAAAAATACGTTTTTAAACCATTCACATTTTGAACGTTTGAACATAACCTAATACGAACATTAGCAAAACGTTCAAGAGAACATATTTTTTGTTAGCTGGATACAAGAGCATAACATCTTGGTTTCGCACAAGAGAGATCATCTTATCTGTGCTTGGCTGAAGATCTCAGATATCAGACTATATTAAATCCAACTATCAGGGTTATCAGGGGTCTCTTCACTCTGGAGTTCATGCCAGCGACGGCACAAGGGCCAGCTATGTAATCGATTGTACTAACTGTCACATAGTGAATATATTTCGGGTATACCGAGGGAGGAAGCTGTCCACATAATTTCACAAGCTAAAATGGTAATTAGTGAGAAAAAAAGTGAGAGAGAGCGAGTGAGAGCAATATATATATATATATATATATATATATATATAGTGTGTGTTGTGTGCTTCATAAAGTCTATCTTCATCATGGGAGTCACCTCTTACTGCAGCGCCCCCATATTAAACTGACTGGGCTAATTTGAAGCTAATGAGCTAAGATTTGCGGTAATTGCTGCACTTTATTGAAACAAAGGATAGAGCACATAGAATGGTCTGGTTTCATTATTGTGGTGAAATCATTTCTGTTCCAAAACCCAGTGAGCAGCCTAAAAAAATTCCTAGCATACAGAAATAGTGTGTAAAATAATACATGCTGCATGTAACTTATATATTTATATATTCAATTATTATTATTAAAAAATATTTGCATTAAATTATTATAGAAATATCTAACTATTGTAAGAATATATACTATTGTACTGTAAAATGACATTACAAATATTTAATAATAATAAATTATATTAAATTACAGTATATGTAATAATAAAATTATTTACTAACATTATTATTATTATTATTATTATTTATTTTATTTTACAGAACAACAGAAAAAATAACACTTAACATTTAAGGTTGCCTTCATTTTTTTCCTTTCAAACATTAAACCATTGAGCATTTATTTTGGCGGTAAACTACAGGAAGCCTAACACTTCTCTTTGGTGACAACCAAAGATTTATAAATGACTCTCGTTGTGAATTTGGCACATGTGGCGTTCCCAGAAGCGTACTTGCAGAGTAGCATTTACAGTGAATCTGGAAATGAATGCTGAAACATGCAGCGCGTCAGATTATATTTTCATACAAATAATTCAAAACCCTTGTGATTTGATGATTGCGCAAAGCCATATCACATTCTTACAACCATGCACTGTTAAAATTTATATATAAAAGAAAAAGTTATTTGGCAACCGGCGAGTAACGCTGTTTCAACATCAATTTTTACTTGCATTTGGCGCTTTGAACCCTGGCTAACATGCGAAGGGTTTTCCGCACAAGCTCGCACAGCGCCGTCAGAAATCCGCGCATTAAATATATTAGAAAATTGTCGGTTTATTTAACAATTAAGGCTGTTTGGAAATTTCAATCATCACACAGTGACCAGCCATCCCTAAACCAAACCCAAAACAACACAAACATTTTTTCAGGCAGGCCATACTTTAAGGTTGGAAATATGGAAATTTATGCTTTTACAGTATTGTGTTGTTAGCTTAGCGGCATGCTAGTATCAAAATCTACCGGAATCAGTTGAGAATCAGGTCGCCCGTGCACCATATAGGCAGTAGCCAGGTTCTGGAAAAGAGCTGATACACTTTTAGGGATAGGAAACACCCTTGGTTCAGGAGTCAGACTACATTTTATTTGAAGTGACCTACAGTACAGTGACAGTCCCTGTGGAGGACACAGAGGTTAAGTGTCTTTCTCAAGGGCACAGAGTTGATTCATGGATCAATCCTTCTGGGATTTGAACCAACAACCTTTTGGTTAACAGAGAAAATCTTTATCCACTAGTCAACTCCGCCTCCTGCCCTCTTGACCTGTAATCTGTATGTCTCACCGAAGGTTTTTCTGACAAGTGATGGGGATAATGTAAGGCCCGAACGAAAGAATAAAGGACACGAAAACCAAGGAACACGAGGTGACTTATCGAATGTTTTGCTGGGATTACTGTACTTCTGGGAATAGAGACTGTACTTCATATTTATATTAAGTAGAAGGATGTTTCATTATGTAACAGCATCATTAACAGCAAATACAGTAATGTGATATACGAAGATAATCTGATATTGATTCATCGAGTTTCCACTGTTATTTAATATTATTTTTTACAATGTAGTATCATGCAACTTTCCAAAATAATAAAAAAGTACAATACAATAATTCAACAAAACATGACTCAAGCCAGTCGAGCCCTAAATTTAAGGAAGATATACATCTGTAAATTGAATTTAAAAGGATAGTTCACTTAAAAAGTGAACTTATTCACCCTCATTTTATTCCAAACCTAGTTTTGTCTTTACAAGGACTGTTAATGGGGTGCAAAACAACAAAAAATATTTTAAAAAAATGGGGGAAATGTGCTCCATTGAAGGCAGAAAGACATATGGGTTTGGAACAACAGGAGATTGAATAAATGTTTTCCTTTTTGGCTAAACTATCACTTTAAATTCAACATGGAAAAGCATTTGCTGCCCCTTTTATTTCCACAATGTGATACATTTCAGAGCGAATCAATAAAAAAGTCGCTTTCCCGGAAAAAAGAAAGTCAGATTGTTTTGCAACAACACAAGGGTGAGTAAATGATTTGGAATTTCTTTTTTCCTTTTAAGTTTTTTTCATTTGAATGATGTGTCTGTATGACTGCATTGATTTTAGAAGACACTAACATGCATATTTAAAGTCTATTAAGATGCTCTTAATGCATTTTGGGAAACCCGACTCTGAATGGCCTGGAATGCTGCGAGGAATTGATCCTGTGTGAGCTGTACATCTTCCTTAAGGGCTCAGACATGCTGTCACCAGTATTTGTTTTAGACAATGACACATCCATTAGAATGACGGGCAGAATGGAAGTGAATGAATACTCTACCTTTTAGTTTACCTGTATGGAACACACACCTGACAAAAGGCAATCTTCACATCCAGGACTGGAGCACTGCAGTTATATAAGAAACGTCTGTTCATAAATACCTGAAACACAGGAATACAACAAGGAGGAAAAGATCAAAAAACTGAATGAACAGATAAATGGCAGGAATTCTCCCTTCTCTAGACTGATATAAAGATATTTGCTTTGTTCCGTAAATCTCTTCTCATCTCCAAATGTCCTCCTTTTTCAAGATGGTTTTTTTTTTTTTTTTCGCAGATAGTGATACGTGCCAAAAGATGAGAGCTGAGATGATAAACAACACTTTTTTTCTTTTTCTCACATCTACCATCTTTATTCTGCCCTGTGGATATAATGGCTCCCGGCACACTGAGGATCTATGCATTAGCTCTGCGTATGTGTCTGAGGAGAACGGGCTCTCCAAGAATAGTCAGTGTCATCCAGGAGTCAAAGACAGTATGCTAATTTGGTTCGCTTATTTCTTCGAGGATGAGCTTTTGTTAAGCGCTGTGCACCCTGCCTTTTAAATATACCAAAGCCCTGTGGATAAGCGTTAAATATTCATTAGTGTTTTGTTTTTGATTTGATTTTCATTCCTGGTTATTATTACTGATTTCACTTGGTATGAATGTTAAAGTATATATATATCTAATATTGATATAAACATAAAAATATCCCAATAATAACTAAAAATCTGTATAAATAAAAGGACAAAGGTACTTGTATTCACTGTATCTGTGAGTGTCCACTTATTCAGCCAAATGGTTTGGAACAACAATAACATTATCACCAAAATTGTGTCTGTTGGGAGACAGGGAGCAGATGCCAAATGTTTCAAATGGAGATTTGATCATGGTGGGGATCTCCGTGATGGCTAGAGTCATTCTGAAACACTGGAAAACTCCCAAAACCCCAGAGATAAAAGAATGAGTCAAGAAACTGGCAAAGACAGCCTCGTATGAATGTTTGATTTACAAACTACATTTTTAAGAACCCTGTCTGGAAGATTTTTGGCCTTATCGTTACTTTATCACTTTTGCTTTTCTCTGTATTTCAATATCTATAGCTATCTATCTATCTATCTATCTATCTATCTATCTATATATATATATATATATATAGAGCCTATATATTCCATATATTCCATCCATAAGTATGAAGCTACGTCTCTTGATATTAGGCAACCCCAGTTATGTTCATCTGTCAGATTAAACCTATATATTATATTCTATCAATTGAATTAAATGCTGTTCTAGTATTCAAATCAAGCGTGGTCCACTGCTATTTCGATACTCGAATCTCATCAATATATAGGCAAGCCTTCTTTCTAAATAGTAATAGCCATTAAAAATCAAATAGCAAAATATGCATAAAATCCAAAATATAATCAAAGTTGCGCCTCCGACACATTCACAGATGACGGTTAGGATGTGTCAGTGAATCCCAGCACTTGAGCTGTTGTTCTTGCTGGTTTTGAGTGGCAGCTTACAGCTGTGTGTGTAAATGGCATGAGGACTGCCTACAGCCCGTGTGTGTTTGTCAAATGACTGACATTAACAGCGCTGCTTTCATTTCCTGCACTGCACTGCTGCTCCTGCAGTCTGCTCTGAGACAAAGAGCATGATGGGATATGGTGCAGCTTCATCATGATATTATTCACCTTATTACCTAATGTATATTATTCATCTTAATATTATTGATTAAAACGAGTCAATTTGATGGAAAGGATGTGAGGAGAGAGGGAGATTTGAAATAGCTCCTGGTTCAGTAATTTGCTGGTGCTGCTCCTTAATTATTACTTTCCTTCATTATTTGCTGTCTGGAGTTGGTCTAATAAGAGTGCAGATGGTTAAACGTCTGATCAATACAGAAAGATTCTCATAAAAACAAGCATCCAGCATCAAATGAGTGTTTATTTTGCTGCTGTACTGTACTGAAACTGTCTTTCACAGATTTAAAAATGACAGCAAAGATTTAAATCAAAGCAACATGCTTTTTATGCATATCTCAAATCATCCTTGAAGTAAAAACATTTTTATATATTGATACAGCTCTCACAAATCATGAGTCTCACAATTACTGAGTACTTACTGAGTATTTGTTTAGTATCTCTTCCTTTATACTGACGACGATTGATTCAAACATTCCGACAGTCTGTCACCATGGCGGCAAACCAATACTTTTATAGAAAACAAATGAATTGTTTTAAAACGGCATTCGGCTCAGGAGTCACACAGTCGTCAGGGAGAACATCACTGAACAGATTTTTATCATCACTCACAGTATGGTAATGAGAGACAAACTCTTGAAATATTGAGAAGTTAGTGTAAGCAATTTTCAACACAACTAACAGCAACAAACAGAACAGAAAAAATAATAATCTGCCCTCAAACTCTTTTTTTTAAGTTGGCTAATATCTGAAAAATATTATGCTTTTTTGCATATTCAACTTTTTTAGTGTGTAATGTTGCTGTTTAAGCATGAAAAAGGTCTGCAAAGTTACAAAGCACAAAGTCCCTCCATAAGTTATTTCTTAAAAACTGTTTCTGTCTCGTCTTTAGTTTCTACTGGGAATAAACACGTCAAAATATTCCTCATTTAAATAATTCCCTCCCAAGGCATACAGAAAATAAAAGGGTTATGAGCGTGACAATTCCCAAGTATGCTTGAAGATTTTGACCAATTTTCACAACACACTGGTCCAGCGACCAATCAGAGCACATCGCGCTTTTTGGAAAGAGGGGCTTCATAAAGACAGGAACTAAACAGTGGCTGTATTCGAAATCGCCCCCTATACCTTCATTCACTATTAGTCCACTAATATAGTTCACTTGAAGGAGTGAATGAGAACGAGTGAGCGAATTCAGTCAATGAGGGCTGGCGCTTTTGCAAAGTTTGTGCTTGCAATCATTAGATACTTAGCGAACTGGCAGCTTCAGTGGTAAGATGAAAAGACTTGTCTTGAACTCATTGAAACTATGTATAAACCTTAATTAAACAATTTAATAATCGGTTAAAAATGATATTATATCTGTATGATATTACGCTGCAGCCACTTTGGACCAGCGGTTTGGAAAATGGATGTATGAGTCAACTGTGGGCGCCATCTTTTGGTCAAATGTGGGAATTCATTCGGCACGCCCCTCACAGTATATTATGGCTAAATCGGTTGTACACTCATTATTGCAGTGCATTGTGGGATTGAATGAGTGCGGATACCACTACAAATGGCTGTCCCCTCAAAAAGTGCCCTATTTAAGTGTATAGGAGGCGATTTCGGACACAGTCAAAGCGTAGCTAACAGCCAGGGCAGAGCTGTCATATTTTTTTAACATTCAAGCATGAAAACCTACTCTAGTACACCCCAAAAACAAAGTCAGCTTTAGTCACATTTTAGTCAATTTAATTCTGTAAACTGACATATTTCTGAGTGAAACAGGATATTCAGTGAGAAAAGATATAGAGTAGGGCTCATTTTATCCATCGGAAATAGACTGGATTGTAGAAAGGGAGTGCTACGTACCAATATGGATGGAGAAAAATATACCAAAAAAAAAGAAAGAGATACAAGATGAGAGAGCGAGAAAGGCCAATCTATGCTTCTCAACACCTTCGACTGAAAGGTTGTGTTTACTGCAGCACCAGCCATGAATGCTAAAATAAAATCACACCACATCAACACTCTCACCAGAGGAACAAAAACAGAAAGCAACGAGGATCTGTTAGTGATTTTTAGAGAACAAAAAATGAACGACAAGCTACATTTTATGAAGAAAATGTGATCATGCTGCTAGGATGCTAGAGGGGGTTTAGCACATTCTTGTGCAGTTGCTAGAGTGTTCTGGGTTGTTGCTAAAGGCCATTGCAAAGGTGTTGATTACTAGCCCATGTCAAAAGAGCTCTCGCATATTCTGTTCCCCATATCTGTCACCCGTCTTTCAATAATTACAGATGCTAGACTTAGCAAATGCCACTAATGAACAGAGAGTGTTCTATAGCAGAAAATTGAATTTTATAGAAATAATAGAAAAGCAAATCCTGCTAAATCTCATTATTCTCAAAACTCCTATCTTATTGGTGTGGCATCAAATCAAGACTACTGGTTTTAAAGTCTCCATAGTAACATACTTTCACATGATCCTCTAAAATTAGACATTGTCGATTGCTTAGATAAGCTGGGATAAACGTACACAAACTCTAGAGCGGCTCTTCAATAAATATTTGACAGCACAGTTGAGCTGCACAGAAATATTATCTATAAAAAGGAGGATATGGCAAGGTCAGGCCTGATAAATGAGACTGAGAACCGATGAAGAACCTTGATAAGAAAGTGATGAATTACTGAGTGCAAATGTGACATTAACAGACAACAGGACGCAAGCAGAGAGCAGGAACTCTGTCTTCCCTAGGGTCCAAAAAGGGCACTGCTATGGTAATAAAACTGATGCCTGGAGATTAGAAACAGAGCTAGACGAATGCACAAAAAAGTCTTCCTATTGTGGATCAAGCATCCAACCTCTGGATAATACAGAACAGAATGGGTGAGTTTAATAATGCTGGATTGTGGGTAAGCCCTCGTTGTATTGACAGACTTATTGATTTGGCTAAGGTGCGCAATATATTTAATAAAGTCGATCTTCAAGCCTGTTAATAGAGTGATGTGAAGGTAGATGGTTTGTATTATTTTATTTTATATCACAGTTAAAAGTTTGTGATTTTTTTTTTTAAAGATATTAATACTAGCCCTGAATTTTCTTTTATCATGGTTTCCAAATAATTACATTTATAAGAATTATTATTACTAAAAAATGTTTCTTGAGCAGCAAATCAGCATATTAGAATGATTTCTGAAGGATCATGTGACACTGAAGACTGGGAGTAATGATGCTGAAAATGAATAAATTACATTTTAAATATATATTGCAACAATATTTCAAAAAATACAGTTTTTCTATATTTTTAATCAAATAAAAGTATCACTTACTTCTTTCAAAACATTGAAAAAACTTAACAAACCCATTATTTTTTAACATAAAAATTAAACGTTAAATTTTTTTCTACATTTAATTTTTTTTTTACATAACAATTAAACCTCAAAATCTGTCTGTCTCAGTAGATTTGAAAAAAAAAAATAGTTTAGTTATCTTTAGTTAAAGAACACAAACTGAAAGACAAAAATATCCATAACAAAAAAAAAGTCAGCTTTACATTATGTAACACATTATGTCTCAAAACAGTATTACACAGTCCCTCCAGAAAAACGGGGGGTTTTTTTGTGATTGTTGCGGGCAAAAATCCTTGATTATGCGGCACGTTTTCTTAAAAAATGCGATGGAATATGCGGGATATTTTTGAAATTTTATGCGATAAAATGGCGGGAACTTGCAAAAACTGCGGTTTTTGATGCAAAAGAGGAAAAAAAGGTGATTCCCCCCCAACACCCTGTTCTCACTAGATACTACCTTCATGTAAAGAGGCAGACTTACTAAATCACAGAATATTGAAGTTCTCATTCTGTTTTATTTCAGACCTTAATCAACACATGGCTCAAAATTACAAAACATTGAGTCAAACAAGTTCTGTAGCTTTACAAAAGGAATATTCAACTTCTGTAAAAATGAATAAATAAAATCTAAAAAAATAAAATGTGTGCTTCCTGTTTAACAGAGGTAGCGATACAAAACAGACATCTTCTGTTAAATGAAGTGCTTCCAGTGCACAAAGTGCAATCTTACTGCAACGTAAATTATTTTACATCCTACTAATATACAGCGTCATGTAACACACTGGGAAACTGCTTCGCGCGGTCTTTTGAGCTTATTTTTGTTGGCAAATGAGAATGATTTGCGTGCTTCATCATGGTTTCACCGCGGGGTTTACAGATGACGTTCACGTCGCGTCATTACGTCACTTCATAAGGTTCCCATGGCAATAGGGGGAAAATAATGCCGCTTTACTTGTGTGAAGTAAACGCAACATTTTTCAACTTTCTGCTAAGATATATGAGACTTTTTTGCAACGAAAATACAGGGATTATGAAATCATGCTAGCCCCGCATATTTTTCTTGCTGAAATCGGCAATTTATGCGGCGAAAGTGCGGCATATTTGAAAAATGCGACCCCCGCATAAATATGCGGACTTTGGCTGATTATGCATGAAATCAAGCGATCGCATAATCGCGTTTTTCTGGAGGGACTGATTATAAATACGCCACAAATATACAGTGGTATAAATGGTACAGCAGAATCTCTCCCAGTCAACACATTTCTACCACTGAATTGTATATCCGTCATTCCGCCAGCCCCAGTAGGTGTGTGTGTATCTGCTGCTATTATGCTGTCGTTCACACAGGTGGTGCTCACCGGAGGCTCTAATTTTCTAAAGTGTTTGCACTGCGTGTGAAACCTTCAGTACACGGCAGACATATTGAGATGAACAGACAGGTGATTCAGAGCTACAATGAATCATCACCCTTGAGACCGACAGATGGAAAGTGTACATCACCGAAACTCCATCCCTCTTTCCTCCTCTTTGTCTCTCTCTTAAACTCAGTTTCTAGAATGGAGAACATTGATTAATTAGTCTATTGTGTCTGGAGCTTTCAGGTCAATTAACACTGATGATCTGTCAGAGGAATCTATGCTAAAGTGATCCTGCTAATGTGGCGCCTAGCGCTAATGTTAGCATGTCCACAATTACGCTGTGCTAAACAGTACTATGCCATGCTAGGTGAACAATTATGATCCAAGAGGATAACCTGCTGGGGGGAAAAAATCCAGTCTAAGCTGATTGGTTGGTCTTAGATGGTTTAAGTTGGTCAAGCTGGTCTCAGCCTGGCTAAGCTGGTGTTCAGCTGGTTTAGCTGGTTGGTCAAATGGTCTCCCAGTCTAAGAACAGCTAACCAGCTGGGAAGGGGAGGTTGGCAGCTGGGAATTTACACACTTGAAGCATTTTCATTATTAATTTGGGAACTTGATACATTTTATTTCTTGTCGTGCAAGTGTGTCAGAAGCAAACCACAAGAAGGCGACAGAATTAACTTCAAATGTCATAAACGTGTGTGGTAGCTATCTATAAACATGTTGACAGTTTAACTCATTTTAACTAACTAACTAAACAAGATTCTCTTCAAACTGTCGCACTGCTATGGCAGTAGTTGACCTAAAAGAGAGAACGGGCCATAAAACAAAGTTTATGCCTTCCAAACAAATGCTTGCAAGCTAGAAACATCTGCATCCAGATACTTGTTTCAGGGCTAAAACTGTGCTGTGACTAGACAAAATCTATCAGCCCTTCAGTACAAGAAAAATGGTGCCACTTTCATTCGATAAAGATATATACATAACAATATAAAAGCCCTCAAACTCAAACTTAGCCAGGCTAAACGCCATTTTGAATTTAATGCGTTTGAAAGGGAGGCTGTGAGGGATTAGACTTACAGTCTTTACAATGGCGTGCACTAAATAAAGGTCCTACAAAGGCTGGATGTTGTTAAAGGGATAGTTCACCCAAAAACGTTGGCAATCTAATAGTTGATGTCAATGGCTGCTGTCAACTGTCTGGTTACCAACATCCTTTAAAATATCTTCTTTTGTGTTCAACAGAAGAAAGAAACTCATGCAGGTATGGATCAACTTGAGGGTGAGTAAATGTTGACAGAATTTTTATTTTGGGGTGAACTATCTCTTTAAACAGCAGTACAAAATAAAGGTGTACTTCTATCCCTCAAAGCCTTTGTTTTCCCTGTCAAGATCTGAGGTCTATTAGAAACGTTGCCTTGGCAAATAATGGAAATAAATTAACTTGTACTAAAATGACTTAAACTGAAATAAAAATGGATGAAAGCTAAGTATAAATATAAAAAAAACTAATAAAAATGACAAAAGCTCACAAAATTGCTAAATACTAAACTAAAATTCACATGAAAGCTAATTTAAAATATGAATGAATACTATAATAGTATATAAATAATACTAAAATAACACGCTGACAATCAAGCCTTGGATAGCATGACCGCATTGTGAGACCCTGAGAACCAGATGTGCCATAATTACCATCATACACCTCAACCGTGCTTGATTTGTTACAGCCACTCTCAAACCGCTAGTCTTCCCCAGTATATTAACGAGTAACATTAGATTCTGTTAAGATATGCTCATAACCTTCATAAATATATATGCAAAGAGAGGTGACAAAGACAGGACGTGAAATAAAGCATGAAATTGAAGCTGGATATGATAATTACAAGGGGGGAAAAACAGACACTCAACCTCTCTCCTTTAATGCCAGATACAACCTTTCTGGCTTATGTCTGGGATTTTAATAATATTCAATCATTCTATCTGTCAATCATCAGAGGTTTGGCAGGAATATGTTGTCAGGGAAAAGCTGAAATCTACTGAAATTAAGAGATAGGCTGAAAAGATGAAATATTGCTCATATAAGGAGGGGTATGGGATAAAACAAGAGAGCAGATGGAGAAGAGAATTTTTGGCAGGGAGAATGGCAAGGATAATTACAGATGACCTTTAATTATAGAGATTTCTGTTTTAATAATATTTATTTCAGCCAGGGATTATATTTTTTCACTTCACTTTAAAGGTAAATTACTGACTCCAAAATGTAAAGTCTCCAAAATAAGAATTAAAGATAAAATGTAACCATAATTTTGTTTCATTTAATAATCCCAGATCTATCTGTATTTTATATTTATTAAACAAAATGCGAGGGATGCTTTCCTGCGCAAAGCCCACCTTTTCATGCCTTAAACTCATACAAGATAAGCTTTTAGTTAGCAATAACAACACTGCATACAATCATATTGCAATTTTCTAACGAAGACAAAACATTTGATGAATAATAATTTTTCAGTGGTTTTTTTTTCAATTTTTTTTAAATGTCAAATGTATATACAATGTAATACAATGTATCTAAAATGCTGGCAGGTTAAAGGGTTAGTTCACCCAAAAATGAAAATTCTGTCATCGATTCCTCACCCTCATGTCGTTCTACACCCATAACGACCTTCATTCATCTTCAGAACATATATTAAAATATTTTTGCTAAAATAACGACTTTTCAACAATATCTAGTGATGGCCGATTTCAAAACACTTCTTTACGAATCTTTTGTTTTGAATCAGTGGTTCAAATCGTGTATCAAACTGCCAAAGTCACGTGAACTATTGCGATTTCGAATCACTTACGACGTAAAAAAAGCCTCGTTTTCTGAAATCACGTGACTTTGGCGCTCCGAACCACTGATTCGAAACAAAAGATTCATAAAGCTTCATGAAGCAGTGTTTTGAAATTGGCCATCACTAGATATTGTTAAAAAGAAAAATATTCTCGTCACTTTATAATATTAAGGTTGAACCACTGTACTCACATGAACTGTTTTAAACATGTTTTAGTATCTTTCTGTTCATCTGAAAGTGTTCATTACCTTACTGGCAATTGAGGACTCACTAAGCCATCAGATTTAATCAGAAATATCTTAATTTGTGTTCTGAAGATGAATGAAGGTCTTATGGGTGTGGAACAACATGAGGGTAAGGAATTAATGACAGAATTTTCATTTTTGGGTGAACTAACACTTTAAATAAAAACCCGAATGACTGGCCTGACCTGTATCTGACCTGCCTCTGATATTACATCCAGCTTGCAAAAAAAAAATAAAAATCAACAGGAAACAATCTCAGACACACAGGGTTCAAGAGGTCCCTGTTGACTATCACATTTGCTCACCTCAATACCAAAGGAAAATCTCCCGACTTATTATCTAAAGAATATACCATGACAGCCAAAACCAGAATGATGCTTAAAATCCCTACGGGTTCATGAAAAATACACACAATCAAATTACAGACTGACAGAGCCTCAAAATCCAATTTTAAGCAACGACAAGACAATGGCAACGTGGACAAATCTGAATACAGTTCAGGGTCCTGTAACAGAAAAACAACTGAACAGCAGGATGCTTTCTGTTATGTTTTTATGCGATTTTGAGAGGCTGTCAATGGCAGTGTGGTTGATTTACTCGGGAGAAGTAGCAGGTCATAAAACATTTCTGCTCACCAGGAGCCAATCTGGGCCCTGTCGATGGGGCTGGGGGACGTCTTCGCCAACACCGCTGACAAGTATCTCGTGTGTGGGCGGCATATACCGTAGAACAGAGTCAGCTTAAAAAAGAAGACTGATGCCCTTGCTGCTTGCTGCCTGTGCTGTTTGTGTTTCAGAGCATGCTTTTAATGATACAGGGCTGCATTGTTGTCACAGAGACACAGTGAAGTCCTGTCTGATAGTAATCTAATATATTACCATTTGTTTATTTGTACGCAACTTTAATAATCACCCTTAGCATGCTGTTACATGGCTTTTTCTCTTCTAAGTGAACGATTTTCACCTGCCGGACTATAAGGGTACGTTTGCACGGCAACAATGTAGAAAAAATGTACACTTTTCACGTACAGATGTCAGTGTTGTCAATACAATCTCCGTGAGTGCACTAAAAACACTTTATTATGCACGCCAGGCCAGTAGTTGGCGATGTCACATTGTAAAGAAAAACTACACGCCTATAGACTGAACATGTGATGCACATGCGCGTGCACAAATTCGCTTTTTTGTAATACAATGACATACGGAGCCCCACACATGACATAAAGGAAAAAAAAGTAAGTTGTGCTCACGACTTACTATTTCGTTCCCTCGATTTGCTAAATCGTGTGCATGATTTACTAATTTGTTCAATAAGTTTATAAATCGGGTGCATGATTTACCAAATTGAGGGAACGAATGAGTAAATCGTGCGCACGTTTTAGCCTACTATTTTTTTCCTGCATATCATGTGTTGGACTCAGTATAATTTTCAAAAAATTGCAGTTTGAAACCTGTTATCAAAATTTTGCATTTTCAAGCCCCCAAAACACAGTTGTTGAGTAAATCAATGGCCAAAACACTTTTTGTTTTACATTTTTAGAAGAATTAAAATTATCGTGTATTTATAAATGTATAAATTATTTAGTTGTCGTGTAAACACCCCCTTAAACGGAATACAGTAAATCCCATTGGCAAGCATTGAAGGATGGACCATGTCCAATATCCATGAAGACTTGAGGATGTGCTGGAAAGTATCCACCTAGCAACCACCCAGAACACCCCAGCAACTACTTAGCAAAAGCCCAATGTTGTTATTGTTAACTACAATTATTAATATAAAACTGAAATAATATAAAGTATAAATATAGACCTTAGTCAGGTTAGACGCCATATAGAATTCAACACAAATAAAAACAAGGCTGTGAGGGATAGACTTACAGTTTTTAACTTACTCCACTGCATAAATGATTGTAGACCATTTCATTTTCACAACGCACAACTTTCACAACTATTTTGTTTTTCGGAAAAGACGTTTGATCATCTGAACAATCGGTATTGAACACTATATGTACATCTATCCCTCTCAACCTCGTTTTCATTTTTGTCAAAAAAACAAATATGGTGCTAAATGAAAACTGAAAATATATTTGGGGGGGAAAAAAGAGATTAACTTTGGCAAAAACTGTAATAAAAATTTATGTATTTTGAACACACTTGTATTTACGTAAGCAGGCAGCATTAATGAAGACAAATAAAAGTGAAAAGGCCAGAAAAGAGCAAATGTGAAAGTGAGACAAACTGGGGAATTAAGAAAATCCCTCTCAGTCAACATTCTCAACATTCTCCAGAGCAGCAGTTCAAAGAAGGTCTTATCTAGTATATCAGAGGCCGAAGCTTTGGTATCAGATGAGCCTTTCAGACAAAACTGACTGGAATCATAGACGGATGGAGTACAAACTTATTCTAGTTCAACGGAGCAGAGCTGTGAGCCACAAGGGAGAAATAAACTTCTGTAATGTGACACATTTGATGTGAAACTGAACATTAGTGGGAAATAACACAGGACAAGACTTAATAAAATATATTACTAGCTAATATTATTTTCCCTGCCTATGCTGCTGCAGTTACATCGGTAGAAAAGAAAATTAATTTCAGAGACAGAGAAACCTATTACATTTTTATATTAAACATTATGAAAACATATTTTTTTGAATAACGTGCACTGATGAATCACGCACAGTAAGGCCTTATAATGTCATGTCATTTGGAAACTGTTTTTATTTAACTCACCATTTGCGTTTGTTCAGAGGCAAAAGTCAAGCTGGGAGCGAGACAAAACTGTCGACTGTTGATTGCTGACAGTTTCGTTTAACACCTCAGCTTTTCTGACTTAATGGGATGTAGTTTCAGCCTTCTTCTGGATTGTTCAGCAGTTCTGCAGTCAAACTTTCATTTTTACACACTCCAAACACACACACATACATACACAAGCATACCTTTCTCCTACAATATTTTTTTTCCCTCAAACATGCTGACAAACTTAAAAACAGACATTGCTGGTCGCCAATAGGAAAGGGGGAAAAAATATTGTTTCAATTGTTGCTTGACAGCAATATGATTAAATAGAGAGCAAATGGACATAAGTTTCTTAATTTTCACACTTGTCTTCTGAGGAAAGACGCCAAAAATTTCTCAAACTGTGCTCGCTTTCACCAGGATACCAAAGTCACAATCAAAACTCATGTTCTCAATATGAGTGCAAACATTACATTAAATTCATCCAAGATTATTTGAGCTGTACTATTAAGTTGTACCTCTGCACTTGTAGGCTTCCTGTCAATTTCAATTTTTTGTGTCTATTTTTATTGCGCATAATAAATCTTTGGGAAAAATCTTGAGCCAGAAATGAAAACCTAAAATAAGTTAACTCCCAAATTCTGAACTTCTATTAACTCTCACATAGCGGTGGGCGATATAACCAAAATCTTATTTCACAAGATGAGAAATTTTATTTCACAATTACGATATGTATCACGATATAGTTATTTCTATCTTGTAAACAATAGGACAAATAAAACATAACAAAAATATGATTTGTTTTCCGTTTTTCAGGTACAATAGGTTTAACATGTTGTTAGAATTTGTACAGAAAAATAATAATAAAATGTAATAATAAAATATTGCATAGTCCTCACTGTATGAATTAAATATACATTTATTATTATTAAAGCTAAAAGAGTTATTCAGTCAAGAGCAGTAAGTTTTTTGATTTTTGTGATGTTAATGATACAGAGCAGGTTCGGTATAAAAGCTGCTGTCACTTTAAGACCGAACGCACGGATCCATTATACTGTTTATTTCCACTTGAGATGTCTTGAATGGTCAAATGCACATGCAATAATGTCAAAATGCCCATTGTGTGGAGTATTGAGCTGAAAAAAGAGAAGTGAATTCGTGATAGCATGCAAGTGCTTACGTTGTGCACCACACTGAGCTCTTTTTTCGCTGTTTATTGTGCTTAACAACACATTTTAACATCAATAATGTCCCAAATTGAATCGTCTTCTAAGAGAGGCAGCTTTCTGTGCGCACATTTTAGCAGTGTGCCAGTCAGCACTAGCTGTTCAGGATATATTGTGCTTATACGTAACTCTTTTAAACATCAAGCACTTCCCACTGTTTATATTCTCTTTCATGCATTGCATCACTCTGGAGTGTCAATAGTGCTATATATTTACATACCGCGATATACACGTCATACGGCCCTGCCCCACTCTCACAGAATCCTTTCAGATGATCATAGGAGAAAATTTTTTTCAAAGGCACTTAAAATCCCTCAAACCTTCATAGGATTCTGAGCTCTCGCTGGGAAGAGCAGTAATGTGCTTTGTTTACTGTTAAATCAATGGCAGACATCACTCACTAATTACAGAGCACTTGGAATATTTTGCAGTTGGCTGCACAAATGCATTGCTGGAGTCCAGGCACATAACTGACTAGAGCAGTAAATCAGCACAAAGGGTTGTGAGATGCCAGAATGTGACTCTCTCTCTCTCTCTTTGCATTTTTTTCTCTCTGGTTTTAAATTGCCTTGCTCTCTCAGTTTGGGCCTTTATCTTTTTGTTAGAAATTGCATGTGTATGTGTGTTTGAATGTGGCCGTTGTATTCCCTATAAAAATCTTACTTAAACTTTGAATTTCTTAACTTAAAATCCTCATTCAACTTTTTTTGAGTTCTGACAACTTATTACAGTGAAGTAAGTAACTCATTTTATTTGCAAGAATATTAAATTTACAAGTTAAAATAAAAATAGCTCAAAATAAAAAGGTAATTAACTAAATATTTTATGTCCATGAGTCATCCATGAGTACTACAAACTCAAAACGTCATAGTTCTGCTTACTTAAAATTGGGAACATCATAACTCAAAAAATTTGACGTAACTGGTGACCTCAATTTTTTTGAGTTAGCCCAACTTATTTGGGTTTACAGAGTTGTGGGGACCAAATGTACCCAAAATGATAATGAATTTCTGACCTTGTGGAGACATTGTTGGTCCTCGTGAAAAATATCTTAAAAATCATACAGAATGATGTAAAAATGTAGAAAAATGTATCTTTGATGGGTAGGTTAAGGGGTATGGTTCGGGTTAAAGTGAAGGAACATACAATTTGTACTGTATAAAAATCATTATGTCTATGGAAAGACCCCATAAAACATGGAAACCCAACATGTGTGTGACAGAGTAATCTCACTCTAGTTCACTGTTCACTCTGCAGGGTCCTGGACGGCTTAATAATATGAATAATTCACATCTCCCCTCACTCACAATCTGTTCGTTACTCAACTGAATGTTCCTACTATTCCATTTTTCTTCCTCTCATACTATAAAATGACCAATATAAACCACAGATATTTAGCCTTGATGGTCTGTGCAAACCATTTTATAAAATATTGTTCTAAAGGATCTGAACGTATTGTTGGGTAAGGGTTGCTTTTCTGCCTGTCTACAGTGTCTAGTGGAAACAACATCTGACTGCTGCCCTGGCTGTAAATACACCACCAGCTGGATAACATCAATATTGTATGGCAGTTTCCAAATATGGATCCAAATCCATGCCAACCAGCAACAATGACTGACGAAAGTGAGAGGTAAAATCCAGGAGTATGTCTCCATTCCAACACTCCCATTAGATTGCATCTAGTGCTGTGCAAAATCCCTGCAAAGAATAATCTACAGGCTGGATCTGGATTAGAACTAGGATTTTTTTGAGCTGGGGTTTCGTTGTTAATCTGACAACACATCTTTGTGTGTGGTTGATCATTAGACCGTCATGTGATCAGATTATAATAATGGATTTAATGAAGCAAATTGCTTTAAAAGGAACAGTGATGGTGTGTTATGTAATTTCTCTCCTTTTTGGAGCTCGGGTGATACAGATTGATAAGCGAGCAATGTGATCATTCTATCAGGTTCAAATCCTTAAGCTATTCTGACCTGCAATAATGTACAAACGCTTTTAGATTA